>CM076578.1:1335308245-1335825468 GCA_034641835.2 Pinus albicaulis
TACAATCATGGACAAAATTAGAAGCAAAACCTCATGTGGGTTTATGGTTCACTAGTAGACCTTGATTTAGGTAGTGGCGACTCTATGAGGAAATTCTTGAACACTAAGAGGGTAGGTTTAGGAGTGAACATTGGCACCTGATGCCCTACCCCTCGGGCCATGAGAAACCTAATCCCCTCATAACCAATGGTCCATCCTCCCACCTATTATCAGTCATCTTCACCATAGTTAAAACTGTACTACAAGATATTGCAGTTAAATTAAAGTTTCACGGAAATTTAGGGCCTTGTGTTTACTTGTTGGTTGTTATACCAAGCACTCCATTCTTCTTCTATGGTAGTCCCAAAGGAATTTAAGCTATATCGTGTTGAAGTTACGGGAACATGCCCATTTGTGTCACCACTATAAAAGATTCATTCAATTTGACTAATGGAATTTCTATCTCAGACAGAGAATTTATTTAGCTAACCATTTTAGAAGATATCTTTTACTAGTTAATTTTAGAAATTCTTAAAATAAAGAAATTTTCATACCTATACACCCATATTCTTAAACCAGCCTTGATAAGCTTCCAAAAAATAGGCAGAATAGAGGAAGCATAATCCTTCCAGTTTTAGTGCATTACGTCAATATTGTATATGTATGAAGAAAATTATATTAGATTGAAAGTTATAATAATAATAATAACAATAATAATACTAATAACAAGAGTTAATATAATTCTCTTGTTACCTGCAAAGTGCCCACGGGTAAGGAATTTCGGTTGTATTTGCATGCAAGGCTTTTTGCACATCAGCTCTGTTGAAATATATGCCTACATATATTTCGCTGCATGGATCATAACCATAAGGTAACTTGGGCCACAATGCCTACTTTGAAGAAAATCACAATGCATATAATTAGATGAGAAGTGCCAATTAATTAAGTGAAGCATTAATAATGAAGGACCTTGATTGTTACCCAAGAAAGGGAATGAAAAGTCGTGTGTTACGTACATGTTTTGAGAAAAATTTGGAGGATGGTTGCTGTAAACACACAGACGTGTACAAATCATAAATATTGATATTTGCGTACGATGCAAACAATCCATTATCACACAATGTTTGTTTGTGACCTATCTTTGAATTGCACAAGTACTTTAGGGTGTGGTACTCTTCGTCTGAAATAACTGTGTGACTCCATGCATATTCTATCATACCATTGACATCATGATCATTACCTATCACTGTGTTTCCTACCTTCAATACCGAGTTACAGAAAATTTTGATCAGATAATTTATTAAAGAGACTGGTCACCGAGAAAAATGATGTTCAAAATCTTATGAAATATTGAACATCGCAATATAATTATGTAATAGAAAAAAGACAAGGTGTTTACCATGAAGCCTTTGAGATTAATGACGATGTTCTTGTTTGTGTCGTTGTTGCGATCAAATATGCCCTCCTCAAGCTACGGGGCAAAACATCCTGAAACATACCATCACAATGTTAGAAAATCCATTTTATTATGTAACGTTCAACCTCATATTTTATTCAGTATCACCTCATGATTCAATATTTATATACTTGGAACTTTTTTCAAACAAATTAAAGTAGAAATCATTGATGCTATTTGCATTTGGAGATATATATTGTAATGTTGGAAGATTGTTTACCCAAATTTAAAAAATTAAAGTTAATGTGTAGCTATATATGAGATTTATTTATCTAATAATATGGAAATTTAAGTCGTATTTCTATAAAATTTTAAAAGTAATTTCACTAAATTTATTTCCTTTCAAGTTGTTATATTTTTTCTTATTTATACTAAGTTAAAGTTATGTTTTTAATAAAGAAAGACTTTCTTAATTAGATGATAGAAGAGGGAATATATTTGTTAATCTTGAGGTTGTAGGTTATAAATTATTTTGATGTATTCTATTTTCTCCAATATTATGGAGAGATTGCAATCTCATACCTCACATCCATATAAAATAATAGGAGTAATGAAAGTCTCAAATATGATTATTTTTTATCCCACATACAAAGATTTGTTGTCTTACAATTAATTTCAAGTCCATGATAGACTTCCAATCCTCTATAGATCATTTTCTCAATGTGATAATTATGATTGAGTTTGTGATAGATATGGATTCTAAGATATCTGTATGAAGGAACTTATTCATGTTGTTATTTTCATATATGATCCTTTTTATTTTAATCATGATGAATTTCTTCTTCTTTTTTAAGTATTAATAATCATATCCATTCTAGAGAAAATAAAACAAGGAGGGAAAATTTAAGCATGAAACATGGGAAAATCATGCTAGTCCCTGAAATGTGAACCATAAAATTTCTAATTTTGGAAAAAGCATGAAAAATTAGCACAAATAAATATTAGAACCTAAAATTTTCCCTAGATAACAATACAGTCGTAACTGATAAAATGCTAAAATAGGTAGGGGATAATGGGCACACATTCTTGACTCCAATATTTCATCTAATTTCTTCCTCCCAACTTTGTGTGTTACTAAATATGACATTAATATTGTCATACAACCTATTCACAACAACCCTCAACTCTACTAGGACCATTATCTCTTCCACTAATTTCCATATTTTTGTCCTAGGAACGATGCCAAAATCTTTATTTAAGTCAATGAAACAACACAATAGATTGAAGTAATATTATTAGGACATTCCTTTGTGATGATCCTAATTAGACTAACAAGGTGGTCCATATTCAAATGACATCTCCTAAACCTAGTTTGGACTTTAACTCTTTTACCATGGCCTTATAGTCATAGGGCTAATCTTCTTTTCCAACATATTTTTATACAACTTGACTAAAATGTGGCTAATCATAATGGTCATATAATTGGATGGAATTCTTTTATATCCACCTTTAAACATAGGCACAATGAGGACTTGCATCCACGGCTTAGAGAAGTCTTAAGAGTGAGGAAAACTCTCTCATTTTATAATTTCATCTCTATAGCCTTCAATATCCTTATCATTCCTATTAGTTAGCTACATAACCTCAAAATAAATGTCTTTCACCTAAAATATATCATCCTTTATAGGAGCATTCAGATTGGTATTGTTGATGTTAGGCACTTCATAAATGTTTTTGACATAGAAATTGCATTGAAGAAAATCAGAATATTTTCCTTACCTTTAAGAACTACAATTTCCTCCAAAACTTTCTAAGGTTAGAAAATAACTACTCTTACTATTTATGTAATATAGTTTTTTTTTTCTTTTTAATAAACACTTTATAAATTTTACTTTATCAATATTTAAATATACGTTAAAAACCTCTCTAAATGTTTTTCTAACAATTTCACAATTTTTATTATGATATATACAATATTTATTTATAATTTGATATGATACATTGCTAGGAAACTTGATAACCATTTTCAATATTATATTTATAAATTAAAATTACAACCATTTATTATTTTATTACTTTTACTTTTATTATTTTATTACCTTTTACTTTTATTAGTTTAATTGAGTCAATATTATGTTTGTCGTTGTTATTATTTCATCTAAATGCTTTATTTTATCAATACTACAACAAATCTAATATCTAACTCATATTTCATAGTGATTAAAAACTTTCAATGAAAATCACATCAAAATAGATTTGGTCTACGCGTTTTAAATAGAAAGTAAAGCTCCCACTAGTTGTTTGTAAAATAACGGCTAGTTTGACTCAAATAATAATAGTTCAAATATTTATAAAAAATAAAAATTAATAAATAAAAATAATAAAAATAAATAAATCAATAAATCAATAAAAATATATTAAAGTTTATAATTAGGATTTTATATACTTATATTTATTTTAATAAAAATAATACTTAATAAACTAATATATTTTTGAAGAATAAAATAATTGTTTACTATCTATATATTTTTTATAATAATAATAATTTATTTGTTTTTATTGTTATCGAATAAATTAAATGTTAAAAATAATTAAATAATATTTATGTTTTAATTTAATGTATTTATTTTATTTTTAATAATTAATTGTTATGTGATTCAAATCTCATCAAACGATTATCTTTTTTATAATTAATCTTAAAAAATAAATAAATATATAAGTAAAAGATTCAATAAAATAAATAAAAAAATAAAAAAAAATAATATGAATAAATAAATAGAAAAATAAAGATCAAAATAAAATTAAAAATAAAATAGATAAATAAAATTTTAATTAAATAAATAAAAAAGTAATGATAAATATATATTTATTTTTATTTTTATTTTATTTTTTTTAATAAGATAGAATTACAATATAAATAATATATAATTATAATAAATTAATGATCAATTAATAAAAAATAAAATAATTATGTTTAATTAACTTTTAGATTGACATAAAAAATTTTATTTTTATTTTTATTTTTATTTTTAATTAAATTATTAATTTTAATATTCAAGTAGCCATTTTTGAACTAACCGTTTTGGATTTCAAAGTCAAATTAGCTGATTATAATGGTTTTCTTTGCCTCTCCTACATCTATTTAAACTTAATGACTGATCTAATCTCTCACCTGGTCCTGATGATGAACCGCACTCGTTGGTTTGAAATGCTTCGACTTTGTTAATGATAATGTGATTATTACCGAAATATTTCTTCATAAAAATAAGAAATAAAAAATAAAATTAATTAATTTTAATTTAATTTTAAGTTTTTTAGGAATGAAGGGCAGGAATCCAACATCTGCTAATCATCCACCCATCATCTCTGTTTAGGTTAACCAGTCTTTTTTCAATTTCTAAGGCTTCTTTCAACTTACGGTGGTAGAAATGGTCAATCCTTGCAATAACCTCAGCATCTTCAATGCAAATGTGATGATTTGTCTTCTCAGCATGCTCTGCTAGCGTAGAGGAGCGTGATCTACTATGCTTCAGGTCAGCGACATGTTCCTGAATTCTTTGACTAATTGATCGACCAGTTTCACCAATGTAAGGGGTCCCACAAGAACACGGAATCAAGTAAACACCCTTGCCATCCTTCGGTCAAACTAGGTCCTTAACCGATCTAAGCGAACTCCGAATGGTGTGGGAGGGCTTAAAGATTGAGGAAACATTATATTTCTTTAGAATACTGGTGATTTTATCTGTATTACCTTGGATAAATGGAAGGTGAACATCCCATAACCGATCACAGGGATCTTTCTTACCCTTAGGACCTTTTTTCGCTTTCTGAAAAGCATTAAGACATTGACTCATGTTATAACCGTTTTTGTTAAAAAATTTGAGAAGATGACCCTTTTAACCTTCAAAGTGGTGTTCATCAGAGATTCTAAAGGCTCTGGTGGCTAGGGTGCTGAGAACACCAAGTTTCTGAGGAGGGAAATGGTGAGAACTAGCATGTAAATACTGCCCAGTGTGCGTCTTCTTTCTAAAGACCTGATGAGAGAAAGAACCATCTTCATTCCTAGAAATGAGGACATCAAGAAAAGGGAAGCTACCATTATCTTTGAAATCCATGGTGAACTTAATGAAGTCAGATTGATTATTAAGATGTTGGAAGAAAAGGTCCAATTTCTCCTTACCATGAGGCCATACAACGCAGGTGTTATCAACAAACCTTTTCCAAAGCTTAGGTTGAAAAAGAGAAGAGGAAAGGGCCCTAGATTCAAAGTCTTCCATGAACAGATTAGCTAACACTGGGGAAAGGGGGAAGCTCATGGCCACACCACAAGTTTGTTCAAAGAATTCACCCAAGAAACTAAAGAAGGTCGACGTTAGACAAATTTCAACAAGATGAGCAGTATCAGGATCCGTGACCCGAGAAATGACATCGAGCGCTTCCCTAATGGGAATGCAAGTATACAAGGACACAACATCAAAACTCACAAACCTATCTTCACGATCCAACTCCAAGTCTTTCAATTCTTTAATAAGAGGGCAAGCATCTTTAACAAAGGAGGAGGTCTGACCTACAAGCAGTTTAAGCTTAGAGGCTAGAAATTTAGCGAGTATATACAGTACAACATCTCCTCACTATTAAACCATATAAAAACTACATCTTTTTGGCGCATTAATATATAACTTTATAACTCAAATTCTATTGAAGGGAAAAAGAAAAAGAAAAAAGCGTATGCCAAATTACCTCCGTAACTCTCTCGTGTTATGTATAACTCTCGAGATTTGTACGCTGGAAACCTTTCCAACCAATTTAACAAGAAAACGTAATTGTCCTCCGCTGCAAGTTCAATTCGAGTGGAGAGCTTTATTTGACGTTCATCCACATAAGCTAGCATGACGAAAAGTTCTAAACAAATTCATGTGAAATCACTAGAGCAGCGTGAACACTAAAATGTTACCTGTAATTTTATCTCCAAGACTTCAATTCAGAAGATGTATTTGTATAGGAGAAGCCAACTCCAACAGGTGACTTCAAGAATAAAATAACCCAATGAATACCATATCGAAGAAGGTGTAAGGTTTTCGAGCAATTCACACGTTTCATATTTAAATATGTTTTTCTAATTTTTATTTTTGAATGTATGAAAGTGTTTGCAAACTTAGGACTACAATGTATCAAAGTGTAAGTTCATATATATTACTATTTAGAGAAATTGGGTTATAAAAATAAATCATTTGTGAGGAATAATTGAATTATTTAGAAAAAATTGGGTTATAAAAATAATTTATTTGTGAATGATAATTTAAAATTTTTTGTCAAATATGTTTAAATCAATGTATATTTTTGTCAAAAATATTTAAATTAACTTATTTTTTTAATTAAATGAAAATAGATTTTAAAATTAATAACAAAACTCTAAACTAATTGTGAATATTTTTAAAACATATTTTAAAATCATAAAATTGTTTCAACAAAAAAATAATAACAACTATATATCAAATAAGTCTTCTTTCTAATTATTTTAAAATAATATTTTAAAACCAAAAAATATATTTCCACAAGGCAATAGTAGCCACCAGATATCAAGTAACTTGTGTTCCTATAATACTTCCACTTACCCTTTAGATAAAAAGTTCACATGCTAAGACCCAATTACAATCTAATAATTTTAGAAAATTATCTATGTTCCTTTAATTCTTCCATCTACACTTTGGAGAGAAAGTTCATATTCTAAAACTCAATTACAATTTAACTATTTTAAAAAATTATCTTAAACTTATTAGGTGAAGAGGTTTTTAATCAATTTTGATATTAATCATTTTCAAAATAATAGTATTAATTATAAAATATACAATTTAACTATAATAAAATGCTAATAAAATAAGAATTTTGTGATAGGTAATAAACCTATAAATAAATATATATTTTCAATAGCGATATAAAGAACTTTTTATAAATAATTAAAATTAATTGATTATAAATATTAGTTTTTTTTTTTCCTAAATTAACATGGATTAATTTTAAGTTATATCTATGGAAAAAAATTTAATTCTTTAAGATGTACAATTTTCTTCAATTTAAAAAAAAGCTTATTTTAAAACAATTGAGTTTTTTAATGCATAATATATATAGCAATTTTAAATTCATCTTATGTAAAAAAAATAATGAATTATAAATCTACTCTTTTATATATATATATATATATATATATATATATATATATATATATATATATATATATATATATATATATATATATATATATATATATATATATATGAAATGTAGATACTGAAATATTTTATTTATGGACAATATTGAATTATATTATTTGTTATTAATATATTTTTAAATATTATGTGTCAATTCCATATTTAGAATGGATGAAATTATACATATTCTTCATATTATGTTTTTTCATTGTAACAAATTAATATAACTATCTCTTAATTGTACATATATTCCTAATATCGTGAATTAAGATAGATCAAATCCCCCAAGATATGATCATGTTAAGCACTCTATAAAAAGTTTCCATATAAAAGTATTGATTTCTCTAGAGCCATAATAAATTCAAAATTAGAAAGAAATACAATATATATTTCGTATATATAAATAAATAAATAAATGATAAATATTAAAATATTTTATTTAGAAAAAAGATTGAATATTTTATTCATAATATATATTGAAATATTTTATTTTATATTCATATTGAAATTTTTTTTAGATTAATATATGTTTAAATGTCTACTTATCAACTCTATATTAAATATTAATGAAATTACACCTAACATTTATATTAAAAAACCTTATATAATAATTAAATATAATTATAATATTAAAATAATATATCTACTTTATATATAATTAAATATTAAAATAATGTAATTAAAATAAATATTAAATTTTTATATAATACAAGAAAATCGCGCATCATCAAATATTATATATAAATTAAGCAACATAAATTTTATATTTTATATTAACGATCTCCTTCATTTCAATATAAAAGCCTTGAAATATATATATATATATATATATATCAAAATGAAAAATCTTAAATAAAATTTAAAAAAATTAAAAAAATAGTTTTCTATGTGATAAGTGTTACTATGCTGGTCTTCTAAACCTCTATAACAAAGTTTGATTCAGCAAAATGCTTGGAAGCACACATGTTGTCAATAAATAAAATTGTTACTTACCAATAACCATGGTTGAATGCATAATTCCAATATTCTAAGATTTTAATTACACTCTACTTTTAATTTGGCCCAACCTTACTATATAGTTCTCATTCTAACTTTAATTTTTTTTTAACACAGAAATAAGTTCCGACTATATAGCATATGGTTTGCATTTTAATTTACCACTTCAACCCATGTTATACGCAACTCTAAGATTAATATTATACAGGCATATACATTCATTGATTTTCTTAACCACTCTAAAGTCTCTTTCCATACATGTGCTTAGTTGTCGCAATTCCTGTCAATAAAATAAATGCGAGAATTGGAGAGTAAAGTCATTAGATAGCTGCTTGATATGTTGTGCAATACTGGATAACCTCGATTGTATCTACCCGATCTTCTCACCATAGGATCTGATTGATCGACGATGGAGCGTTTTGGGCGGGAATGCTTCTCGTTTACCCTGCCAACCCTAACAGTTGGATTTTTAGTTTACTGCGCCGGTTTGCAAAGTCATTCGTTTCATACCAAATGGCTTATGGCCTCATTGTTACGATGACTCCAATGAGAGGTTTCTTCTGCTATCCCGGAGTTTCGTTCCCGAAGCCGAACAGTCTTAAAAAAAAATGATAACGAATCTTCCTTGGAGTGTTTGACAAGGTCGCTACCGAAACCTGTACACCACTCTTCTCTCAGAGGTTGAGTTGGAATTGATCATCATCCGATAAGGAAACTCATCTTCGTTTTTATTCCCTTTGTTTTATAAATTTGCGTTGGAGTTACTATGTAAATTCATATTTGGTAATCTTCAATTTTCTTTTTTTTCTTATATACCATTTGCTTTCCCATTTCCTTCGTGAGTTACTTGGCAGTTTTCGAAAAGAAATTCCTAGAAACTATGGAGTTTTTAATAGCGAATAATAGGTAAAGGGGTTTGAAAGATTTTATTCCTCTCTTGACTTTTCCCTGCTAAATACCCTTACCACTTATAATGATAATGAAAATCGCCCTAGATTTCCATCTAAAACCCTTTTTATTTGCTTTGCTCGGCTTTTGTTCCATAGGGAAAATGAGAAAAGTTCGTGTGTAGCTAATAATGAGCTTTTGCTACTACTAAAGTGGTTTTTGTTGTTGACCAACACACTCCTCCATTGTTTCCAGGTATTTATTCACTAGCACAGCATAGTCGGTTGGATTACTCTTCTGAGGTTATTCCGACGAGGTTACTAAGTCTAGAGGGTTCATTTTCCATTTCTTACATTAAGGCCACAGCCTGAACCAGTTGCCTTGTTTATTAATCTTGTGAAGATTGAAATACTCTTTTTCTTTGATAAAAACTATTGTAATAAAGTTATTTTAATATTACTTGTAAGGGCTATAGAGCTTAGAGTTTTTATCTTAATATTTTTTTTGGATTAATGGGTTTCCTCTCCCATAAGTCCTTGCTGTAATTTTCGGTTTTCGTATAAAGGAGAAAAAAGGAAAGAATGCATTTAATCCAGAAAAACTCTGTAGTCTAACTTTTGTCAGAGTATCTACTAAGCTTCGAGTTTTGTAATGAGTTCATATTCTTATTCTCTGTTCTGTATCATTAAATTATTCCGTCACTTAGTTATAGATTTCGTTATACTATCATATGATTATAATTTCTCAAAGAATGCTCTTAATTGTAAGGTTCAATTTCTATATTTAAGCTTCTTTGTAAGGATATAGAAATGGTTCAAGTCTTCTACAAACTCTTACTTTCCATTTATTTTCTTTGATATGAAATAGTAATGATTTTTTTAACAGAGATAAATGGTGAAGGATATTATATTAACTTCTTTTCTTAAAATGAAACTTATACAAATTTTTTTTTTTCATTTATTCTGTCTTTGCCAGTGTTATTTCCGAGCGATAAACTCTATATAGTTTTACTTCTTTTATACTATCTATATGGGTGTCCGAACCACCCTACCTAGTGTCAGCATATAGTTTCACAGTGGATACATTTAGACAAAGTGTCTCAGATGGGGTTTCTACCAATTTCGGAGACCAACATCTCTATCGATGCTTCTCCAGTTTGCACCAAATTACGACTCCCCAATACTTATGAAGGTTCTGAGTAGTTACTAAATTGTTTCTTCGGCTACACAGTGACTACTAATAAGTATATTCACTCACCTCTTATTTTCTGTAAGAATAAAGTTAATTTTGAACTTTAACATTAAAATAATCTTAACTTTAAATACTTCCTACTTTATTTTCTTGTATTTATACAGACCCAGAAAAATAAATAGGTATTATAACAATTCTTTCTAGAAATCAACTGTTCTTTTTACCAAAATGTCACAGAGATGTGTATGGTACATATTAATAGAAAGAAAGAAACACAGAATCTACTTATCTGACAGTGGATTTATTTTGGCTGTGACCTCATGACACTTAGTTCAATCAGAACCAGAAACTTCAGGAAATTTCTAAGTGTTTTCCACTAGTTCTCTACCAGCTCAGGAAATATCCACCCTTTCCTTCATCCATCAACAAATCCCCTACTTCTCACTAGTATCAATCCTATATCCCTAGAGGAGCAAGTAACTGTTTCCAACTGTACCTAACCTCTTTTTAGTTCTTGGCAACATTTACCATCAACGTTTTACTTTCCTTACCCAGTTATTTTTCCAAAACAACTTTATTAAAAAAAATAACATTGATTATCTTATTTGTGAAAGAGATTTAAATGGATAATAATTTTATTTAAGTTAAGGGTTGTGATGAGATTGTATGAGAATGTTATTTTTAAGTTTAAGATTACTTAGAGTTAGTTAGAAGAATCAAGCAAGGGTATTCCTTGTTCCTTACCTATTTTGTCATATACATTGATCAACTAGAAGAGTGTAGACAAGATGAAGGTTGTGTTGGTCCCACTTTCATTGGTATAGTCATAACTCTTCTCCTTTATGTTGATGATATTGTTCTTTTGGCTATGACTATTTATGACATTGGTTAGCAACTAAAAATTCTTCTAGATGTTTGTTCTAAGATGGATATAACTATTAGTATCAAAAAAACAAAAGTCATGATAATCAAATCCAAAAAGACCATATTGATATTTTCAATATGATAAAAACAACATGGAGGTTCCTTCATGCAAATATTTTAGAATTATAATACATGAAAAGCTCAACTTGAATTATAGAATTTGAAAAAGGATAAAGGGAAGATGGAAAGCAGATTATGGACTTGAAAAAAATTGTAGGTCAATAGATATTTCGATATAGGATATATATAAACTCTTGTTATTTTATATGGATGTGAAGTTTGGAGTTTTCCTATCTCCAAAGATTCATGGAGATAAATAGAACATATCTACAAGTATTTTGTAACATACAATCTCAAGATTAAAGGAATTACACCCCATCTTCTCCTCCACATTGAAGCAAGCATTTCCCCCATTGAAAACATGGATATGATTAGGTATTTTATGCATAAGAAGAAGGTAAACTACATGGAAGAAAATAATTTTCCTAAAATACTTCTAGTTCTAGTTGAAGTCAAGGCTACCTTTAGTGTAAATAGACATCACATAAGGATGCCTAGTCTTGAGTAGACCATTGGGGAATAAAGGAGTAGATCATTTTACATCATAAAATAATATTAAAAATATTATAACATAAGAATTTAAGGACAAAATCTGGGGTGATAAAAGTTCGGAAAGAAAGAGCTAACTAACCTAAATCTCAAACAAAACAAAACAAAAAAAAACAAAAAAAAAAAACATTGCTATAATAACAACAAATTTCACAAACCTTCATAAGGAAACTAGAATTTGGTGAATTCCAATACACTATGCAATAAAAGAGAATGTCATCACTGTCATGCTAAGAGGGTTAAAAATGAAAATCTCTTTCTTATAGATTGTCAAACTTATACTCACATTAAATCTAAATTCTGAAATATTATTCCCACTACTAATTTTCACTCACTAAAATTATGATGATCATGTAACATTTCTCTCTAAGCATAAAAGTAAAATGTTAAAAAAACTTGAACAATCTCTTATATTTTAAAGATCCAAATTACTCTTAATAAAAAATAATGATTAATATTATCATAAAACAACTATTAATAAATTAAAAAATTAAATATTTAATTAATCGGTATATAATTTAAATTTAAAAAAAAAAATATTTAATTATTTTTTATTGATATTTCAATAAATAACAGATACATATCTCCGTTGTTAAAAAACAAATCTCAGCACAATGATTCTTTTTATTTTCTGAATTACAATAAACACATTTGGATTAGACTGTATAATTTAATTCGTCGATTCCCTATAATATAGTATTTTCATTCATTAAAGTATTTTTCTTTTCACGAAAGTGTCATAAAAGCCAGATATGAGTGGAAATGTTTTTGCCTCCTATTACCATTTCATTATTAGGGCCAAATTTGTTCGAGTGTGAACCGCATTTTTCATTAAATTAAATTGAGTTAGACTTTGAATTTTTTTAAAGCGTAGTTTATTTAGGGAATGTTTTCGCTCAGAATCTGGTAAAGATTTTGAGAAAATTTGGCAAAGATTTTATCAGAATCTTGTTTATAGTTGTTAAACTTTAGTATTTTGAGTGCTCTAAGGGTTTTTGATAGTACTGAATCCATTTCCATTATAAAAAATGGATTCCAAACATTCCAACTATCTCATTTTTTAAATTTTAATGGCCCAAATTCCAGCAAAATACTGTCATCCGAGCTATTCTGTTGCCCAAATAGACAACTCCCTTTTTTTAAAAACAATCATATTATATCGACGCAGTCTATTTCGAATTCGGACAAATAAATTTGAATTATTTTGTTAATTTTGAACTTATATTATTAATTTAGAACTTACGTTATTAATTTTGTTTAATAAAGTTTTATTTAAAGGAAGCGAATGACACCTAGAATATTCTAACATAATATCAGGTAAGATGTACTCCAATATAAACCTTCGCGAATCGTTCCGAATATTCGAGGATAATCATGAATGTAAGCATTTCTTCTTCCATGAAGGTCTGCATATAATATAGAGCTTTCCGAAGCATAGGCCGCATGTAACTGGGCATATTCCACCATAACCGAACACCTAAGCAATTCTTTGCTTTGGAATATGATGATGGCCTTCATATCATTTATGATGATAAGGACATATGATGGTTTACATATAATTTTATTTTAAAATTTTATAATGTAAGGATATATTACGATGGTAGTGTATATATAAATATTAAATTTTATATTATAACTATTTATTTTTACTTGAAAATGTTGGATATCATAGAAGTAGAGCATAACCCAAAATCAAAATTAGAAAAAGAGACAGAGGAGAAACTAAAATAAACATAGAGAAATTAGAGAAATTAATCACAGAATTCTATTACAAGAGGTGTTTCTTTGCTTGGCTTGACATGCTTAGGAAGAGCCAGGAAATACAAATTTATAGATCAAGGAGGAAGATCTAGAATATGCATGTGAAATATAAGGTTCTATTGTGGAGCTAAAAAAATCAAAGAGCGGTGATGGCGTTGGTCGGAATGCGTGGGCGACGAGGTTAGGTTCGACACCAACGGTTGAATGCAGCTTCACATTTAACATTCTCCCACTTAAAGCCAAATGAAGAATATTGAATCAACTCACACTGATGCCTACCATGCCTCTACATAACTCATGCTTACGCCTTGTTAGAATCTTATTGAGCATATCAGTAGGGTTCTTATCTGTATGGACCTTTTTCAAAGATAATTGTCCTTCCCCCAACACATTTCAGATCCAATGGTGCCTTAAGTTAATGTGCTTGGTTTTTCAGTGAAATGCTGGATTTTTCGCCAAGTGAATGGCACTATGACTATCACAATATAACACTTACTTGTCCTGCTTGATTCCTATCTCTCTTAGGAATCGTTGCATCCACAACATTTCTTTACAAGCCTCTATTGCAGCTATGTACTCTGCTTCTATTGTAGAAAAAGCTACTATTCTTTGTAGCCTTGACACCCAAGATACAACTGCACGTGCAAACGTGTACAAATAACCTGTAGTTGACTTTCTGGTGTCAATATCTCCAGCCATATCTACATCTATAAAACCTTCAAGCACAGTATCATTACGACAAAAACATAAGAAGTAATTACTAGTACCCTTAAGATACATTAAAATCCATTTTACTGCTTGCCAATGTTGTTTTCCTGGATTGGCAAGGAATCTGCTCACAACTCCCACTGAATATGCAATCTCTGGTCCTGTGCATACCATGTCATAAATAAAGCTACCAACAGTTGAAGCATAAGGAATCTTGCTCATTTCTTCCTTCTCTTCATCATCACTAGAACATAACTCCGCACTCAACTTGAAGTGGGTTGCAAGGGGTGTACCAACTGGCTTAGCATCCTTCATATTAAACCTCTCAAGCACCTTCTTGATATATTTTTCTTGTGACAACCACAACCTTTCATTTTCCTTGTCACACATGATCCTCATGCCCAATATCTGTTGTGCTGGACCCAAATCCTTCATTGCAAACTTGTTGCCCAAATCCTTGTTCAACCTATTGATCATATTCTTATCATGCCCAACAATCAACATGTCACCCATACATAACAATAATATGAGGTACTTTCCTTGATCATACCTCTTGATATAGACACAATGGTTAGCTTCCAACCTGTGAAAACCATGTTCTAACATGAATAAAGCAAATTTCGTGTACCATTGTCGAGGTACCTTTTTCAACTCATAAAGACTCTTCTTCACCCTGCAAACAAGGTCTTCTTTGCATTTTCCTATGAAGCCTTTTGGTTGTTTCATATAAATTTCCTTGTCTAATTCTCCATGAAGGAAAGTAGTTTTTACATCTATATGTTTAGATTCTAAGTCTAAGGAAGCAACAAGGCCACGAATGACTCTACTGGATGACATTTTGACAACATGTGAGAAAATTTCAGTGAAGTCAATACCTTCCTTTTGGGAAAATCCTTTGACCACCAACCTTGTTTTTTACCTCTCCTTCTTTTCGTCACCTTTATGCTTAATTCTATATACCCATTTTTTTTGCAAAGCCTTTCTACCCTTTTGGAGATTTATCAACTCTCAAGTTTTATTTTCTGGCAAAGAGTTCATTTCTTCCTCCATTGCTTTCTTCCATTCTTTACTGTACTCAACTTTACAAGCCTCTTGAAAACAATTAGGCTCACCTTCATCAGTCAATAGTATATTATTTAAAGGAGGATGCCTATGTGAAGGCTTATGAGGCCTAGAAGATCTGTGAAACAACTGTGGTGGTGCTTTATCAGGTTGAATCTCCTATAAAGGTTCCCGCAAGATTCCTTCTTCTTGGTGTTCATCACTTTCCCCTTCTTGTCCTTCCTGCTCTTGAATTTCCTGCCCATTTTCCTGTATTGGTGGGATGTCTTCATGATGCTCTTCAAACCTGTCAATATCTTTCTTGACTTCAACCTCACCTACATTCCTTTCAAACATTTATGACTCATTAAATATAACATCTTTGCTTCTAATAATTTTATGTTTAACTGGATCCCATAGATGATAACGAAATTCTTCATCCGCATATCCCAGAAAAATGCATTTCATTGATTTATCATCTAGCTTATTTCTATTTTCTTTGGGAATATGTACAAATGCTTCACATCTAAGGATTTCAAATGAGAATAATTCAACTTCTTACCACGCCAAAATTCTTCAGGGATGCCTCCATCGAAGGTTGTAGATGGAGATCTACTTATGAGGTAGCAAGTTGTCCTTATAGCCTCTGCCCAAAAATGCTTGTCCAAACCGGAATTTCAAAACATGCTCCTTACCTTTTCTATAATGGTACGATTCATTCGTTCTGCAACACCATTCATTTAAGGTGTACCAGGCACAGTCTTCTCATGCATTATGGCAAACCTGTTACAATATTCTTTTAATGCATTTGAGTAATATTCTCCACCATTATGTGTTCTTAGGAACTTGAGCAATTTGTTAGTCTCTCTTTCAACAATAACATGAAATTTTTGAAATATTTCAAACACTTCACTTTTACTTTTCATGGAATACGCCCAAACCTTCCTCGATGCATCATCTATAAATGTTACAAAATATGATGCTCCACCTAATGACTTGATGTTAATTGGTCCAAACACATCTGAGTGTATCAATTCTAACACATTTTTTTTTTGTCATAACCACCTCTAAGAAATGAAACCCTTCTTTTTCTACGATATATACAATGCTCACAAAGATCAAGATTGTAGGATCTCAAACCTGGTAATAAATTTTTACCAAAAAGGATTTTAAAACCCTTCTTGCTCATGTGAACCAAGCGTTTATGCCATAGATCTGTTGAATTTCCTTCTCTTATGACAACAACCAAATCTGATTTTCCTATCATTGCCTTCAATGAATATAGTGTTCCTGTCATGGGTCCTTTGGACATGACCAATGCTCCTTTGCTAACTTTCTAACCTTCTTTTCCAAAGCTTATGAAATAGCCTTCATCATCCAGTCGTCCCATAGAGATCAAAATCATGTGCATTTCTGGTACATGCCTGACCTGTTTCAACAATATATCTTGTCCATTCTTCATATTCATCTGGACATCTTCCACTCCAACAATACCGCAAAAATGATTATTTCCAAAATGCACTCTACCATAATCACCAAGATTATATGCAACAAAACTATCTTTGCATGAGGTTCCATGGTGAGATGCTATAAATTCAAGGATCCAATCAAAGCTACCATTAGATGTATATAAACATGGATCCTCTACTGAAACAATAAACAATACATAACCATCTATGACTACAGCAATATTCTCACCTTCATTTGTTTTGGATGACTTGTGATTTGTATTTGTTGGTCTTTGGTCCTTTTGTCCTTTGTTCAAGGCTCGAAATTCTTTCTTCATGTGCCTGGGTTTGCCACAATGAAAGTAGATGATCTTTCCCCTCCTTGATTTTGATCGGCCTCTCGATCTTGATCACCCTTATCAGCCTCGATCAATTCTCCTACCACGATCAGCTAAAGCTAGAGCTTCTCCTCTTTGGTTTTCTGCAATTGACTTACGTCGTAGCTCCTCATTCATTAAACTGCTACTAACATCATCAAACTGCAAGGTCCCTATAGGTGCTGAAGTACCCATAGCCACAATTAAATTTTCCCATTTGCATGGCATAGAAAACATTAACAAAATAGCTCTACTTTCATCATTTAGTGTTATTTTAATAGAGGCAATCTGACTAGTTATAATATTGAATTCATTCAAGTGCTTAGTGAATGAAGCACCCTCCTTCATCTTGAGATTTTAAAGCTTATTCATCAAGAACACTTTGTTAACTAAATACGTTGTTAACCAAATAAAGGACTTAATAAGTCTACAACTTTTATTGTGCTACAACAACTCTGTTGATTACTCAATTCCATCAGCACTTCCTACGCAACAATCTCCAAAAAATGCTCACTGAAAAACATAATTCAATGTAGACCTCACAAACCTGTCATGATGCCAGTCCATTCCATTGATCATTTCCTCTTCCTTCCAGAGGTCTCCATAAAATCACAAAGATTTACAAAATAAGGGATCATTGATACATCACTTCAACGTCATGATATCAAGAATTGGCTTGGTTAGAACTAGCTCTGATACCAGTTGTTGGATATCATAGAAGCACAATAGAGCCCATAATCAAAATCACATACAGAGACATAGGAGAAACTAAAATAAACACACAAAAGCTGGAGAAATTAATCACAAATTTCTATTATAGGAGGCCTTGCCTTTGTTGGATTGACATGCTTAAGCAGAGGGAGGAAGTAACAATTTATAGATCAAGGAGGAAGATCTAGAATATTCATGTGAAATATATGGTTCTACTATGGAGGAAAAAAATTCAAAGGGTAGTGACGGTTTTTTGCAGCTGGGACTATGTGGGTGGAAAGGTCAGGTTCAGTGTCGACCGCTGAATGCAACTTCACATTTAACAGAAAAAATGAAAAAGGAAAATGATATTTTATAATGGTAAAATTATAACTTAAAGAGGTTAACAAGATAAGTAATTGAAATTCAAATGTTAAAGAAATACCTAATTAGTTTATGGTAGGAAATAAATTGTTTATGAATTCACTTTGAAAATATTTATATAAAATTTATTAATTATTTTTCAATTATTATTAGATGATATATTAAATATTTTGTTGATATATTAAATATTTTGTTAAAAAATAAAATATATTTTAAGTGTTTAAAAAATATAAAAAATTATTACCAAATTATTGTTTTTCTTTTAATTGAATAAGTTTATTTAGAAAATTTGCATTCATTAAAATAAATTAATACTTAATATAATCTAAATTTTGATTCTAACTTTTTCAAAAAAAAAAAAAAAAAATATTACTGCCGATTGACTTATTTCTTCATACTATCCATAAGCTTTCCTTCCTTTCTACTGTACATCATCTTCTCTAAATCATCCAAGAAATTAGAATCTCACCTTCACCTTTATCTCTTTCAACATTTTATTTTACCAAAACATTATTGTTTTTCTCAACAATCCATCAACCCTATTAAGATTTTTATAGACGCTCTTTATTTTATTTTTAAATCATATAATATCTTGGTTTCATGTGCCCTTTGTTATTCTTCCCTCATGTCGCCTTACGTACAACATCAAGCTATTCACGCATGAGGTACTATGTGATGTTGCTCCTCTTGATGCGTCTAATGTATTATTGGGCCAACCAGAATTGTGGAAGCGACATGGTGTGTATGAGTCTAGACCTCGTTTTGTTGTTATTACTTTGGGAAATAAACTGTATAGGATGCCGAAGATAGTGCCACCTCCTACCATTTCTTTGACTACTGTAAAATAACACAGTAAGATTGTTTCCCAAACCAAGAAGTTTATTTTCATTACAATTCGCCCATAGGGCAAGAAGAAGATTGGGGCCATAACCTCCAAGCAGGGCTCCCCTGCACGATAGAAACAACTAGACAAAGTCATGGAGGAACACGAGGAAATTTTCTCGTCATCGACAGAGCCTCCTCTACACTCTTAGGTAAAGCACTCCATTGATCTGACCCCAGGCGTGTCGTCGCCTAATTCTTCCATACCTCATGCGACCACACAGAAAGAATACACACATGTACTGTATGAGGTTGAAAAAGAAACCAAATTTATTGAATGCATCTAGCATGTCCGCAATGAGGTCCATGACATCTCGAAAAAATCCAATTCCAAGTACAGGCAGCGCCATGATCAAGATTGGGTGGCTGGCAACTTCCAGGTGGGTGAAAAAATGTGGCTACATTTTAAGAATGAATGCCTCGTTGGACCCCACCACAATCTTCGCCCATTCTGATATGGGCCATACACCATCACCGAGGCAAGTGGCTCATTGGGGACCAAGTTTAGCAGAATTTTCCTCATCTCTTGGAGGAAATGAATGAAATTGGGACCATTTCTTCCTAAGGGGGGAGGAATGATCCAAGCAGATATTAGTGGCCACCTACCTATTGCACTTGGACCCCCACCATTTTTTCTTTTAGTTTTTCAATTTCTGCACAGTTTACTATTTTTAACATTTTTTCGAGTCCTAAACTTTCGGAGACGTTTTGAGGCCCTAAACGACGTTTTTTAGTAAAAATGGGAGCAACGTGGAAGTTCCTTTGATGTCTCTCACATCAAAAGTTTTACTCATCAAATATATCTTTCTAACGAGGTATTTAGTGCATCAAACAAAAATCGTATGCCAAAGTTATGTCCTCGAGATGTTGATGTACCAATTTACCCAAATGGGGCCCACAATTTTGGTGCTTCATCTCCTATGGTTAGGTTTTTGGATTTTTAGGTTTTTCCATTATTTATCAACAATAAAAAGGCCTTTGAGCCTCATTGTAACACATTGCAGAGGCCTATAGCCACCACATCTCTTCTCAGAGATAAGCTACCAACACCTTAACTAGTTTATTTCCATTCTATCTGTAAACAAATTTTAGTTCTTTGATATTAATGAAAGGAAGTTTTATATCCACTGCATATTTTTATTTATGATTATATATGTATTATTTTTTGTTCCTTCATAAATTCAGATCACATGAATTCAGAATTTATGCTACAAAGTGTCCACACAAAAAGTTTAGCAAGAAGGAGCCTACACTAGGAGGAGAAAATGAAGCATTGGCTTCATAGTTCGAGCTTGAATTCCCCATTATCGCATGCATGACCAACACTATGGTGGGGAGAGTGTGGTACTTGGACTTTGGTGCCTTGTTCCACATGACATGGTGTAGATATTTTTTCAATGACCAGCAGGAGAAATATCTCTAAATTCACATCGAGTTGGGTGATAATGAAAGGTACAACAAAACCAATATTAGTACAATAACATTTTAGAGGGATTATAGATCCCCTCTTAGACTCAAGGAGAAGGGAAAGTATTAGAGATATGGTAGTTGAGAGGGAGTGGTATAGACATCTCAAAATGGAGCTCGACGAAGAGCCTCAGGAAGTTGTGGTGAAAATTATGGGACATTGGTCTTTTCACTCATTTATCTCCGTAAATTCGAGTTAGAGGAGTTGGAGTTCAGTTAAGTATGTGTAATTGATAGTCTGTAGAAATCAAGGTTTGTTATTTCAATTTTTTTTTAGTTAAACTAGTTCTAACTATTGGAGGAACTAGTGGAAGGTTAGTTGTGCAGTGGGAAAACCATCTAACTTAGTGATCATCCCGTTAACTCATCAACCATCCCAAAATATCTAGTGCATTTAGAGAATTCGAGTTCCCCGGCTATGATGGAAATTCCAAGACAATGTAACATCAGTTGAAGACTCGTCTTGAGCATACAGGTGTTGCATGTAATCAATGATAAATCCTTGGTAATTACGCAATAAATTTGGAGTTAATTCCTAAAAGATAGGGGCCTATTTCCTCAAGATTTGTATAATGAAATAGGAGGCTAAGTGTTGGTCAGAGGTCCTAATTCAGTAGTGAGAACAATTATTCTAATAGTTTATCTATTCAAGTGATTAATGCAAATAGGCATGAGGGGTTTTTCGCAATTGGGTTCCCCTAGAAATCATAATGTATTGGTGTTTTCTCTTATTGCATATATATGCTTGTTTTTCTAATTTGTGAATTTAATTCTAGGGATGAGTAAAGTATAATTGTGCCTCTTGATTCTAGATTAAATTTCTTGAGTAGTTGTAATTCTATCACCATATTTCTACAGGGTCCATCCAAGGGGAAACATTTCAACCATAAGATCAACAATGGAATGAAATAAAATAAAAAAATATTGTTGAGAAACCTTTAGGGTATGACCTAACAAGGAGACTTAATGCTTACCTCAAACATAAAAGGGAGAAGTGAGAGAAATTATTCCTCACTAATAAAATGATGAGATTGTTGTTTCCAAACTTACATAGTGTGATCACATTTATATTGCTAATAAAACAAGTGTTACAATAGGTCATGTGTCCTAATAGATCCACCTTTATTATGCCAAAATACCATCCCAAGGGATAGGAATTTCCATCAAGGTAGCGAGTTAGAGCCATAGAACGAAGCACCATGCACATACGATTAAGAGGAATAGTCATGATTTTTCACCGAGGGGGAACTAGGATACACTTTTACACCTCATCCCATATGGCGTACAAAGCTATAATATTTCATATATTTTGGCTTTTATATGGTATGGTCTTGTTTCACAATATTTGGGGTAACCTTCATAAAAGAGGGGTAAAAAGTCCAAAAGAAAATATTACATAAAGCAAGACATACTTAGTTGTAGTACCTCTTAATGTTGTAGTTTCACCCCTACCCTCTTAATACATACAAACTTTGTTGGCACAAACACAATTTTTTCCAACTCTACATTATCATAACACAACTCCATCGAAAACTCTAAGTTGTGGAAAATATTTTCTCATGAGCTAACAAGCCACTTCTTTTCTAATCCATCTAAGGTATCATCCTCCCAAGGTTTCTCTTTCTTCCATCGAAGGGAAAATTTTGGTGGTGAATTTACAAGTATTCAAAACAAGGTAAAAGTGAAATTTACAAATATACCCAAGTTAACTTTAAAGGTCATATCATAAGTCTTGTCCCATTTCCTAAGATCCCTAGGCATAGGTATAGATAGTCACCTTCATTACGACATGAACACTTCTCAAATTTCCCCTTGTAATGGGTTACTCCATCCAAAAAAAACTAATGAACCTATAATATAATCATCATAATAATTGTAAGCCATCTTGTACATCTATACATCATAAAAAAACATGCATTTATCATAAATATACATTACATCAACCTATCCAAGATATGCACATATCATAAATCATATCAAAAAATGTATCCAACATTGATATAGATCATAGAAAAGCATGTATATATAACATGACATATCTATCTAATAAGACTTCTCCATCATAAATAGAAACTTAGACATAATCATAATTCATATAGCATTACATATTTCTCTAACAAAAAATCAACCATCAATATCTACAACATCAAAGGCATAACCAATAAAGATATGCATTACTACAATTACATCGCTATTATTAGAAACAATTTATTTTAATTATCGATGCAACATTAGAGGTTCTTTTCGCTCCAACCCTTTGTACGTGTGTAGTTCTATCAACATATTAGGGATTAGGCACATAATAAACTAGCATATATATATATATATATATATAGTCAAAGGACTATCTCCAGAATTAAAATTTAATTATGAATATAAAATACACATGGTCTAACCAAAGAGTATTCAACCCAAGGAAATAGATCGCTGGTTATGATAGTAGAATTCATAAACTGCCAATAACGAATTGAAGATCAAGCATCATCTAGAGAGACCATACTCATAACTGTTGGCCAAAAATACTGAATAAATGATGTAAGAAAGAGTCCATCATAATCAACTAGAACCCTACTTCCTGAATATATGTGATGCAATAAGGGATTGTTCTAATATTTTATAAAATCCAATTGACTGGAGAAGCAAAAAAGTTTCATCTTTATCTTACCTCATGTTTAGAAAATTTGTATACTCCAAGAATGAATATTTACAATAATTCTACTTTGCAGAAACATAAGAAACAAAAAGGACGAAAAAAACTCTATAACAAAGAAGTAATTGACTGAGCTTCCATCACAACATGATATTTTCAATAATTCTACTTTGTAGAAACATAAGCAAAAGGACGAAACAAACTCTGTAACAAAGAAGTAAATGGCAGACTTTCCATCACAACATGATGCTAATAATGTGGATGAGTCAATATATAAGAGTTTAGCGACCAAATATAGTAGCTACCATTGTCCACCACTAGGTTATATCAATGAGATTTCTACTTGCAAGGAAATAAATTTACTAGAAAATCTCAGTTTATGATTCAATCCAACACCCTTTAAAAATATAAATAAGCAAAGTAAATGTGATAGTGTAATACCCTCTTTCGAGTTCAAAATTTGCATCTAATTTTAGGCAACACAAAGGCTATATATTTGACAAATAAGAGTTATGCTACATTCCATATTGAATGCTAAAGTTCAAACCGAATTACTTGAAACAGAAAGATGATGTTGTACAATTTCAAAAAATATTGTGCTCGAACATTGACCATTTTTGTTTTAGCACTGTAATTATTGTTATGATTAAGAAGCATAAGGCAAAGAAAGAATTTTTTCTGTTATCTATTTTATTAATAGATATGGGCTTTTAGCATATTTTCCCTATATAAAAGGAGAAATTGTGACCACAAGCATTCATAGAATTAGATGCAAACCCTCATGTGGGTTTATGGTTCACTGGTAGACCTTGATTTCGGTAGTGGCGAGTTTGTGAGGAAATGGTTGAACACTGCAAGAGTAGGTTTAGGAGTGAACATTGGCACCTGATGCCCTGCTCCTCGAACTGTGAGAATCCTAAGCCCCTCATAACCAATGGTCAATCCTCCCACCTGTTTTCATTCATCTTAACCACAGTTAAAATCCATGCAAGATATATTGCAGGTAAATTAGAGTTTCGAAGAAAGGTAGGGCCTTGTATTTTCCTGTTGGCTATTATACCAAGCACTTCATTCTTCTTCTATGGTAAGCCCAAGGGCATTTAAGCTATATCGTGTTGAAGTTACGGGAACACGCCCGTCGGTGTCACCACTACAAAAGATTCATTCAATTTGACCAATGGAATTTCTATCTCAGATAGAGAATTTATTTAGATGGCCATTTTAGAAAAGCTCTTTTACGAGCTAATTTTAGAAATACTTAAAATACAGAAATTTTCATACCTATACACCCATATTATTAAACCAGCCTTGATAAGCTTCCTAAAAATAGGTATTATAGAAGAACGAGAGTCCTTCCAGTTCCAATTGTTGTAAACTACATCACTGCTTTATATTTATGAATAAAATTTCATTATACTGAGAATAACAATAAGTATATATAAAACACAATTTTTAGTGCATTACCTTATTTACATATGTTAAAACTTTAAATTATTAATATTGTTTTTATCAGATATGAAGAAAGAGCATGGGTGAGTACATTTCTATTGTTACCTGCAGAGTGCCCATGGGTAAGGAATTTCGGTTGTATTTGCATGCAAGGCTTTCTCCACATCAGGTCTGTTGAAATATATACCTACATATACTTCACTGTAGGGATCATAACTATAAGGTAACTTAGGCACAACCCCTACATTGAATAAAAGCACAATGTAAGTAATTAGATGAGAACTGCCAATGAATTAAGTGAAGCATGAACAATGAATGACTAGAGAAAGGGAATGAAAAGTGTGTTATGTACATGCTTTGAGAAAAAGTTGGAGGATGACTGCTGCAAACACATAGATGTGTACAAATGATAAATATTGATATATGTGTACACTGCAGATAATCCATTATCACATAATGTCTGGTTGCGACCTGTCTTTGAATTGCACAAGTACTTTCGGGTGTGGTAATCCTCGTTTGAAATAACTGCGAGACTCCATGCATAGTCTACCATACCATTGATGTCATGATCATTATCTATCATTGCGTTTCCTACCTTTAATACCAAGTTATAGAAAATTTTGATCAAATAACTTATTAAAGAGACAGGTTGCCAAGAAAAATAATGTTGGAAAGCTTATGGAATATCAAACATCGCAATATAACTATGTAATAGAAAAAATATAAGGTGTTTACCATGAAGCCTTTGAGATTAATGACTTTGTCCTTGTTTGTGTTGATGTTGCGATCAAATATCAGCTCTGCAAGTTGCGGGACAAAATGTCTTGATACATACCATCACAATGTCAGAAAATCCATTTTATTAGGTAATGTTCAAGCTCACTTCACAATGTCAGAAAGTCCATTTTATTAGGTAACATTCAAGCTCATATTTTATTTGGTAACATCTAACGTCATCATTCAATATCTATATACTTCGAACTATTTGCAAATAAATTAAAGTAGAAATCATTGATGCTATTTGCATTTGGAGATATATATATTGTAATGGTCGAAGATATTCGAGGAAAATTTTGAAAATTAAAATTAATGTGCATCTTTATATGAGATTTTTTTAAATAATATGGAAATTTAGGTGGTATTTATATTAAAGTTATAAAGTAATTTTACCAAATTTATTGGTTTTCAAGTTGTTTGATTTTTTTATTATTTTTATTTAGTTATAGTTATGTTTTCAATAAGGAATGACTTTCTTAATTATATGATAGAATAGGGAATATATTGTAAATCTTAAGATTGTAGGTTATAAATTAGTTTGATGTATTTAATCTTTTTCCAAGATTCTTGAGAGATTGCAATCTGAAATAGTGAACCCATGTAAAATAATAGGAGTAATGAGAGTCTCAAATATGAGTATTTTTTATCCCACATCCAAAGATTTTTTGTCTTCACATTGGCTTACAATTGATTTCAAGTCTATGATAGGCTTCCAATCCTCTATAAATCATTTTATCAATATTATAGTTATGATTGAGTTTGTGATGGATATGGATTCTAAGATATTTGTATGAAGGAACTTATTCATGTTGTTATTTTCATATATGAAAGTATCATATATGATCTTATTTATTTTAATCATGATATATTTCTCCCTTTTTTTAGTAGTAATAGTCATATCCATTCTACAGAAAATAAAAATAAATAAAAAAGGAAAAATTTAAGCATGAAAATTTATCTAATAATTTAGAAACATGGGAAAATATTGCAAGTCCCTAATATGTGAACCATAAAATGTTTGCCCTGAAATTATTCAAATTTCTAATTTTGGAAAAAGCATGGAAAATTAGCCCAAACAAATATTAGACCCTAAAATTTTCCCTAGATAACAATATAGTCATGACTCAGAAAATGCCAAAAAGGGTAGGGGATAATGGGCACACTTTCTTGACTCCAATATTGCATTTAATTTCTTCCTACCAACACTCTATGTTACTAAATATGGCATTAGCATTTTCATAAACAACCTAGTCACAAAAACCCTCAACTCTACCAGGACCATTATCTCTTCCACTAACTTCGGTATTTTTGTCCTAGGAACTATGCCAAAAGCTTTACTTAAGTCAATGAAACAACATAAGAGATTGAAGTATTATTACTAGGAAATTCCTTTGTGTTGATCCTAAGCCTAACAAGGTGGTCCATATTCAAATGACATCTCCAATACCTAGCTTGGCCTTTAACTCTTTTACCATGACTTTGTAGTCATAAGCTAATATTCTTTTCGAAAATAATTTTATACAACTTGGATAGAATGTTGCGAATCATAATGGTCATATAATTGGATGGAATTCTTTTATCTCTACCTTTAAAAAAGGGCACAATGAGGAGTTTCATCCACGGCTTAGAGAAGTCTTGCTTCAATGTGAAATTGAAGAGTTTGTACATGTGAGGGGTGAGGACAACACTCTCATTTTATAATTCCATCTCTATAGCCTTAAATATCCCTATCTTTCCCATTAACTAGCTACATAACCTTAGAATGAATGTCTTCCACCTAAAATATATCATCCTTTATTGTTGGAGTTAGACACTTCATAAATGTTTTTGAGTTAGAAATTGATATTTTAGTTTACTTTTAAGAATTAAAATTTCCCTCCAAAACTTCCTAAAATTAGAAAATAAATACTCTTACTATTTATATAATATTGTTTTTTTTTTTCATTTTAATAAACATTTTATACATTTTCCGTTATCAAAATTTAAATATATATTAAAAACATCTTTAAATATTTTTCTAACAATTTCACAATTATTATTATGATATACACAATATTTAAAGTTATATATAATTTTATATAACACATTGCTAGAAAACTAGATAACAATTTTCAATAATATATTTATAAATGTTTTTCTAACAATTTCACAACTATTATTATTATGATATACTCACCATTTATAATTTCGATATAACGCATTGCTAGAAAATTGGATAACAGTTTTCAAGTTAAAAATATATATTAAATATTTTGTAAATATTTTATTAAATTATTTATGTGATAATTAATTTAAAAGGGTAAAAATTAATTTTTTAAGAAGTACTCATCAAATAATTAAATTTTAAAATATTAACTATTTTATGTAAAAAAATAAATGAAAATTAAAAAATAAATTTATTTGACTAAAATTATAAACCCTTACCATTCCTTAATGTGAAATTTATAAATGTAATGGGTTAAATGTTTAGAAGTAAAATTTGTATACCATAAAATTTATATTTAAATATAAAATTAATTTATCTAATTTTTAATATGTTTAAGGTTAATACAGAGATATTTTAATTTTTCGGGATATTATTTTTTCAAGATGTAAATTTGTTTTGAAATTTTGAAAAATTGAAGAAATGATTATACATGTAGAGATGTAATTCTTGTAAAAATTTGAAAAAAAAAAAAAAAATCTTATTATATATATATATATATATATATGTTAAATAAGATTTTTTTTTCATCTTTAACTCTTTTATTCCAAAAGCTAAAAACTCTCTAGTCCCAAGGTGTCTTGGGTATAGACCAACAAATTCACTATAAAGCTAATTCTTATTTTGACAATATTCATTTGCTTATTGGGAGTGGTCAAGACATAAAGATAATTTTTGTTTTAGAAATTGGGGTTGATCACCTCCTTATAATACTTTTGCTTCCTCCCCCTCAATTTTTATCTTTCCACAACTTATCCTTAAATTAAAGTAATAATATTTTTATAATATCCAAAAATAAATTTACAACCATTTATTCTTTTATTACCTTTTATCTTTTATTAGTTTTTCAAATTAAATCAATATTATATTTATTATTGTTATTATTTCATCTAAATACTTCACTTCATCAATACTACCACAAATCTAATATTTAACTAATATTTCATTATTGTATACTCACTTCTAAACACTACAACATCTCCTCGCTATTAAACAGTATAAAACTACATCTATGTAGCACATTAAAATATAAATTTATAATTTACACTTGTCAACACTGCAACATCACCTCAATATTAAACAGTATAAAAACTACAATATTAAACAGTATAAAAACTACATCTATCGAGCACATTAATATATAAATTTATAATTCAAATTCTCTTAAAGAAAAAAAAGAAGCCATATGCCAAATTACCTCCGTAACTCTCCCCTGTTATGTAAAACTCTCGAGATTTGTACGCTGGAAACCTTTCCAACCAATTTAACAAGAAAACGTAATTGTCCTCCGCTGCAAGTTAAATTCGAGTTAAATTCGAGTAGAGAGCTTTATTCAACGTTCATCCACATAAGATAAGATGACGAAATTTTTTAAACAAATTCATGTGAAATCAAAGCGCAGCGTGAACACTAAATTGTTACCTGTAATTTTATCTCCAAGACTCTTCAATTCAGAGTATGTATTTGTATAGGAGAAGCCAACTCCAACAGGTGACTCCAAGAATAACATGTTTGCCTCTGTCACAAAATAATCCAAACAATACCATATCGAAGAAGGTCTAAGGTTTTCGAGCAATTCACACGTCTCATATTTAAATATGTTTTACTCATTTTTATTTTTGAATGTACGAAAGTGTCTGCAAACTTAAGGTTACTTCATATTTATTATTATTGAGAGAAAATTGGGTTATAAAAATAATTTATTTGTGAGTGATAATGGAAAGATTTTTTTTCAAATATTTTTAATTAATTTATATATTTTTTTTCAAATATTTTTAAATTAATTTATTTCAAATTTTAAATTAATAACAAATAATGAATCATTTTTAAATTATATTTTAAAATAGAAAATTATTTCAACAAAGCATAATAACAACTACATATTAAACAAATAAGCCTCACTTCCAATCATTTTAAAATCATGTTTTAAAACCAAAAAAAATATTTCCAGATGGCAATAGTGGAAACCAAAAATCATTTTAAATTTTGCAGATATAAAATAACTTTTCGTTCTTGTAATATTTCCATCTATCCTTTAGATAGAATGTTCATAAGCTAAAACCCAATTGCAATCTATCCAATTTAGAAAATCATCTTAAACTTATTATCTCAATAAGTTCTTCAATAAATTTTGATATTAATCATTTTCAAAATAATAATATTAATAATAAAATATACAATTTAACTATAGTAAAACACTTAAAGAATAAGAATTACAAAATAAGAGCTTTGCAATAAGGTAATAAAGTTATAAATAGATATATATTTTCAATAGAAATATAAAAACTTTTTATATATAATTAAAATTAATTATTGTAAAGTAGTGGATTATATTTTAAAAACTTTTAGCTATAATTATGATTAATTATTATAGAGTAATGGTTCATATTATTTTTTTAAAAATTAAGATAGATTGATTTTAGCTTCATTTCTATGTAAAAAATGGGTAATTTTCTTTAATTTAAAAGAAGCTTTATCTTAAAAAAAAATTGGTTTTTTTAATGCGTAATATCTATAACACTTTTAAATTCATGCTATATAATGCATAATATTGAAATATGTTATTTGTTATTAATATTTTTTAAATATTATATGTGAATTCCATCTTTAAAATAGAAAGAATTATACATCTTTTTTATATGGTATCTTTTATTATAATAAATTAATATAATTATTTCTTAAATGCACATATATGGGTAAAATCGTGAATTAAAACAAATTAAATTTTTCAAGAAGATGTGATCATGTGAAGCACTGTAAAAAAAGCTTTCCATGTCTAAGAATTGATATCACTAGAGACATGATAGCTTCAAAAACAGAAAAAAATGCAATACTTATTTTGTATATATAAACAAGTAAATAAATAATTAGTGTTATAATATTTTATTTAGAAAAAGATTTAAATATTTTATTTAATATTTATATTGTAACTTTTTTATATTAATATGTGTTTATAATTATACTTATCAACTCTATATTTAAAAAAACAGTCCGCCAAAAATATCAAATATAAAAAGTTATCACTATATTATATATTAGATATGAATTAGATATAAAATTATATGAAAAATCGTTCAGTAAAAATCACATCCAAATAAATTTGGTGGATGCCTTTGGAATGGCCAGTGTGGTTTATCATCAAGACAAGATGAAAAATTTGATCAGGAAACCCAATTAAATAGATAAGAAAAGCTCCAACTAGTCATTCCTCATCAGATTTTTCATCTTGTTCTAATGATGAATTTTTCATCTTGTCCTGATGATGAACCACACTGGCTGGCTGGTTTGAAACGTGTCGACCAAATTTATTTGGATGTGATTTTTATCGAAAGATTTTTCTCACAGTTGATGGATCACAGAAGCAAAATTCCTAAGATATAATTTTTTTTTAATATTTATAAAATTAAATGAGATATAAGTAGAATTAATTTTAAAATATGAATTTTCAATAACATTTTTTAAATAATTTGTCTTAACTTCATATTAAACGTTTATGAAATTACTCATAATCTTTATATGAGAGAAAATCAATTTATTAAACAAAACTTATATAAATACTACTTTATATATAATTAATATTAAAATAATTATTAAATTTTTTTATTTATAAATATTAAATTTTTATATAATAAGGAAAAAATGGTGCATCTTCAAATATCTAAACCTTAATAGAAGTAATTTTCCTAATAAATACACACCGTCACACCATCTTTTATATGTTTTGTAAGCAACATAAATTTTATATTAAATATAACGATCTCGTTTATTTCAATATAAAAGCATTTAAAAATAATCAAAATGAAACGTCTACAAGAAATAAAAATAAATAAATGGTTTGCTATCCGAAAAGTGTTACTATGCTGGGCTACTAAACTTCTATAACAAAGTCTGATTCAGAAAATTTTGGGAAGCACACACGTAAGTTATTCTGGTCAGTAGCGTAAGGTCCCCGACCAGTACCCATTGACGGGAAGACGAATAAGAAACAGCCAGCGCCATGACTGCAGAAACAACAAAAATGCAAGGAACTACAGAATGCGAGTGAGAAAGGATGGGAAGTGAGGCGTATTTATAACGCAAGGGAAACCAGATCCCGACACGGCAGTGACCGTTACGGCAACGTCAGATCCACTATGCCTACTCGTTGCCCGTGAAACTTTTACGAGTAGGTTCTCTTATCTGCCCCCTCACTCACACTCCCTCGAGAAACGTGTCAATAGTGATCTTTTGCCTGTAAGTTAATATATTTTATTATTATTATTTTATAACTTTCTTATTTTATAAATAGTCAAATATTTTATTTATTATTTTATAAATATAGAAATATATTATTTATAAGGGATATTAGAATGCTTTTTTATTATAATAAAGTTAATCAAATATTTTATTTATTATTTTCTAAATATTGAAATATATTATTTATAATGGATATTAGAATGTTTTATTATTATAATGAGAAGTATTCAATGAATTACTTATTTTTCTTATTCCACATTATTACTCTTAAAATTATTGTTTATGAGTGTTATAATAAAAAATCTAATTTGTTTTATTGTTTTATAAGATTTAATAAAAATTTTGACATTGTTTTTAGAATAAATTTGTGAAATAGATTGAAACAAGTAATAGTTTTTTTTAAGTTGAGAGTTGTGGTAAGATTGTGTGAGAATGTTATCATCAAAATTAATATTATTGAGAATTGGTTAGAAGAATTAAGCAAGGGTATTCTTTGTTCCTTAGTCATTTTGTCATATACATTGATCAACTAGAAGGGTGTAGACCAGATGAAGGTTGTGTTCGTCCTACTCTCATTGTTATAGTCATAACTCTTCTCCTTTATGTTGATTGTATTCTTCTTTTGGCTAGGACTATTTATGACCTTGGTAAGCAACTAAAAATTCCTCCTAGATGTTTGTTCTAAGATGGATATGAATATTAGTATCAACAAAAGAAAATCATGATAATCAAATCCAAAAAGACTCTATATGATATTTTCAAAATGATAAAAACAACATGGAGGAGGTTTCTTCATGCAAATATTTTAGAATTATAATACATGAGAATCTCAACTAGAATTATAACATTGGAAAAAGGATAAATGAAAGATGGAAAGCTCATTATGGGCTTCAAAAAAATTGTCGGTCAATATACATTTCGATATAAGATATATATAAACTTTTGTTATTTTATATGGAAGTGAGGTTTGGAGTTGTCCTATCTCTAAAGATTCATGGAGAAAAATAGAACATATCTACAAGTATTTTATAACATACAATTTCAACATTAAAGGAATTACACCCCATCTTCTCCTCCTCATTGAAGCAAGCATTTCCCCCATTGAAAACATGGGTATGATTAGGTATTTTATGCATAAGAATAAGGTAAACTACATAGAAGAAAATAATTTTCCTAAAAAACTTCTAGCTCTAGTTGAAACCAAGGCCACCTTTAGTGCAAATAGACATCACATAATGATGCCTAGTCTTGACTAGAGCATTGGGGAATAAAGGAGTAGATCATTTTACATCATAAGATAATATCATAAGAATTTAAGAAGAAACTGTGGGGTGAGAAAAGTTGGGAAAAAAAGAGCTAACTAACCTAAATCTCAAAAATAAAAAATAAGAAAAAAATAAACATTGCTAAAATAACAACAAATTTTCACGAGCTTCACAAAGAAACTAGAATTTGGTGAATACCGAATACACTATGCAATAAAAGAGAGTGTCATCACTGTCACACTAAGAAGGTTAAAAATGAAAATCTCTTTCTTATAGATTATCAAACTTATACTCACATTAAATCTAAATTCTGAAATATTGTTCCCACTACTAATTTTTACGCACTAAAACTATGATGATTATGTAACACTTATCTCAGAGCATAAAAATAAAATGTTAAAATTTTTTGAACAATCTCTTATTTTCTGAAGATCCAATTTAATCTTAATAAAAAATAATCATTAATAATATCATAAAACAACTATTAATAAATTTATATATATATATATATATATATATATATTTAATTAATCTGTATGTAATTTAAATAAAAATAAATTTTTTAATTATTTTTTTAATTGATATTTCTTTAAATAACAGATACATATCTTCGTTGCTAAAAAAAATTCAAATCTCAGCCCAATGATTCTTTTTACTTTCTGAATTACAATAAACCTTAAACATTTGGGTTAGCCTGTATAATTTAATTCGTCGATTCCCTTATTAAATGTATTTGACTTATTTGTAATTTACAATATAATGCAGTATTTTCATTCATTAAATTATTTTTCCTTAATTGTCATAAAAGCAAGATATGAGTGGAAATGTTTTGCCTCCTATTACGTTTCCTTTATTAGGGCCAAATTTGTTTGACTTGGAACCGCATTTTCCATGAAATTCTTTTTTTATGAAATTATGAAATTATATCGATCCAGTCTATTTCGAATTCCGACAAATAAATTTGAATTATTTTGTTAATTTTGAACTTACATTATTAATTTAGAACTTACGTTATTAATTTTGTTTAATAAGGCGCTATTTAAAGGAAGCGAATGACATCAAGAATATTCGAACATAATATCAGGTAAGATATTATGTCATGCCCAATAATCAACATGGCATCCACATATAACAATAATATGAGGTACTTTCCTTGATCATACCTCTTAATATAGACACAATGGTCAGCTTCGAGCTTGTGAAAACCATGTTCTAACATGAATGAATCAAATTTCTTGTACCATTGTTGAGGTGCCTATTTCAACCCATAGAGACTCTTCTTCAACCTGCAAAGAAGGTCTTCTTTGCGTTTTTGTATGAAGCCTTCTGGCTGCTTCATATAAATTTCTTCCTCTAATTCTCCATGAAGGAAAGCAATTTTTACATCTAACTGTTCACATTCTAAGTCTAAGGAAGCAACAAGGCCAATAATGACTCTAATGGATGACATTTTGACAACAGGTGAGAAAATTTCATTGAAGTCAATACCTTCCTTTTCGGAAAATCCTTTCACCACCAACCTTGCTTTTTACCTCTCCTTCTTTCCCTCACCTTCATGCTTAATTCTATATACCCATTTGTTTTGCAAAGCCTTTCTACCTTTTGGAGATTTATCAAAACCCAATTTTTATTTTCTAGCAAAGAGTTCATTTCTTCCTCCATTGCTTTCTTCCGTTCTTTACTGTGCTCAAATTTACAAGCCTCTTGAAAAAAATTAGGCTCACCTTCATCAGTCAATAGGATATAGCTTAAAGGAGGATACCTCTCTGAAGGCTTGTGAGGCCTAGAAGATTTGGGAACCAACTGTGGTGGTGCATTATCAGGTTGACTCTCCTGTAAAGGTTCCTGCAAGATTACTTCTTCTTGGTTTTCTTCACTTTCCCCTTGTTGTCCTTCCTGCTCTTGAATTTGCTGCCCATTTTCCTGTATTGGTAGGACGTCTTCAAGATGCTCTTCAAACCTGTCAATAACTTTATTGACTTCCACCTCACCTACATTCCTTTTAAACATTTTTGACTCATTAAATATAACATCCCTTCTTCTAATAATTTTATGTTTAACTGGATCCCATAGACGATAACGAAATTATTCATCTACATATCCCAAAAAAATGCATTTCATTGATTTATCATCTAGCTTAGTTCTATTTTCTTTGGAATATGTACAAATGCTTCGCATCCAAGGATTTTCAAATGAGATTAATTCAAATTCTTACCAGTCCAAACTTCTTCACGGATGCCTCCATCCAAGGTTGTAAATGGAGATATATTTATGAGGTAGCAAGCTGTCCTCATAGCCTCTACCCAAAAATGCTTGTGCAAACTGGAGTTTGAAAACATGCTCCTTACCTTTTCAGTAAAGGTACAATTCATTCGTTCTGCAACACCATTATGTTGAGGTGTACCAGGAACAATTTTCTCATGCTTTATGCCAAACCTGTTACAATATTCTTTGACTGCATTTGATTAATATTCTCGACCATTATCTATTCTTAGGAACTTGAGAAATTTTTTAGTCTCTCTTTCAACAAAAACATGGAATTTTTGAAATATTTCAAACACTTCACTTTTAATTTTCATGGAATAGGCCCAAACCTTCCTCGATGCCTCATTTATAAACGTTACAAAATATGATGCTCCGCCTAATGACCAGATGTTAACTGGTCCAAACACATATGAGTGTATCAATTCTAACACATTTTTTTCTTTGTCATGACCACCTCTAAGAAATGAAACCCTTATTTTTCTACCATATATTCAATGCTCACAAAGATCAAGATCGTAGGATCTCGAACCTGGTAGTAAATTTTTACCAAAAAGGATTTTTAAACCCTTCTCGCTGATGTAAGCCAAGCGCTTATGCCACAGATCTGCTGAATTTCCTTCTCTTATGAATTTCCAATATAAAGGAAGAAGAAAAATGGTTACTTAAATCCAGGAATCTCTAGCTTTAGGTTGGGGATAAAAATACCTCCTTCTTTCAGAAGCATGCCACTGTTAGAATATCAAGAAAAATCATTACATCCATATCCGATGAAGAAAGTAACATGTACACCGAGCAAGATGCAATAAAATCAGCAGCTTGTCGCCATTATAAAATCCTCCTAACAGAAACTATGGAGGCAAAGGAGCACAATGATATCTTGGTATAGACTCCTAAGATGATCAATGAAGAGATAAACACCTCCCTATCGAGGGACATCGAAAAGGAAGAAATTATCAAGGAAATATGGACCCTCCATCGTGACAAAGCACCGGGCCTAGATGAATTTTCCATCAACTTCTATCGTACCTTCGGGGAAGTCATTAAAAAATACCTCCTAAAAATAATCCTATGGGATCAAAGGAAAAAAAATATTGGGGGCTTCACAAACTCAGCATTTCTTGCCCTCATTCCTAAAGAGACCCCTCCATCCATCTTCTCTAGATTTAGGCCAATATCCCTTTATAACTCCTCATATAAAATAATTACTAAAGTCCTCGCCACCCGCATCAAAATATTCCTCCCCAATATTATCTCTGAAAATCAAGGCAGATTCATATCAAATAGGCAAATCACTGACTCCATATTGTCAGTCCAAGAATCCATTCACTCAATTACAATGAGATCGGAGAAGGGATTTGTTCTAAAAATAGATCTTGTCAATGCCTTCGACAGAGTGAGGAAATCCTTCCTCCTCTATGTCCTAAAGAAAATGGGCTTTGATGAAAAATTCATATCCCTCATTTAGGTATATATATCCAACCCCTAGATCTCCCCTCTAGTCAATGGAAGACCTGGACATTATTTCCAATCCCCTAGAGGCTTAAGACAAGGTTGTCCCTTATCCCCCTTTCTCTTCATTCTAATGGAAAAATCTTTCATTTGGGCATTAGACTACAATATCAGAGCTAGCTTAATCACAAGTATCGAATTTAGCAATGGGGTCAAAAACATGAACCATTTTCAGTTTGATGATGACACCGTACTAATGTGAGGAGCTACTAGCATAATAGTCAGGAGATTTAAAACACTTCTTAACAAATTCATGCACTATTCTAGAGGTCATATCAATTATCATAAAAGCTGCATTTATGGATGGAATGCAACTATGAACACCATACATAGTATTTCCCAAATATTTGGGGCCCCCTAAAAATGGAGCTAAGGATGCCTGTCAGCATAGGACCGTTAAGAAAAAGGTACGGAGCATCACCATTGATAAGATGAAAAACGAAAATCGAACAATGGGGAGCCTCTTGGCTCAATCTACTTGGGTGTGTGGTCCTCTAAAGGGTTGTCCTCTCTTCTCTGCCCCTTTACCACTTCTCTCTGCTACAGGCTCCTATCAGTATCCAACATAAAATGGAAGCAATTTAAAGACACTTTTTATGGCAAGGTGGAAAAAGTGAGAAAAATAAGTTCAATATGGTCAAGTGGAGATAGGTAACTCAAAAGTATGAAAATGGTGGTCAATCTATTCGCATACCCAAACTATTGAATGTTGCCTTTGGAGGAAAAATAGTATGGCGCTTAATTACTGCGAAACAAACATGGTGGAAGCAAGTGTTGGAAAGGAAATATCTCCCAACTTCAAGGAAAAACATTTTTTATCAATTCATCCCCAACAGACCTTGCTCTTGTATCTGGGCTCTTTGCAAAAAATCCATCCTCTTTCTTCGCAACAATACCTCCAAAGTTCCATATGGAGGACACGACATAAGCATCTGGAATGAAAAAATAATGGGTAAGCCTCCTCTTTTAAAAAATCCGAGCACTTTTTTCATTCAAATGCATCTTCGAGAGAATGGGATTAATACCCTAGATCAAATTTCCAGTTGGGAAGATATTAATAGAAATTTTATGAGTCATATGTTTCCAAAATTGCCCCCCCACCTCCATAATGACAAAACTAACTTGGAGGGACTGCTCCACGGAGATGCCCCTCTTGCAAAAGATAAAGAATATGGTTATAGATGGGATCCCTATGGGTCTTATTACACCTTAAAAGAAGAATACGAGGCTCTTCACAATGAGAAATTCCATACTCCTCCGTGGGGATCTGGAAGCAGGTCTACAAAACTGAGGCTCTCCCTAAGATCAAAATTTTCATCTGGGCCCTGGTAAAGGGGAAGATTTTGACAATGGATAATCTGGAAAAAAAAGAGGCATACAAGGAGCCTCTAGATGCCCCCTATGTTCCATGCGAGAGGAGAAAATTCATCACCTCCTCATAGAATGCTCCTTTCCTAAAAACTGTTGGCACTCCCTCTTGGATCCCTTTCATGTTGAGATGGGGGCAAACACCTCAGTTTCATATATGATTACCAATTGGAAAAAGAGCTACACCTAGGGGAAAAAAAGGAATAATGTTGCCAAACGAGTCTGGGACACTGTTACATATGTCATCCTCTGGAAAATTTGGCTAATGAGGAACAAAGCCACCTTCCAAGATCATAAACCTTGCATTAGAAAAGTGCAGAGAAAGGCGTGGAGCCTTAGTGTCGAGACCATCATAGAAAAAAACAACAGTCAACTTAACTTCAATGATTTTCAGATCCAGGAAATACTTCTCCTTAGAAGAGTTCTTGACACACTTCTGAATTATAACAAACCTCTCACCCTTCAACCTCTTCACAAGGATGAGTGGAAGATTAGACTTAAAGAAAAGGAGTTCATTGAATGGCTTGATGGAATCAAAAGGCCCGCACTCTTCTTCGACGGAGACTCAAAGAAAAATCCTGGAATAGCAGGAGCTGGAGGCCACATTGTGGATGAGCATGGTAGCAATGTTGCAATTTTCAAATGGGGATTGGGTTGACTGCCAAATAATAGAGCTGAAGCATGTGCCTTAATGTAAAGGCCTTCAAATTATAAAAATATTAAAGATCCAAAAGGCTATGATTTTCTAGGACTCGACAATATTCATCGACATGATGTTAAACTCATCTTTTTCTCCCAACATAGCCCTCGGTAGACTGAACACAACATGCTGAAATTCGAGTAAGGAAACTAGAGGTCTTACTTTCTATCACATCCTCAGGTCCAACAATAAGAAATCTGACCCACTGACCAACAAAGCATGCCACAGACCCCCTGGTCATCTCCTTTCCCAAGATAGCACCACCTACTCCACCATTCCATGAATTTTCCCCACTGTGTGATTACTTCCATTGTGATCTTTTGTGCCTCCCATATTTTTTTATCGTAGGCCTTCCATGACCGTTCTCTCCCCTCCATTTTTCTCATGAACCTGTCCCCCTGGGATTTCCACTCTCACCTCATTCTAGTCAACCTTCCATTCCCTCCTCTCCTATTTATTTCGCTTCTCCCTCCTTCGTAGCCCACCAGCTATCCAACATTCATTGCTCTCTGTTTTACAATCCCTGGGCTCCCAATCAATGTCTAACAGTTCCATCTCTTCCTCCTCGAATCCATTTTCCCTCTCCTATTCATCCTGCTTCCTCTTCCTTTTTAGATCTCCAGCTGCGCATCATTCATTCAGCCTCCCTGCTTCCCCGTAGCACTCCGTCCCATGATCCCTGGGCTCCCAATCCTCGTTGTAAAATAGTGCCCTTTCTGCGTCCTTCAATCCATCCTTCCTTAGCTTTGACCTTGTCCTACCACCCTTCAACCAATATGAGGAACAAGAACTGCTTCCACTGTTCCAATCTACAAGAAGAGATGGATTTGGTAAAATAGAAGTTAAATATAATGTAGGATAAACACCAGGCAGACACCAGCTTCCTCGAACACCGAGCAAAATCCCTCACGGAGCAGTTGAGGGGAGCTAACAATCATTGTCCTCACATTGAATAATCCCTGGAGATCCTGCGCTACATGGTGGACAAGAAAACTATTCAGAGTTCAAGCTCCAACAATGTTCCCAATGCCAACCCAAACAGCAACCACAACACCACATAAATTTCAAATGCCCGACAAGGCAGTAGGAACTAGTCTCCATTCCTCCATCTATCACATCTAATATCATGTATTTTAAATTTGCAGTTATGTTACTTCAGTTTGTTAGGATTTATAAAGAGTCGCATATGCAACATAGTAGAAATAGTCAGCATGTAGGAGGTTTGGTTTTTTCCACATCACCCCTTCTTGACATTTTACTTCACTACTCGAATGTAATAGGGATTTCAATCCCCACATTTTTTGGAATATAAATAGTAACCGACTTTGTTAAAAATAATAGTAATTATGTATTAATAATTTAATTAATATGCCAATGTAATAAAGGAAATATAATAATTATTTCACTTTATTATTAATTAATATTAATATATTTTTTTATAGATTTTTGAATTAATGTTTAATTTTATTAAATATTTTTTATATAAAAGTTTTAATTACATATTTTAAAATTTTTTAATTAATGTTATTAATTATTATTTTAATTAATGCTATTAATTAATGTTTTAATTAATAATTTTTAATGCTCCAATTTATTAATATTCTAATGTTTTAATTAATTAATTAAAGATGTCATTAAAATACAATTTACTCATCTCCAATGATCAAGTAGATTTTTTTAATGCTTACAAGTATTGTTAATATAAATTCTAAATTTATAATAATTTATTATTATTATTATTATTATTTTATATAATAACAATCATTTAATAATATAATATTATAATTGTATTGTATTAAAATAATTATTATAATTTAATCTTACAATTTATTATTGTATTAAAATATTTTTATTATAATTTTACTTTGGGTTTATTATTTATATAGAAATTATGTGATAATGAAACCTTATTATTAACTAAAGCTTTCAATACACCAAACTTTTACACAAATGTTGGATACAACAAGAAGTATAATCGCATTAGTTAAGTGATATATGATCACAAGATAGTCACAAATTTTTTTTACAACTAATTTATCAAAATGAAACTATATTATAACTTAAACCTACCATTTATTAGTTATTCACTATATTGTTTAAATAATATGAAACTGTAATTGTAATTATTGTTGATCATGATACATCATGTCAACCTTATCAATCATTGTATATTTGTTTGTGCAAGTGGATACATTAATAATGGAAGTCTACATTAAGGAAGTCCAAATGGGTAGCATGGAGAGTTGAATACCCCACCAACAACATTTTTTTTGAAGTAATAAAAAATAAACCGACTACAATAAGAATAATTTAATAAAATAATATTTTGTTCTTTATAGTTAATTTAATTGTGAGTGGGCATACATTTGAATGGCATGCATAGGAGACCACTAATTCATTACCACTATAATAGTTTAATAATATAATAATATAATATAATTATATTAAAATAATTATTATAATTTATTCTTACCATTTATTATTGTATTAAAATAATTTTATTATAATTTGATATTAGGTTTTATCCCTTATATGACTATTGTGTGATAATGAAACCTTATTATTAACCAAAGCTTTCACTACATCAAACGTGAACACAAATGTTGAATACAATAGGAAGTATAATTGCATTAGTTAAGTGATATATGATGATAGTCACATTTTTGTTTTTACATTAAATTGTGAAACCTAAAACTATATTATAATTTAAACCTACCATTTATTATTTATTCATTATATTGTTTAAATAATATGAAATTGTGATTTTTTTTATTATCATACATTATGTCAACCTCATTAATACATTAAGGAAGGTATTCAAAATGGGTAGCATGGAGAGTTGAATACCCAACAACAACATTTTTTTTTTAAGAAATGAAAAATCAATCCACCATAGCAAGAATAATTTAATAAAAAAAATATTTTTTTCTTTATAGTAACGTGTGAGTTGGCATACATTTGAATGGCATGCATAGGCAACCATTAGGATAATGGAGTAGAGGAAAAATTTTTAAATGCACACTTGCCAAGTGGTATACTTTTGAGAATATGAACAGTTATAACTTTCAAAATTAATCAATGTTGCAATGGATGTTCTACAAGTTTTTTTTTTTTCCTAACTAATTAGCATACGTGGTTATCAATAATAGGCATAGTAAATTTTTAATCATGTTTTCTAAAAAAACAATATCAATATATAGTTTAAACATGTGATTTAGATATGCAAGGAAGTTATCACATTTAATTCCATTCGTTGATGGAGTGGTGATTAATGGCCATCATCTAATTTACACCATCAAATAAAAAAGATTAGTTAGAAAAATGATTAAAATACCCAGTTCCAACTAGGGAAAGGCCCCCTATCAGCGTAAAAATACACATAGTCTAACCAAAAAGTATTCAACCCAAGGAAATAGATCACATGTTATGATAGTAGAATTCATAGACCCCCAATAACGAATGGAAGATCACGCATCATCCAGAGAGATCATACTCATAACCGTTGGCCAAAAAAACTGAATAAATGATGCAGGAAAGAGTCCATCATAATCAACTAGAACCCTACTTCCTAAATATTTGTGATGCAATAAGGGAGTGTTCCAATATATTATAAAATCCAATTGATCTCATGATTAGAAAATTTGTACACTCCAAGAATGAATATTTACAATAATTCTTTTGCAGAAACATAAGAAACAAAAGGACTAAACAAACTCTATAACAAAGAAGTAAATGACGGAGCTTCTGTCACAACATAATATTTTCAATAATTCTACTTTGCAGAAACATAAGCAAAAGGACGAAAAAAACTTTGTAACAAAGAAGTACATAATGAACTTTCCATCACAACATGATGCTAATAATGTGGATGAGTCAATAGATAAGAGTTTAGTGACTAAATACAGTAGCTACCATTGTCAACCACTCGGATATATCAATGACATTTCCACCTGCAATGAAATAAATTTACAGGCAAATCTCAATTTATGATTCAATCCATACACCCTTTAACAATCTAAATAAGCAAAGTAAATGTGATGGTGTAATAATATATTTCGAGTTCAAACTTTGCATCTAATTTTAGGCAACAAAGATGCTATAGATTTGACAAATAAAAGTTATGTTGCATTCTATATTGAATGCTAAAGTTAAAACCGAATTACTTGAAAGAGAAAGATAATGTTGTACAATTTCAAGAGTTTTTTTTCACAAACATTGAACATCTTCCATTTGGCACTGTAATTATTGTTATGATTAAGAAGCGCAAGGCAAGGAAACCCTTTTATTCTATTATCTGTTTTATAAAAGATATGGGATTTTATCATATTTTCCCTACATAAAAGGAGAAATTGTGACTACAAGCATGGAAAAAATTAGAAGAAAACCCTCTCGTGGGTTTATGGTTCACTAGTAGACCTTGATTTGGGTAGTGGCGACTCTGTGAGGAAATTCTTGAACACTAAGAGGGTAGGTTTAGGAGTGAACATTGGCACCTGATGCCCTACCCCTCGGGATGTGAGAAACCTAAGCCCCTCATAACCAATGGTCCATCCTCCCACCTATTGTCAGTCATCTTCACCATAGTTAAAACTGTACTACAATATATTGTAGTTAAATTAGAGTTTCACGAAAATTTAGGGCCTTGAGTTTACCTATTGGTTGTTATACCAAGCACTCCATTCTTATTATATGGTAATCCCAATGGAATTTAAGCTCTATCGTGTTGAATTTACGAGAACACGCCCGTCTGTGTCACCACTGTAAAAGATTCATTCAATTTGACTAATGGAATTTCTATCTCAGACAGAGAATTTATTTAGCTAACCATTTTAGAAAATATCTTTTACTAGTTAATTTTAGAAATTCTTAAAATAAATAAAGTTTCATACATATACACCCATATTCTTAAACCAGCCTTGATAAGCTTCCCAAAAATAGGCACAATAGAGGAAGCATAATCCTTCCAGTTTTAGTACAGTACGTTAATATTGTATATGCATGAAGAAAATTATATTAGACTGAAAGTTATAATAATAATAATAACAATAATAACAATAATAGTAGTAATAGCAAGAGTTAATACAATTCTCTTGTTACTTGCAAAGTGACCACGAGTAAGGAATTTCGATTGTATTTCCATGCAAGGCTTTCTGCACATCAGCTCTGTTGAAATATATGCCTACATATATTTCGCTGCATGGATCATAACCATAAGGTAACTTGGGCCACAATGCCTACTTTGAAGAAAAGCAAAATGCATATAATTAGATGAGAAGTGCCAATTAATTAAGTGAAGCATGAATAATGAAGGACCTTGATCGTTACCATAGAAAGGGAATGAAAAGTCATGTGTTACGTACATGTTTTGAAAAAAAGTTGGAGGATGGTTGCTGCAAACACACAGACGTGTACAAATCACAAATATTGATATTTGTGTATGCTGCAAACAATCCATTATCACACAATGTCTGTTTGTGACCTATCTTTTAATTGCACAAGTACTTTAGGGTGTGGTACTCTTCGTCTGAAATAACTATGTGACTCCATGCATATTCTATCATACCATTGCCGTCATGATCATTACCTATCACGGTGTTTCCTACCTTCAATACCGAGTTACAGAAATTTTTGATCAGATAATTTATTAAAGAGACTGGTCGCCAAGAAAAATGATGTTGAAAATATTATGAAATATTGAACATCGCAATATAATTATGTAATAGAAAAAAGACAAGGTGTTTACCATGAAGCCTTTGAGATTAATGACGTTGTTCTTATTTGTGTCGTTGTTGCGATCAAATATGACCTGCTCAAGCTGCGGGACAAAACGTCCTGAAACATACCATCACAATGTCAGAAAATCCATTTTATTATGTAACGTTCAACCTCATATTTTATTCAGTATTACCTCATGATTCAATATTTATATACTTGGAACTTTTTTCAAAAAAATTAAAGAGGAAATCGTTGATGCTATTTGCATTTGGAGATATATATTGTGATGTTGGAAGATTGTTTACACAAATTTTAAAAATTAAAGTTAATGTGTATGTATATATGAGATTTATTTATTTAATAATATGGAAATTTAAGTCATATTTCTATAAAGTTTTAAAATTAATTTCACTAAATTAATTTCCTTTCAATTTGTTTTATTTTTTTCTTATTTATACTAAGTTAAAGTTATGTTTTTAATAAAGAAATACTTTCTTAATTAGATGATAGAAGAGGGAATATATCTATTAATCTTGAGATTGTAGGTTATAAACTATTTTGATGTATTCTATTTTTCTCCAAGATTATGGAGAGATTGCAATCTCATACCTCACATCCATATAAAATAATAGGAGTAATGAAAGTCTCAAATGTGAGTATTTTGTATCCCACATCCAAAGATTTGTTGTCTTACAATTAATTTCAAGTCCATGATAGACTTCCAATCCTCTATAGATCATTTTCTCAATGTTATAATTATGATTGAGTTTGTGATAGATATGGATTCTAAGATATCTGTATGAAGGAACTTATTCATGTTGTTATTTTCATATATGATCCTTTTTATTTAAATCATGATGAATTTCTTCTTCTTTTTTAAGTATTAATAATCATATCCATTCTAGAGAAAATAAAACAAGGAGGAAAAATTTAAGCATGAAACATGGGAAAATCATGCTAGTCCCTGAAATCTGAACCATAAAATTTTGAATTTTGGAAAAAGCATGAAAAATTAGCACAAATAAATATTAGACCGTAAAATTTTCCCTAGATAATAGTACAGTCCTAACTGATAAAATGCTAAAATAGGTAGGGGATAGTGGGCACACATTCTTGACTCAAATATTTCATTTAATTTTTCCTACCAACTCTGTGTGTTACTAAATATGACATTAATATTGTCATACAACCTGTTCACAACAACCCTCAACTCTACCAGGACCATTATCTCTTCCACTAGTTTCCATATTTTTCTCCTAGGAACAATGCCAAAATCTTTATTTAAGTCAATGAAACAACATAAGAGATTGAAGTAATATTATTAGGACATTCCTTTGTGATGATCCTAATTATACTAACAAGGTGGTCCATATTCAAATGACATCTCCTAAACCTAGTTTGGACTTTAACTCTTTTACCATTGCTTTATAGTCATAGGGCTAATCTTCTTTTCCAAAATATTTTTATACAACTTGACTAAAATGTGGCTAATCATAATGTTCATATAATTGGATGGAATTATTTTATATCCACTTTTAAACATAGTCGCAATGAGGAGTTGCATATATGGCTTAGAGAAGTCTTGAGAGTGAGGACAACTCTCTCATTTTATAATTTCATCTCTATAGCCTTCAGTATCCTTATCATTCCTATTAGTTAGCTACATAACCTCAAAATAAATGTCTTCCACCTAAAATATATCATCCTTTATAGGAGCATTCAGATTGGTATTGTTGAAGTTAGGCACTTCATAAATGTTTTTGACATAGAAATTGCATTAAAGAAAATTAGAATATTTTCCTTACCTTTAAGAACTACAATTTCCTCCAAAACTTTCTAAGGTTAGAAAATAACTACTCTTACTATTTATATAATATTGTTTTTTTTCTTTTTAATAAACATTTTATACATTTTACTTTATCAATATTTAAATATATGTTAAAAACCTCTCTAAATGTTTTTCTAACAATTTCACAATTTTTATTATGATATATACAGTATTTATTGATAATTTGATATGATACATTGCTAGGAAACTAGATAACCATTTTCAATATTATATTTATAAATTAAAATTACAACCATTTATTATTTTATTACTTTTACTTTTATTATTTTATCACCTTTTACTTTTATTACTTTAATTGAGTCAATATTATGTTTGTCATTGTTATTATTTCATCTAAATGCTTTATTTTATCAATACTACAACAAATGTAATATCTAAGTCATATTTCATAGTGATTGAAAACTTTCGGTGAAAATCACATCAAAAAAGATTTGGTCGACGAGTTTCGAACCAGCCAGTGTGGTTCATCATTAGAACAAGATGAAAAATCTGATCAAGTAACTCCTTTAAATAGAATGTAAATCTCCCACTAGCCGTTTGTAAAATAACGGCTAGTTTGACTCAAATAATAATAGTTCAAATATTTATAAAAAATAAAAAATAAAAAATAAAAATAATAAAAATAAAGATAAAAATAAATAAACCAATAATCAATAAAAAAATCAAATGAATAAAGTTTATAAATAGGATTTTATATAATTATATTTATTTTAATAAAAATAATACTTAATAAACTAATATATTTTTGAAGAATAAAATAATTGTTTACTATCTATATATTTTTTATAATAATGATTATTTATTTGTTTTTATTATTATCGGATAAATTAAATGTTAAAAATAATTAAATAATATTTATGTTTTAATTTTATATATTTATTTTATTTTTAATAATTAATTGTTATGTGATTCAAATCTCATCAAACAATTATATTTTTGATAATTAATCTTGAAAAATAAATAAATAAATAAGTAAAAGATTCAATAAAATAAATAAATAAATAAAAATAAAATAAAATAAATAAATAAATAGAAAAATAAAGATCAAAATAAAAGTAAAAATAAAATAGATAAATAAAATTTTAATTAAATAAATAAAAAAGGAATGATAAATAAAAATATAAAAATAAGAAACAAAAAATAAAATTAATTAATTTTAAATTTATTTTAAATTAATTTTAAGTTTTTTAGGAATGAAGGGCAGGAATCCAGCATCTGCTAATCATCCACCCATCATCTTTGTTTAGGTTAACCAGCCTTTTTTCAATTTCTAAGGCTTCTTTCAACTTTCGGTGGTAGAAATGGTCAATCCTCACAATAACCTCAACATCTTCAATGCAAATGTGATGATTTGTAACACCCCCAATTTATGTGTTTGAATTTCAAAGTTAGACATTTGAACTTTAATCCTAAGGGGAGTGGACCCCAAAGGATAAGTATTTTGTGAATGTAATTTAATATTTAAGTTGAGGAAATGAATAAAATGATTGTGTGCATATTGACCAAAATGAGATTTTGAGATCACTTGCTAAATCCATGAGGATGGATAAGGCAACTATTCCCCACAATCTTTCAAAAATCCTTGAAAGGAATTATTTCTAATTTAGATTTTTGAGGAAGAATCTAAATTTCCCCAATGATGAGGAAAGTAGTTGGGAAGAGGTAAAAAGCTGGAAAAGCTGAGGCAAAGCATAAAACAGCTTTAAAGAGTCCCTAAAATGGGAAGCCTAGGCAAAACAGGAAGAAAAGCATCCTGCTATTCTGGACGCATAATTAGAAACATGATTTGGGGAACATGAGCTTAAATAAGCTGCTCCTAAATAGATCAGTGGTTGGTCGGTGGTGGAGGTGATCTCAGCTCGGGGGTGAGTTCTGGGAGACAGAAGGACTCTAAGGTTGGGAGGTTGGTCATTTGCAATAGTGGTATGTCCCTGAAATTATTGGTGTTTTTATTTCTTATGATATGAATTGGCTACATATAATAAGTTGATTTGTAGATTAGATTTATTAGTGCTACATTTAACAGAATCAATCATAAGGCATCCACCTTTACAATTCTCTATAGTTGTAGACAAGAAATCTGTAGAGTAGAATCCCACAGAAACTCTAAACCAAGGTCGGTTCAAATCTGAGGATACATATTCCTCCACAAATAATTTAATGTTAAACTGCTCCTGATCTATTAGTATAAATTTATGCACATGATTAGGATGGAACAATATGGGAGTTCCTGTACCATAAATTAAATTAAAAGAGAGGAACTGAAATCTAAATTGTGTAGTAAATGAGACAGACACAAAAATATACTAATCCCCAGAGTCTCGAAACCATGTAATAATTCAACTCTGTAGAAAATGTAAAGTACTCCTAGTTCAGATTATATAACTTTAATCTTCTTCTGAATTTAATAAATAAGTATCATTCAATACAGGTTCAACCGTCATTTAAACCTACTAGAAAATAACAAAAGAAAAATATACATATGTATCTATAAAATTCACAGAGAGAAGCAATAAATAAGGTACCATAATGTAAATTGTAAAGGGGTGCCGGGACTGAAGCTAGATTCAGGTCATATATAACATTTTATAAATTAATGCTGTAACTGAATCTATTTTCTGATTATAGTCAACCTGCTATGAATTGAGTCTTTTTGAAAGAGCACACCCTCCCATATAATCAGTAGAAATCCTCTCTGTTACAATTTTTGTAAATTAGAAGTAGTGTGTTATGTAAAATTCCTAGGTATATAAAAGTGAGATAACTAGTGGAAATATATTTGCAGAGTACTAAAATATTCTGCCTTTTACTTGCCATATAATTATAAGTAACATTTAGACAAAAAAAAAAAAAAAAAAATGCCAATCAAATTATTACTACCATTACTAACTAATACTTTCCCTCGCGAGATATACTCTCACGAATACTAAATTCACTCGAGGTATACAAGTTCAAGAGAGATTCTCGACGGAGATAGCGCCTGCATGAATATATAGATATATAATATAGAGGCCCTGAAAATAAAAGATGGGTTCGTACGATATCTGCTAATTGCAGACCACCTAAGATAAGCAAAACTTCGATGCATACCCTTCCGCAACAATATGAAAGAAACTAGTGATTGAACTGTGAACATAATTATTTTCTCTTATCATTTCCATTTGACCTTAGAAATTTTAATATGATATTAGGGTGATAAACGTAGTTTAGTTACATATGCACAACAATCTGTTACCCTATTTTAACGCTGGAAAGCATAATACCAAAAATCTGGAAAGGGAGGCTTCGGCGTATGGATAAAATGGAACCACTGCCGATTACTCATGTAAAAGAAGATTTGGGTTGAACTCTGCCATAGATATTACATTGACAGATTTGCGAACCCAAAGGTAAAGAAAAACCTCTCACGGTCAAATACAAATTCTTCCTTACAAGAAGCATGGTTAGCACGGATATAATAAAACAAAAGGATACAAATGAGATAAGGGTACGCGGCCAGAGAAGAAAAATAACGCCCTTCAGCTCTTTCATACAGACACGAGTTCGCACATGATAGAAATAGAAAACAAATTTCGGTCAATATAGTACGTCTCAGTCACACATCATGAAAATCGAAAAGCAGGGAAATCTGTGCACTGAGCCATCGGTGTTTAGGGTTTTGCAGAACGTGAGAACCAGTGGCTGGAGTAAGTTCTGGGGTACCTGAAATCAAACTGGACGTATTATTGTAAGAAATTTATAAGTGCAGTAGTAAACGTGATCAGGAGAGAGGTGGAATTCTAAATCGAAACCAAACCTGGGTTTCTCCATAGAAAAGGAAATCGTTCTTCTTTAAGGTTAAAAACGCCTTCCCGCTGGAGTATTAAACCCTGTACGTGAAACACATAGAAAATAAAAGGGGCGACGTAGGTTGGGAAATAATGGACGGAGATAACAATGGAAAAAAAACTCCGTAGGTTTGAACCGATAGTAACTATAGAATCAAACTCACAATACAATGAAAATCACCATGGTAAATAACCCAGAAGAGGGGCGACGCTGATAAGTCGGGTATCAATGGGCTGGCGGTGTAACGCTTGCCCTTGCATGCCGATCTAATGTTCGCAAATCTCTGGACCTGGAAGAATAGACGAAGGGGTGCGGCGAATAGTAACAATCCTGGACAATAGAACAAAATGAAAAGAATAGGGTTTAAATCAGGAACCAAAACCCTAATAAAAGAAATCAATGCCTGTACCCGTGGAACTCAGATCATGGGCTAGTGCAGGAGAGAAAGAATCGTAACCCTAATTACAACGCTCGAGGAATTCATGTAATCCCGAATGAGATTAGATAAACCCAGTCGAATCGATATATACGTACCATGTTGCAGTATTTAAACTTATTTAATTTGCAGGCGAAGTAACAGGTAGGCAGAATGACGACCTCGCTCTGCGCCCTTCCCAGTTGAAGCGACCTCTTCTCGATTTTACGTCCTGCTGTGAGTGATACGTGCTATCTACTCATAGGTAGAGACATAGTCGTGGAATCCCAATTATCCCGAGGAGGGAGTCTGCAAACGCAAACCTGAACAGGACAAGGATAACTAAAGAATGCAGGACGCGTGTAACCCTTTCGGTCTATGGACTGATGAACGCTCTGTAGCCAATACTTCAATTTCATGATGGGAATTTTGTCACATCATACAAATCAACTGAGGTGTCAAAACACGAAAAATAGATTCACCATTTTTATACACATCGAGAAGGCGGAAAGAAAATTTTGATATGAGTGTATTACACACAATAACTAGTGATTTATACGCAATCCTCAGTGATTTACGTTATTGTACAAACGATATAGATGAATACAAATATTCATCTAAAATATATATATATATACGTTGATCCCATATAAACTATCGATACAACGATACAAATAAATTTATATAACATTGATCATATATCATGATATATATCATTATATATATGTGATCATATATCATTTTGTGTGAACATATATCGATACAAGACGCGGAGACCATATAGAACTTTAAAGTATATATATATAAAAGAAAATAAAAGCAAGTGGGTAACATAAACATGTATATAACCATTTTCATGAAAATATAATTATTTATAAATATAAACCTTTCTACCGGAGTCAAAAGAATATATATATATATATATATATATATATAATATATATATATATATATATATATATATATATATATAGCAATATATATATATATATATATATATATATATATATATATATATATTTTATACATGGGAAATGTTATTATAATGGGTATAGTTGAAAGGAAATAGTATACTCTTAACCCTAATATAATGATTAGGTTCGAGGTGAAAAGAGGAAAAAATTAGTATTTGGAGTTAGATCAAATTTCCTGAACTGAGTATATAGTTAAGTACGTGAACAGAAGGGAGTCATCACTACATAGCATAGAGAAAAAAAAAAAAAAAAAATCAACTGGAGGTGTGACAAATGGTATCAGAGCCCAAGTTATAAAACTGGGTTGTTGTTATTGTGCTCACTGTTGCTGAGTGTTTTTTGTATAAATGAGTATTGTGGAAAATTTTCTTATTGAAATCTTGCTGATATGTCTTATGAGTGTGTACAGTGGTGCTGAAATGGCTGAAGGTGAAGAAATTTATGTGGATCTGCGTGATGAGTTTGGTACACCAGATCCCAACGCTCCGGTGATGGCTATGTTGCACAGGTTGCAACGAGAATTGGCTGAACTAAGAAGCCAAAATGACAGGTTGTCATCAGCCAGTAAGGAGCAGGAAAAGCTCATCAGAGAACTAGCTTCACGGAACAGCCAAGAAGGCGAAGGTTCTGGAAAGAGGAAGATTGATGAGTCTGATGACGATGATGCTGCTAGGCATCAGTCTAAATAGAAAAAGGAATTACAAGGGGAATTCCGAAAGATCAAACCTACCTCCTATGATGGGGAAAAGGAGGAAGATGTTGAAGCCTGGTTGCTGAATATGATTAAATATTTCGAGGTCTATGAATATGAAAGCAATCTAAAGGCCATATTAGCTGTCTACCAGCTACAAGGTAAAGCTACCTTATGGTGGGAGGAGACGAAAATGGTTCATGCCATTGATGAAAAGACAGTTACTTGGGAATATTTCCAGGTTAAGTTCAAAAATCGTTATTTGAATGAGCGTTATTATGATGATAAAGTAAAGGAATTCCATGAACTTAGACTAGGACAACTCACTATTGATTAGTTTGTTACTAAGTTTACAAATCTGCTGAGATATGTACCCTACATTAGGGAAGAAAAGGCAAAAGTACAAAGGTTTCTGAATTGTTTGCCTACTGTATACAAAGAGAAAATTGAGTTTGAAAACCCAAAGACAATGGGCAAAGTTGTTAGAAAAGCGAGTTTATGCTATCAGTAGTTTAAAGGAAAGGCTGAGCAAGGAAAAAGCTGGTTAAACAAGGGTGAGTTCAAGGGGAAAAGACAAAACCAGCATATTTAAAGAATTTTTGCAGAGATCATCAGCAGAAAAAGTTTAATAAACCCAAAGAAAGCCAAACTGCTCAGTCCCAAGTGGCTTCAAAACAAATAGATGGAGATAGTAAAAAGGGAGGGATAGTCAGAATGAAGGAACCCTTGAAATGTTGGGGTTGTGGAGAACCCCATATTTTGAGGGACTGTCCTCATCGAAACATTCATATGATCATGAGGGATCGAGAAGCGACAACAGTAAATGATATAGCCAGAAATATACCAAATATCAGTGCAGCCTTGGAAAATCGACAAGCAGAAGATCAAGCTACTATGGTGGAAATGGAGGGTAAGATCTCTGACCAATATGTTATAGTTTTGATTGATCCGGGTGCTTCTTTGAGTTATATTAGTCCAAATATTGTAGAAAAATGTAATCTTAAACCCGAAAAATTTCAGTAGTCATGGTTGGTTCAACTGGCCACTGGAACCAAGAGAAAAGTAACCCATAAATTGCCTTTAACAGCAATGAAATTAAATGATTTTCAAACATAAGTAAATCTAAACATTCTGCCTTTAGGTTCATATGACTTGCTGATAGGAATGGATTGGCTGGAAAAAAAGAAAGCCCTGATGAACTGCTGGGATAAAACCTTGCATTGTGTGGATGAAGAAGGGAAACCTTTTACTCTCAAAGGAAAACCAAAATCCATTTCAGTAAGACAAATATCAGCACTACAATTAAAACTAACAGCTAGAAAAGGATACCAAGTTTATGCAGTACATGTGGAGGAAGTAGAACAAAAAACTCGAGAAAATCTGCTGAATGATTTACCGGTGGTAAGGGAATTTAAGGAAGTCTTTCCAGATGAGATTCCTCATCTTCCCCCCAAAAGAGAAATTGACTTTACAATCGATCTGGTGCAGGGAGGAACACCTGTTTCCCGAGACCCTTATCGAATGAGTCCTCCTGAACTTATGGAACTGAAAATGCAATTGCAAGAATTGCTAGATAAAGGTTTTATTAGACCAAGTGTGTCTCCTTGGGGAGCACCGGTCTTATTTCTGAAAAATAAAGATGGAACTTTTAGGATGTGCATTGATTATCGCCAACTGAACAAGTTGACCATTAAGAATAGATACCCTTTACCTAGAATTGATGATCTTTTTGATCAAGTGAGAGGAGCTTCAGTATTTTCGAAGATTGACTTAAGAACTGGTTATCACCAGCTCAGAATCAAGGAAGAAGACATCAACAAAACAGCCTTCTGAACCAGGTATGGACACTACGAATTTGTAGTCCTACCTTTTGGTTTGACAAATGCCCCTGCCACATTCATGTGTCTGATGAACAGTGTGTTAAGTAAGTACTTGGATAAATTTGTTCTTGTTTTCATAGATGATATTTTGGTCTACTCCAAAAATGAGGAGGAACATAGAGAACATTTGCGGATAGTGTTGCAAAATCTGAAATAAAACCAGCTATATGCCAAGTTCAGCAAATGTGAATTTTATGAAGATAAGATTCAATATTTGGGCCATATTATTTCTGAACAAGGCCTTGCTATTTACCCTGAAAAGATAAAGGCTCTAAAAGAATGGCCTGTACCAACTGATGTTTCAGCAGTAAGATCATTCATGGGGATTGCAGGCTATTATCGCAGATTCGTGGAGAGATTTTCTGCCATAGCACATCCCATAACATCATTACAAAGAAAGGGTGTCAAATTTGAATGGAAAAACAAATGCCAAAACAACTTTGACCAATTAAAACTAAAACTCACTACAACCCCTATCCTAAAGATTGCAGATCCTGATAAAGAATTTGTTGTATGTACAGATGCTTGTAGAGAGGGGTTGGGAGGAGTCCCTTTGCAGGAAAATTTAGCTATTGCCTATGAATCTAGGAAACTGAAAATACATAAACATAATTATAGTGCCTATGATTTGGAATTAGCAGCTGTTATCCATGCTTTGAAAATGTGGTGGTGCTATCTTCTTGGGAAAAAGTTTACATTGATGACTGATCATATTAGTCTCAAATATTTCTTTTCCCAAACTGATCTAAATGCAAGACAAGCCAGATGGTTTTCCTTTTTAAGTGAATTTGATATGGACATAAAACATATCAAGGGAAAGAAAATAAAGTTGCTAATGCATTAAGCAGGAATGTTTGTCAGAATATAAACAACATTGGAAGTAGTGCCCAGATCGAAGTAGAAGAGTTGGTGAGAAAAGCAGCAAATCAAGATCTAAACTATGAAACACTCTTGGTGAAACTACAGAAAAGGGAGAAAACTGATTTCACTCAAAACCAAAAAGGGTTGATCTGTTATAAAAACAGGTTGTATATTCCCAATGTAGAGTCCTTAAAAAGGGAAATTCTGGATGAATATCACAAACAACCATATGCAGGAGATCCAGGATATCAGAAAATGTTAACAACCCTGAAAAAGAAGTTGTTCTGGCCAGGAATGAAGAGAGATGTAGCAGAATATTTAAGTAGGTGCATGGAATGTCAACTAGTCAAAGTTGAGCATCAACATCCGGCGGGTCTTTTAAACCCTTTTCCAATTGCAAAATGGAAATGGGACACAGTTTCCATGGACTTTATAACAGGTTTACCCAAAACCAAATACCAGCATGATTTGGTAATGGTGGTAGTAGACACTCTAACAAAAGCTAACCACTTTATACCAGTGAAATCTACCTTTGGGACAGCTCAAGTAGCGAATGTGTTCCCGAAGGAGGTAGTAAGGTTTCAAGGGGTTCCAAAGGTAATTGTTTCAGACCGAGATGCTAAGTTTACAACAGCTTTTTGGAAAGGACTATTTGGAGGGATGGGTACTAAGTTGAATTTTAGTACCGCCTATCACCCTCAGACCGATGGGCAGACAGAGAGGACTAATCAAATTTTGGAGGATATGCTGAGAATGTATGTGATGGATAGGCCATCAAAGTGGGAAGAGTATTTGCATTTAGCCGAATTTGCCTATAATAACAACTACCAATCCTCTATCAAGATGAGTCTGTTTGAGGCACTGTATGGAAGAAAGTGTCGTACTCCTTTGAGCTGGGGCCAACCAGAGGATAAACTAATGTGGGGGCCCAATGCCTTACAAGAGATGGAAAGAATTGTTAAACAGATACAAAGAGACATCAAGAGAGGATAAGATCGCCAGAAAAACTATGCTGATAAGAAACGAGTGCACCGATAATTCAAAGTGGGGGATCATGTGTATTTGCGTATTAAACCCAAAAAGAGCACACTTTATGCTGGAAGTTGTGCAAAACTGGCTCCTAGATATTGTGGTCCTTTTGAAGTATTAGAAAGGGTGGGACCAGTGGCTTACAAGCTGGCCTTACCACCCCATGTTAGAGTTCATGATGTGTTTCATGTTTCGTTATTAAAAATATATGTGCATGATGCTTCTCACATAGTTGATTGGAATGTTGTACAGGTGGAACCAGAAGGGGAGTTTCTGCCAGAACCGCTTCAAGTATTGGAGCGGGAAGAAATTGAATTGAGAAACAGAACAGTAGCTAGAGTAAAAGTGCAGTGGAAGCACTTTACTGTTGAAGAAGCTACATGGGAAAGAGAAGCTGAAATGATGGAAAGATATCCATTTTTGTTTGAAAAATGAACTCTATTAGTTAAATAACAACATCGAGGACGGTGTTTATTTTCAGAGGGGGAATATGTAACACCCCCAATTTATGTGCTGGAATTTCAAAGTTAGATATTTGAACTTTAATCCTAAGGGGAGTGGACCCCGAAGGATAAATATTTTGTGAATGTAATTTAATATTTAAGTTGAGGAAATGAATAAAATACTGGTGTGCATATTGACCAAAAATGAGAATTATGAGATCACTTGCTAAATCCATGAGGATGGATAAGGCAACTATTCCCCACAATCCTTCAAAAAAACCTTGAAAGGAATTATTTCTAATTTAGATTTTTGAGGAAGAATCTAAATTTCCCCAATGATGAGGAAAGTAGTTGGGAAGAGGTAAAAAGCTGGAAAAGCTGAGGAAAAGCATAAAATAGCTTTAAAGAGTCCCTAAAATGGGAAGCTTAGGAAAAACAGGAAGAAAAGCATCCTGCTGTTCTGGACGCAGAATTAGAAACATGCTTTGGGGAACATGAGCTTAAATAAGCTGCTCCTAAACAGATCAGTGGTTGGTCTGTGGTGGAGGTGATCTCAGCTCGGGGGTGAGTTCTGGGAGACAGAAGGACTCTAAGGTTGGGAGGTAGGTCATTTGCAATAGTGGTATGTCCCTGAAATTATTGGTGTTTTTATTTCTTATGATATGAATTGGATACACATAATAAGTTGATTTGTAGATTAGATTTATTAGTGCTACATTTAACAGAATCAATCATAAGACATCCACCTTTATAATTCTGTATAGTTGTAGACAAGAAATCTGTAGAGTAGAATCCCACAGAAACTCTAAACCGAGGTCGGTTTAAATCTGAGGATACATATTCCTCCACAGATAATTTAATGTTAAATTGCTCCTGATCTATTAGTATAAATTTATGCACGTGATTAGGATGGAACAATATGGGAGTTCTATACCATAAATTAAATTAAAAGAGAGGAACTGAAATCTAAATTATGTAGTAAATGAGACAGACACAAAAATATACTAATCCCCAGAGTCTCGAAACCATGTAATAATTCAACTCTGTAGAAAATGTAAAGTACTCCTAATTCAGATTGTATAACTTTAATCTGGTTCTGAATTTTATAAATAAGTATCATTCAATACAGGTTCAACCATCATTTAAACCTACTAGAAAATAACAAAAGAAAAATATACATATGTATCTATAAAATTCGCAGAGAGAAGCAATAAATAAGGTACCATAATGTAAATTGTAAAGGGGTGCCGAGACTGAAGCTAGATTCAGGTCATATATAACATTTTATAAATTAATGTTGTAATTGAATATATTTTCTGATTATAGTAAACTTGTTATGAATTGAGTCTTTTTGAAGGAGCACACCCTCCCATATAATTAGTAGAAATCCTCTGTGTTACAATTTTTGTAAATTAGAAGTAGTGTGTTATGTAAAATTCCTAGGTATATAAAAGTGAGATAACTGGTGGAAATATATTTGCAGAGTACTAAAATATTCTGCCTTTTACTTTCCATAGAATTATAAGTAACATTTAGACAACAAAAAAAACAAAAAAACGATTCCAATCGAAATATTACTACCATTACTAACTAATACTTTCCTTCGCGATATATATACTCTCACGAATACTAAATTCACTCGAGGTATACAAATTCAAGAGAGATTCTCGACGGAGATAGCACCTGCATGAATATATAGATATATAATACAGAGGCCCTGAAAATAAAAGATGGGTTCGTACGATATCTGCTAATTGCAGACCACCTAAGATAAGAAAAACTTCGATGCATACCCTTCCGCAACAATATGAAAGAAACTAGTGATTGAACTGTGAACATAATTATTTTCCCTTATCATTTCCATTTGACCTTAGAAATTTTAATATGATATTAGGGTAATAATCGTAGTTTAGTTACATATGCACAACAATCTGTTACCCTATTTTAATGCTGGAAAGCATAATACCACAAATCTGGAAAGGAAGGCTTCGGCGTACGGATAAAATGGAACCACTGCCGAGTACTCATGCAAAAGACGATTTGGGTTGAACTCTGCCATAGATATTACATTGACAGATTTGCGAACCCAAAGGTAAATAAAAACCTCTCAGGGTCAAATACAAATTATTCCTTACAAGAAGCATGGTTAGAACGGATATAATAAAACAAAAGGATACAAATGAGATAAGGGTACGCGGCCAGAGAAGAAAACTAACGCCCTTCAGCTCTTTCATACAGACATGAGTTCCCGCATGATAGAAATAGAAAAATTCGGTCAATATAGTACGTCTCAATAATACACATTATGAAAATCAAAAGTAGGAAATCAGGTAACCGGTTACTTCTGTGTTTAGGTTTGCAGTAATCGCAGAACCAAAGGCTTCAGTAAGTTCCGGTACTCAAATCAAACTGGACATATTATTTGTGGCAATTTATAAGTGCGTAGTAAATGTGATCGGAGAGAGGTGGAATACTGCAATCAAACCAAACCAATTTTCTCCATAGAAAAGGAAATCGTTTCTTCTTAAGGTTAAAACGCTCCCCATTGAGTATTAAACCCCGTATGTGAAACACATAGAAAATAAAAAGAAGCACGAGGGTTGGGAAATAATGGACAGATAAACAATAAAAATGGAAAATAAACTCAGAGATTTTGAAACCGATAGTAACAGTGGAATAAAACTCACAATACAATGAAAATCATCGTGGTAAATAACCCAGAAGAGGGGCGATGCTGATAAGTCGGGTATCAACGGGCTGGCGGTGTAATGCTTTCCCTTGCATGCCCATCTAATGTTCGCAAATCTCTGGACCTGGAAGAACAGACGAAGGGGTGCGGCGAATAGTAACAATCCTGGACAATAGAACAAAATGAAAAGAATAGGGTTTAAATCAGGAACCGAAACCCTAATAAAAAAAATCAATGCCTGTACCCGTGGAACTCAGATCACGGTCTAGTGCAGGAGAGAAAGAATTGTAACCCTAATTACAACGCTCGAGGAATTCATGTAATCCTGAATGAGATTAGATAAACCCAGTCGAATCGATATATATGTACCATGCTGCAGTATTTAAACTTATTTAATTCGCAGGCGAAGTACCAGGTAGGCGGAATGATGGCCTCGCTCTGCGCCCTTCGCAGTTGAAGAGACCTATTCTCCATTTTACGTCCTGCTGTGAGTGAGACGTGCTATCTACTCATAGGTAGATACATAGTTGTGGAATCCCAATTATCCCGAGACGGGAGTCTACAAATGCAAACCTGAACACGACAAGGATAACTAAAGAATGCAGGACGCGTGTAACCCTTCCCTTTGCCCGGATGGATCGATGAATGCTCGTGGAATCATTCGAACATCTAATTTCATGATGGGGAATGCCTGTCAAAAATACAACTATCCCAGGTGTCAAAACATTTAGAAAAAGAGATTCGCCATTTTAAGTACACACTGAGAAGGCGGAAAGAAAATTTTGATATGAGTGTATTTGTACATATTAGTCAACTCGTTGATTTATATACTTATAATCCTCGCGATTTACGTTACGCAGTTGTGCGATATGGGTAACGTACATTGTTATAAATACAAAATATATATATACGTTGATCCCATATAAACTATCGATACAACGATACAAATAATTTATATAACATTGATCATATATCATGATATATATCATTATGTATAATGTCGATCATATATCATTTTATAACGTTGAACATATATCGATACCAAGACCATATAGAACTTTAAATTATATATATATCGAAAATAAAAGCCAAGTGGGTAACATAAACATGTATATAACCATTTTCATAAATACTAATTGTTATTAATATAAACCTTTGCGGAGTCAAGAATATATATAGGAAAATATATATATATATATAGCAATATATATATATATATATATATATATGTATTGTATACATGGGAAATGTTATTATAATGGGTATAGTTGAAAGGAAATAGTATACTCTTAACCCTAATATAATGATTAGGTACTAGGTGAAAAGAGGAAAAAATTAGTATTTGGAGTTAGATCAAATTTCCTGAACTGAGTATATAGTTAAGTACGTGAACAGAAGGGATTCATCACTACATAGCATAGAGAAAAAAAAATAAAAAAATTCAACTGGAGGTGTGACATGATTTGTCTTCTCAGCATGCTCCTCTAGCATAGAGGAGCGTGATCTGCTATGCTTCATGTCAGCGACATGTTCCTGATTTCTTTAACTAATTGATCGACCAGTTTCACCAATGTAAGGGGTCCCACAAGAACACGGAATCAAGTACACACCCTTGCCATCCTTCGGGAAAACTAGGTCCTTAACCGATCTAATCGAACTCCGAATGGTGTAGGAGGGCTTAAAGGTTGTGGAAACATTATATTTCTTTAGAATACTGGCGATTTTATCCGTAGTACCTTGGATAAACAGAAGGTGAACACCCCAAAACCGATCACAGGGATCTTTCTTACCCTTATGACCTTTTTCTGCTTTTTGAAAAGCATTAAGACATTGACTCATGTTATAACCGTTTTTGTTAAAAACTTGAGAAGATGATCCTTTTCACCTTCAAAGTGGTGTTCATTAGAGATCCTAAAGGCTCTGGTGGATAGGGTGCTGAGAACACCAAGTTTATGAGCAGGGAAATGGTGAGAAATAGCATGTAAATACTGCCCCGTGTGCGTCTTCTTTCTAAAGACCTGATGAGAGAAAGAACCATATTCATTCCTAGAAATGAGGACATCAAGAAAAGGTGAGCTACCATTATCTTTTAAATCCATGGTGAGCTTAATGAAGTCAGATTGATTATTAAGATGTTGGAAGAAAAGGTCCAATTTTTCCTTACCATGAGGCCATACAACGCAGGTGTCATCAAAAAACCTTTTCCAAAGCTTAGGTTGAAAAAGAGAAGAGGAGAGGGCCCTAGATTCAAAGTCTTCCAGGAACAGATTAGCTACCATGGGGGAAAGTAGCGAGCCCATGGCCACACCATAAGTCTGTTCAAAGAATTCACCCAAGAAACTAAAGAAGGTCGAGGTTAGACAAATTTCAACAAGATGAGCAGTATCAGGATCTGTGACCCGAGAAATGACATCGATCGCTTCCCTGATGGGGATGCAAGTATACAAGGACACAACATTAAAATTAACAAACCTATCTTAACGATCCAACTCCAAGTCTTTCAATTCTTTAATAAGAGGGCAAGCATCTTTAACAAAAGAGGAGGTCTGACCTACAAGCGGTTTGAGCTTAGAAGCTAGAAATTTAGCGAGTATAAACAGTGCAACATCTCCTCACTATTAAACCATATAACTAGCAATTGCACCAAGAGGTGCAAAGGAACGACGGGGCAGTAGATATGTAAGGGAAGTAATTTAATGAAAATAAAACGTTTGTGATTATATGGAACATTGGATTTTAAACTGTCAAACATATTTTTTTTTTGTGTTATCCCTAGCTAGGTAATATAAACTGTCTATGTAAATATGAAAATGTCTTGAATTTGTGTCCACATCGATATTTTATGTATATATTTGAAATAAATCAGAAAAGTTATCAAAAAGTTTTTTATTTTAAATTTGGAAATAATTTTTTTAATAAAAACTTCTACTTAAAATTTTCCCATTATAATATTTATATAACACTTTAGTTTTTCACATTTTGAATATGGAATTGAATTTTCTTTTAATAAATTGTTAATATGTTTTTTTCAGAGAAATATTAGAAATTAAGTGCTTTGAGATGGTTTAAAAAGAATTATTAATGCCATAATTTTGTAACTCTATTATCATAGTTGATGAATATATAATGAATATATGATTATCATAATTGATTAAAACTTTTTAAACGTTAAAAGAAAAGGAAAATATAATTAAAATTGCATGGAAAGCCAACTTATAACACTAAAAATTTGGGCACACCATAATTTTTCCATCGAAGCAAAATTGATAGGTAGACACTTGTTATTTCCCTCCGATCAAAAACAAATTGAACACTAAAGGAAAAACATTTCCCTGCTCCAGTTTTTGAATTCAAAAACCCTACTGAAAACCACTACTCGATATTCACATTAATCTCATTCTTGATCTCCTCTTTTGTAAACTTTGGAACAGTGACCTTAAGCATGCCGTTCTTCATCTGCGCTTTGATTTGATCCAGTTTGTATACTTTTGGGGGAAGTTCAATGCGGTTGCTATTTTTCTGTTTACTGCTGTCCAATTCCGCCTCTGAGAGGTATTCCCCTTTTATCACCAGGGCATTTTCCTTGGCATAAACTTTAAATTTTTCATTCCCCAGGCCCGACATATGCACCCACAGAAGCAGAGTTTCCTTATCTTCAACAGCTTCCCACGGCTTTCTCGGGACACCTCTGACCACATCCCATGTCCCACGAGAAGCAACAAGAAAGGGATTGTCAAACAGCTGATCGAGACCAAACCCTAGGCTCCTTAGAGGAAAAAACGAATCTGCAAAATTTCAGAATATTGTAAGGGTCTAGAGCTTAGTTTCAAAGAAGCAAGAATTTGACATGGAGTTCAAGAGCTTTTACAGGGCTTACCCTAAAAAATATTAGGCAAACCCCCACGGCGGATTTCCGGAGCCTGGCGCCTTTGTCTGTCATCTTGAATCGACGAATCGTCCTCGGGCCTGTATTTTGCTGCAGTCATTGACAAGCCCCAACACATTACAGAGGCAGCGGAATCCCCTGGACGGGCCGAAGGCAACAGGAATTTCGTGATGGACGGAATTACCGATTTCATGAGGTTACTATTTGCAGAAGCTACAGAGGCCATTTCTGTTCAAATAATTGATGCGAAGGTATGCACACAGTTAGTAAGCTGCTTAAAACCTTGAAAAAGGATAAATATGAAACCCATGAGTCATCGCCTGAAACCAAGAAATTATCAAAAACCTGAAACACATAACCTTGGAATGATATTTGTTTTTATGTTTCGAATAATTTTAATAATTTTACCAATAAATTATATAACATACTTCACAAGAGTAAAGTTATTTAGAACAATATTTACTTTATAAATTTGGAATGATATTTGTTTTATGTTTTGGATAAGATATATTTTTGAAAAAATATTTCCATTATGACTTTGATCCATTGATCTTATTTGTTTTAAGGAGAATTCCACCTAGTGTGCGTGTTGAATCCATTCGTTGGAATTTTCTTATGCGAATTCTCCAGAGCTCATTCTGACCGAAGGCTCTTATGTTCAGAAGCTATCCTCCATCTAAAACGCATCAATGGTTTCTCGGGGTTTATTACTTTTGCGCTGGCGCGACGCTCTGGTTCATTCCCATCTTGACCTGTGTAGGTTGAGATCATACTAATTGGGTAAGGAAACTTTCTTTGTTCGATTTTGAGCATCCATTTTCATTATTTATTTACTTCTAACAATTTTTCTATCTCCTGTGTATGCGTACATGCTCTGGATGGGTTTCAACTTCTACCTCACCAGGTACTATCATTTTTCTCAGACCTCCTTTTTGTCTTAGCGCACTTTCGTCCTACTTATCTCGTTTAGTAGTGGATTTAACTTGGGTCGTTGACTTGTGCAGGTAATATAAGCCTTGCGTCTTGCTCTCCTACATTGCCACAGAGAGTAATAGCGGCCTTGACGTTAAAGTTGGCTTCGTTTTCCCCACTTGCAGGTCGGTATTCACCGAACACTGGTTGAAGGGAATCCGTATAGCTCTGTAGTGCTCGTTAGACAGCTTAAAATTTTTATTTATGAGTTGTATAAATCTGGACAATTCCATTGTTAAGTCTCGACTTGAATATTTAATTATGTCTACTCCAGTGGCATTTCGAGACAGTCCTCAAGCCACAGGGATTTATACTCGTTTCGATTTTTGTATATAGATATGTATATCTTGGTCAAAATGCTAATCTCATAGATTTATATCACTTCACATCGTTCAGCTCATGTTTTCGTTTATGAACCTCGAGAAAATTAATGTACTATTTTCTCTTCATATTGAAATTCGGTTGCATATATTCTTATTCCTCAGTTTTATTATAGTGTTCAATAATGGTTCATTTTGTCTATCCTTCTTGTATTTATGAAGGCTTTCTGCCTGGTGTAGACCTCACAAACCTGTCATGATGCCAGTCCATTCGATTGATCATTTCCTCTTCCTTCCAGAGGTCTCCATAAAATAACAAATATTTACAAAAGAAGGGATCATTGATACATCACTTCAACGTCATGATATCAAGAATTGGCTTGGTGAGAACTAGCTCTGATACCAGTTGTTGGATATCATAGAAGCACAACAGAACCCATAATCAAAATCACATACAGAGACATAGGAGAAACTAAAATAAACACACAAAAGATGGAGAAATTAATCACAAATTTCTATTATAGGAGGCCTTGCCTTTGTTGGATTGACATGCTTAAGCAGAGGGAGGAAGTAACAATTTATAGATCAAGGAGGAAGATCTAGAATATTCATGTGAAATATATGGTTCTACTATCGAGGCAAAAAATTCAAAGGGTAGTGACGGTGTTTTGCAGCTGGGACTGTGTGGGCAGAAAGGTCAGGTTCAGTTTCGACCGCTGAATGCAACTTCACATTTAACAGAAAAAATGAAAAAGGAAAATGATATTTATAATGTTAAAATTATAACTTAAAGAGGTTAACAAGATAAGTAATTGAAATTCAAATGTTAAAGAAATACCTAATTAGTTTATGGTAGGAAATAAATTGTTTAGGAATTCACATTGAAAATATTTATGTAAAATTTATTAATTATTTTTCAATTATTATTAGATGATATATTAAATATTTTGTTGATATATTAAATATTTTTTTTAAAAATAAAATATATTTTAAGTGTTTAAAAAATATAAAAAATTATTACCAAATTTTTGTTTTTTTTTAATTGAATAAGTTTATTTAGAAAATTTACATTCATTAAAATAAATTAATACTTAATATAATCTAAATTTTTATTCTAACTTACTCTTTCAAAAAAAAAAAATATATATTATTGCCGATTGACTTATTTCTTCATACTATCCATAAGCTTTCCTTCCTTTCTACTGTACATCATCTTCTCTAAATCATCCAAGAAATTAGAATCTCACCTTCACCTTTATCTCTTTCAACGTTTTATTTTACCAAAACATTATTGTTTTTCTCAACAATCCATCAACCTTATTAATATTTTTATAGACGCTCTTTATTTATTTTTTAAATCATATAATATCTTGGTTCCATGTGCCCTTTGTTATTCTTCCCTCATGTCGCCTTATGTACAACATCAAGCTATTCACAGATGAGGTACTATGTGATGTTGCTCCTCTTGATGCGTCTAATGTATTATTGGGCCAACCAGAATTGTGGAAGCGACATGGTGTGTATGAGTCTAGACCTCGTTTTGTTGTTATTACTTTGGGAAATAAATTGTATAGGATGCCGGAGATAGTGCCACCTCCTACCATTTCTTTGACTACTGTAAAATAACATAGTAAGATTGTTTCCCAAACCAAGAAGTTTATTTTCATTACAATTCGCCCATAGGGCAAGAAGAATATTGGGGCCATAACCTCCAAGCAGGGCTCCCCTACACGATAGAAACAACTTGACAAAGTCATGGAGGAACACGAGGAAATTTTCTCGTCACCGACAGAGCCTCCTCTACACGCTTAGGTAAAGCACTCTATTGATCTGACCCCAGGCGCGTCGTCGCCTAGTTTTTCCATACCTCATGCGACCACACAGAAAGAATACACACATGTACTTTATGAGGCTGACAAAGAAACCAAATTTATTGAATGCATCCAGCGCGTCCGCAATGAGGTCCATTACATCTCGAAAAAATCCAATTCCAAGTACAAGCAGCGCCATGATCAAGATTGGGTGGCTGGCAACTTCCAGGTGGGTGAAAAAGTGTGGCTACATTTTAAGAATGAATGCCTCGTTGGAACCCACTGCAAGCTTCGCCCATTCCGATATGGGCCATACACCATCACCAAGGCAAGTGGCTCATTGGGGACCAAGTTTAGCAGAATTTTCCTCATCTCATGGAGGAACTGAATGAAATTGGGACCATTTCTTCCTAAGGGGGGAGGAATGATCCAAGTAGATATTAGTGGCCACCTACCTATTGCACTTGGACCCCCACCATTTTTTCTTTCAGTTTTTCAATTTCTGCACAGTTTACTTTTTTAAACATTTTTTCAAGTCCTAAACTTTCAGAGACGTTTTGAGGCCCTAAACGACGTTTTTTGGTAAAAATGGGAGCAACGTGGAAGTTCCTTTGATGTCTCTCACATCAAAAGTTTTACTCATCAAATATATCTTTCTAACGAGGTATTTAGTGCATCAAACAAAAATCGTATGCCAAAGTTAAGTCCTCAAGATGTGGATGTACCAATTTACCCAAATGGGGCCCACAGTTTTGGTGCTTCATCTCCTATGGTTAGGTTTTTGGATTTTTAGGTTTTTCCATTATTTCTCAACAATAAAAAGGCCTTCGAGCCTCATTGTAACACATTGCAGAGGCCTGTAGCCACCACATCTCTTCTCAGAGATAAGCTACCAACACGTTAACTAGTTTATTTCCATTCTATCTGTAAACAAATTTTAGTTCTTTGATATTAATGAAAGGAAGTTTTATATCCACTGCATTTTTTTATTTATGATTAGATATGTATTATTTTTTGTTCCTTCATAAATTCGGATCACATGAATTCAAAATTTATGCTACAAAGTGTCCACACAAAAAGTTTAGCAAGAAGGAGCCTACACTAGGAGGAGAAAGTGAAGCATTGGCTTCATAGTTCGAGCTTGAATTCCCCATTATCGCATGCATGACCAACACTATGGTGGGGAGAGTGTGGTACTTGGACTTTGGTGCCTTGTTCCACATGACATGGTGTAGATATTTTTTCAATGACCAGGAGGAGAAATATCTCTAAATTCACATCGAGTTGGGTGATAACGAAAGGTACAACAAAACCGATATTAGTACAATAACCTTTTAGAGGGATTATAGATCCCCTCTTAGACTCAAGGAGAAGGGAAAGTATTAGAGATATTGTAGTTGAGAGGGAGTGGTATAGACATCTCAAAATGGAGCTCGACGAAGAGCCTCAGGAAGTTGTGGTGCAAATTATGGGACATTGGTCTTTTCACTCATTTATCTCCGTAAATTCGAGTTATAGGAGTTGGAGTTCAGTTAAGTATGTGTAATTGATAGTCTGTAGAAATCAAGGTTTGTTATTTCAATTTTTTTTAGTTAAACTAGTTCTAACTATTGGAGGAACTAGTGGAAGGTTAGTTGTGCAGTGGGAAAACCATCTAACTCAGTGATCATCTCGTTAACTCATCAACCATCCCAAAATATCTAGTGCATTAAGAGAATTCGAGTTCCCCGGCTATGATGGAAATTCCAAGACAATGTAACATCAGTTGAAGACTCGTCTTGAGCATACAGGTGTTGCATGAAATCAATGATAAATCCTTGGTAATTACGCAATAAATTTGGAGTTAATTCCTAAAAAATAGGGGCCTATTTCCTCAAGATTTGTATAATGAAATAGGAGGCTAAGTGTTGGTCAGAGGTCCTAATTCAGTAGTGAGAGCAATTATTCTAATAGTTTATCTACTCAAGTGATTAATGCAAATAGGCATGAGGGGTTTTTCCCAATTGGGTTCCCCTAGAAATCATAATGTATTGGTGTTTTCTCTTATTGCATAAATATGCTTGTTTTTCTAATTTGCGAATTTAATTCTAGGGATGAGTAAAGTATAATTGTGCCTCTTGATTCTAGATTAAATTTTGTTGAGTAGTTGTAATTCTATCACCATATTTCTACAAGGTCCATCCAAGGGGAAACATTTCAACAATAAGATCAACAATGGAATGAAATAAAATAAAAAAATATTGTTGAGAAACCTCTAGGGTATGACCTAACAAGGAGAATTAATGCTTACCTCAAACATAAAAGGGAGAAGTGAGAGAAATTATTCCTCACTAATAAAATGATGAGATGGTTGTTTCCAAACTTACATAGTGTGATCACATTTATATTGCTAATAAAACAAGTGTTACAATAGGTCATGTGTCCTAATAGATCCACCTTTATGATGCCAAAATACCATCCCAAGGGATAGGAATTTCCATCAAGGTAGCGAGTTACTGCCCACTAGGGGGAAGTTAGTAGAGCCATAGAACGAAGCACCATGCACATACGATTAAGAGGAATAGTCATGATTTTTCACCGAGGGGGAACTAGGATACACTTTTACACCTCATCCCATATGGCTTACAAAGCTATAATATTGCATATATTTGGGCTTTTATATGGTATGGTATTGTTTCACAATATTTGGGGTAACCTTCATAAAAGAGGGGTAAAAATTCCAAAAGAAAATATTACATAAAGCAAGACATACTTAGTTGTAGTACCTCTTAATGTTGTAGTTTCACCCCTACCCTCTTAATCCATACAAACTTTGTTGGCACAAACACAATTTTTTCCAACTCTACATTATCAGAACACAACTCCATTGAAAACTCTAAGTTGTGGAAAATATTTTCTCATGAGCTAACAAGCCACTTCTTTTCTAATCCATATAAGGTATCATCCTCCCAAGGTTTCTCTTTCTTCCATCGAAGGGAAAATTTTGGTGGTGAATTTACAAGTATTCAAAACAAGGTAAAAGTGAAATTTACAAATATAGCCAAGTTAACTTTAAAGGTCATATCATAAGTCTTGTCCCATTTCCTAAGATCCCTAGGCATAGGTATAGATAGTCACCTTCATTACGACATGAACACTTCTCAAATTTCCCCTTGTAATGGGTTACTCCATCCAAAAAAAACTAATGAACCTATAATATAATCATCATAATAATTGTAAGCCATCTTGTACATCTATACATCATAAAAAAACATGCATTTATCATAAATATACATTATATCAACCTATCCAAGATATGCACATATCATAAATCATATCAAAAAATGTATCCAACATTGATATAGATCATAGAAAAGCATGTATATATAACATGACATATCTATCTAATAAGACTTCTCCATCATAAATAGAAACCTAGACATAATCATAATTCATATAGCATTACATATTTCTCTAACAAAAAATCAACCATCAATATCTACAACATCAAAGGCATAACCAATAAAGATATGCATTACTACAATTACATCGCTATTATTAGAAACAATTTATTTTAATTATCGATGCAACATTAGAGGTTATTTTCGATCCAACCCTTTGTAGGTGTGTAGCTCTATCAACATATTAGGGATTAGGCACATAATAAACTGGCATATATATATATATATATATATATATATATATATATAAAGTCAAAGGACTATCTCCAGAATTAAAATTTAATTATGAATATAAAATACACATAGTCTAACCAAAGAGTATTCAACCCAAGGAAATAGATCACTGGTTATGATAGTAGAATTCATAAACTGCCAATAACGAATTGAAGATCAAGCATCATCTAGAGAGACCATACTCATAACTGTTGGCCAAAAATACTGAATAAATGATGTAAGAAAGAGTCCATCATAATCAACTAGAACCCTACTTCCTGAATATATGTGATGCAATAAGGGATTGTTATAATATTTTATAAAATCCAATTGACTGGAGAAGTGAAAAAGTTTCATCTTTATCCTACCTCATGTTTAGAAAATTTGTATACTCCAAGAATGAATATTTACAATAATTCTACTTTGCAGAAACATAAGAAACAAAAGGACGAAACAAACTCTATAACAAAGAAGTAATTGACTGAGCTTCCATCACAACATGATATTTTCAATAATTCTACTTTGTAGAAACATAAGCAAAAGGACGAAACAAACTCTGTAACAAAGAAGTAAATGGCAGACTTTCCATCACAACATGATGCTAATAATGTGGATGAGTCAATATATAAGTGTTTAGCGACCAAATATAGTAGCTACCATTGTCCACCACTAGGTTATATCAATGAGATTTATACTTGCAAGGAAATAAATTTACTAGAAAATCTCAGTTTATGATTCAATCCAACACCCTTTAAAAATCTAAATAAGCAAAGTAAATGTGATAGTGTAATACCCTCTTTCGAGTTCAAAATTTGCATCTAATTTTAGGCAACACAAAGGCTATATATTTGAAAAATAAGAGTTATGCTACATTCCATATTGAATGCTAAAGTTCAAACCGAATTACATGAAACAGAAAGATGATGTTGTACAATTTCAAAAAAAATTGTGCTCGAACATTGAACATTTTTGTTTTAGCACTGTAATTATTGTTATGATTAAGAAGCGTACGACAAAGAAAGAATTTTTTCTGTTATCTATTTTATTAATAGATATGGGCTTTTAGCATATTTTCCCTATATAAAAGGAGAAATTGTGACCACAAGCATGCATAGAATTAGATGCAAACGCTCATGTGGGTTTATGGTTCACTGGTAGACCTTGATTTCAGTAGTGGCAAGTTTGTGATGAAATGATTGAACACTGCAAGAGCAGGTTTAGGAGTGAACATTGGCACCTGATGCCCTACTGCTCGGACTGTGAGAATCCTAAGCCCCTCATAACCAATGGTCAATCCTCCAACCTGTTGTCATTCATCTTAACCACAGTTAAAATCCATGCAAGATATTGCAGGTAAATTAGAGTTTCGAAGAAAGGTAGGGCCTTGTATTTTCCTGTTGGCTATTATACCAAGCACTTCATTCTTCTTCTATGGTAAGCCCAAGGGAATTTAAGCTATATCATGTTGAAGTTACGGGAACACGCCCGTCGGTGTCACCACTACAAAAGATTCATTCAATTTGACCAATGGAATTTCTATCTCAGATAGAGAATTTATTTAGCTAGCCATTTTAGAAAAGCTCTTTTACGAGCTAGTTTTAGAAATACTTAAAATACAGAAATTTTCATACCTATACACCCATATTATTAAACCAGCCTTGATAAGCTTCCTAAAAATAGGTAGTATAGAGGAATGAGAGTCCTTCCAGTTCCAGTTGTTGTAAACTACATCACTGCTTTATATTTATGAATAAACTTTCATTGTACTAAGAATAACAATAAGTATATATAAAACACAATTTTTAGTGCATTACCTTATTTACATATGTTAAAACTTTAAATTATTAATATTGTTTTTATCAGATATGAAGAAAGAGTATGGGTGAGTACCTTTCTATTGTTACCTGCAGAGCGCCCATGGGTAAGGAATTTCGGTTGTATTTTCATGCAAGGCTTTCTCCACATCAGGTCTGTTGAAATATATGCCTACATATACTTCACTGCAGGGATCATCACTATAAGGTAACTTAGGCACAACCCCTACATTGAAGAAAAGCACAATGTAAGTAATTAGATGAGAACTGCCAATGAATTAAGTGAAGCATGAACAATGAATGACCAGAGAAAGGGAATGAAAATTGTGTTATGTACATGCTTTGAGAAAAAGTTGGAGGATGACTGCTGCAAACACATAGATGTGTACAAATGATAAATATTGATATATGTGTACGCTGCAGATAATCCATTATCACATAATGTCTGGTTGCGACCTGTCTTTGAATTGCACAAGTACTTTAGGGTGTGGTAATCCTCGTCTGAAATAACTACAGGACTCCATGCATAGTCTACCATACCATTGACGTCATGATCATTATCTATCACTGCGTTTCCTACCTTTAATACCAAGTTATAGAAAATTTTGATCAGATAACTTATTAAAGAGACAGGTCGCCAAGAAAAATAATGTTGGAAAGCTTATGGAATATCAAACATCGCAATATAACTATGTAATAGAAAAAATATAAGGTGTTTACCATGAAGCCTTTGAGATTAATGACTTTGTCCTTGTTTGTGTTGTTGTTGCGATCAAATATCAGCTCTGCAAGTTGCGGGACAAAATGTCTTGATACATACCATCACAATGTCAGAAAATCCATTTTATTAGGTAATGTTGAAGCTCACTTCACAATGTCAGAAAGTCCATTTTATTAGGTAACATTCAAGCTCATATTTTATTTGGTAACATCTGACGTCATCATTCAATATCTATATAATTCGAACTATTTGCAAATAAATCAAAGTAGAAATCATTGATGCTATTTGCATTTGGAGATATATATATTGTAATGGTCGAAGATATTCGAGGAAAATTTTGAAAATTAAAATTAATGTGCATATTTATATGAGTTTTTTTTAAATAATATGGAAATTTAGGTGGTATTTCTATTAAAGTTATAAAGTAATTTTACCAAATTTATTGGTTTTCAAGTTGTTTGATTTTTTATTTATTTTTATTTAGTTATAGTTATGTTTTCAATAAGGAATGACTTTCTTAATTATATTATAGAATAGGGAATATATTGTAAATATTAATATTGTAGGTTATAAATTAGTTTGATGTATTTAATCTTTTTCCAAGATTCTTGAGAGATTGCAATCTCAGACCGTGAACCCATGTAAAATAATAGGAGTAATGAGAGTCTCAAATATGAGTATTTTTTATCCCACATCCAAAGATTTTTTGTCTTCACATTGTCGTACAATTGATTTCAAGTCTATGAGAGGCTTCCAATCCTCTATAAATCATTTTATCAATATTATAGTTATGATTGAGTTTGTGATGGATATGGATTCTAAGATATTTGTATGAAGGAACTTATTCATGTTGTTATTTTCATATATGAAAGTATCATATATGATCTTATTTATTTTAATCATGATATATTTCTCCCTTTTTTTAGTAGTAATAGTCATATCCATTCTACAGAAAATAAAAATAAATAAAAAAGGAAAAATTTAAGCATGAAAATTTATCTAAAAATTTAGAAACATGGGAAAATATTGCAAGTCCCTAATATGTGAACCATAAAATGTTTGCCCTGAAATTATTCAAATTTATAATTTTGGAAAAAGCATGGAAAATTAGCCCAAACAAATATTAGACCCTAAAAGTTTCCCTAGATAACAATATAGTCATGACTCAGAAAATGCCAAAAAGGGTAGGGGATAATGGGCACACTTTCTTGACTCCAATATTGCATTTAATTTCTTCCTACCAACACTCTATGTTACTAAATATGGCATTAGCATTTTCATAAACAACCTAGTCACAAAAACCCTCAACCCTACCAGGACCATTATCTCTTCCACTAACTTCGGTATTTTTGTCCTAGGAACTATGCCAAAAGCTTTACTTAAGTCAATGAAACAACATAAGAGATTGAAGTATTATTACTAGGAAATTCTTTTGTGTTGATCCTAAGCCTAACAAGGTGGTCCATATTCAAATGACATCTCCAATACCTAACTTGGCCTTTAACTCTTTTACCATGACTTTGTAGTCATAAGCTAATCTTATTTTCGAAAATAATTTTATACAACTTGGATAGAATGTTGTGAATCATAATGGTCATATAATTGGATGGAATTCTTTTATCTCTACCTTTAAAAAAGGGCACAATGAGGAGTTTCATCCACGGCTTAGAGAAGTCTTGCTTCAATGTGAAATTGAAGAGTTTGTACATGTGAGGGGTGAGGACAACACTCTCATTTTATAATTCCATCTCTATAGCCTTAAATATTCCTATCTTTCCCATTAACTAGCTACATAACCTTAGAATGAATGTCTTCCACCTAAAATATATCATCCTTTATTGTTGGAGTTAGACACTTCATAAATGTTTTTGAGTTAGAAATTGATATTTTAGTTCACTTTTAAGAATTATAATTTCCCTCCAAAACTTCCTAAAATTAGAAAATAAATACTCTTACTATTTATATAATATTGTTTTTTTTTTCATTTTAATAAACATTTTATACATTTCTCGTTATCAAAATTTAAATATATATTAAAAACATCTTTAAATATTTTTCTAACAATTTCACAATTATTATTATGATATACACAATATTAAAAGTTATATATAATTTTATATAACACATTGCTAGAAAACTAGATAACAATTTTCAATAATATATTTCTAAATGTTTTTCTAACAATTTCACAACTATTATTATTATGATATACTCACCATTTATAATTTCGATATAACGCATTGCTAGAAAACTGGATAACATTTTTCAAGTTAAAAATATATATTAAATATTTTGTAAATATTTTATTAAATTATTTATGTGATAATTAATTTAAAAGGGTAAAAATTAATTTTTCAAGAAGTACTCATGAAATAATTAAATTTTAAAATATTAACTATTTTATGTAAAAAAATAAATGAAAATTAAAAAATAAATTTATTTGACTAAAATTATAAACCCTTACCATTCCTTAATGTGAAATTTATAAATGTAATGGGTTAAATGTTTAGAAGTAAAATTTGTATACCATAAAATTTATATTTAAATATAAAATTAATTTATCTAATTTTTAATATGTTTAAGGTTAATACAGAGATATTTTAATTTTTCGGGATATTATTTTTTCAAGATGTAAATTTGTTTTGAAATTTTGAAAAATTGAAGAAATGATTATACATGTAGAGATGTAATTCTTGTAAAAATTTGAAAAAAAAAAAAAAAATCTTATTATATATATATATATATATATATGTTAAATAAGATTTTTTTTTCATCTTTAACTCTTTTATTCCAAAAGCTAAAAACTCTCTAGTCCCAAGGTGTCTTGGGTATAGACCAACAAATTCACTATAAAGCTAATTCTTATTTTGACAATATTCATTTGCTTATTGGGAGTGGTCAAGACATAAAGATAATTTTTGTTTTAGAAATTGGGGTTGATCACCTCCTTATAATACTTTTGCTTCCTCCCCCTCAATTTTTATCTTTCCACAACTTATCCTTAAATTAAAGTAGTAATATTATTATAATATCCAAAAATAAATTTACAACCATTTATTCTTTTATTACCTTTTATCTTTTATTAGTTTTTCAAATTAAATCAATATTATATTTATTATTGTTATTTGTCACAGTTATCCATGACTATTACTACAATTTTTTTTTTTTTACCATTGTCAGATTATATATATATATTTTCTTTTCTTAATAATAGCACAAATAACAAATTCAATAGTCATTTAAACAATCTAATGATAGCATAAACATATAGATAACATAAATATATATGTAGCCAAATCATCACAGCGTTATTACATTTAACTTCTGCATAGTGTGGCGCTTTACTCATACGTAACCTTTCCATATGAGATATGCCAACATTACATTAGAGATCATACTTCTCTTTATTATGGTTAACTTGTAAACAAATATCATCGCATTAGACTTAACTATAATGTTTCCTACGACTGTATAAAACGTAACTATGCGATCTGTTTAATTTGCACATAATTTAAGGTGGCTCTTGAGGTAAGCTCGAGTGATATGATTCATTATAGATATCGACATTATTCGTAATGTCCTTGCAACGCTGGTTTGGATTTTCGATCAAACTAGATCTTGGTTTAACTTCTGGAAAGGACTTTACATGCATGCGCATCTGCTACACCTATCTCCATAATCCAATGGGAATTCAATGCTCTGCCTTTTGGCACAACAACCCACTGACCGGTGCACAGTTGTCACCCACTAGACCTTTGTCAGTACAATGTATCGGTGCGGATAACACTGCCGCGTATCCCACCTTGATATTCACAGATTTTCGAGGGAAAAACGCCGAGGGTAACCTGTCTATCGATCTCGTCTCTCCAGACTGTCATTTGCTCTTGGCGCTCTGCTAGTTCTTGGCGTGCTACAGTTTGCATGGCCGATTTCGTCCAGGTGGTGAGAAACTCTGCAGTCAACCCTTGTTAAATCTTCATTTGCAGTGCTATAAGTTTTTCCTAACGCTCCTCTAAATGTTTAACAGAGCTTCCGGGAGGTTTCTCGTTTTACAGGGTTTGCCCTGGTCTATCACCGCGCGAGCCAACGCTACAACTTGCCTCTCGGCTCTGGGGAAGACTAGTCTTTCCTCTTGCAGGTATGATTGCCCTGAGTTTTAGTTTAAGTTTTTCTAAAGCTTTCGCTTAAAGAGTAGAACGATGAGTTCGACTGATATCTCTCTAAACCCTCGTTTTTCCTTACCTGTAGATGGAAGGTTACGTGGGTTTAATCTTTTATAACTGGTGCGTTCCGTTGAACAACCCTTTTGCAAGTAATTTTGTCTGATTCACAAGTTCTCGTTTAATAATCTTTTGCTTGTTTTCTTGCAGGTGAGGAGAACCGGTTATACTTCTTTGAACAGAACAATCCCTACCCAAAACTTTGGCCACTAACTTGTCTATTCGCACAATGTACAGGTACTCCGCCGCACATCATTTGCATGAGGTTGAGGCGTGCATTCCAGCTAAATATTTACTGGGGTTTCAGGGTTTTAAATCTAAGTTTTGTCTGGGCATAGTTTAGTATAAACCCCGGGCGTAATTTGAAAATGCAGAGTGAAGGTTTTTGTTACAGGAATGATGTATTGTGTAATTTTCCTTGCCTACGAATAAATTATTACTTCCTGTAACCTTTGATTAAACATTTCCACTTCAAGGGCAGCATGCTTTCGGGTTTGACTTTCTGGAAACGTTTACATTGTGATAACATATATGATATTATCATTATTGTGGAATTTTTTTGCTATTATCGCCCCTCCTCTCTGGGGTTTATCGTTCTGACACAGTTACATTTCATTGTTTTATTTCACTACTGTCAACTGGATACTTACAAGATTATACAGGTCGTATGTTTATTTTCCTGCTAAGGTTGTATTTGGTATTCGTAACACCTGTAAGTGCATATTCGTTTTACTGTTCGTCTTGGGTCGGCTATCCGAATCTTGTTTAATGATGCATGTTCCAGTTTCCTGTGTTCTGGTTATAAGCAACTCAACTCACTCTTCTCGTTCTTCGACCTATTGTTAAATCATTCTTTCCACTTTGCTTGGCACTGGCCGCCATACTGGCCGCGTATAGATTTTCTAGAAAAAACGAACAGGGACGGGTAGGGTTTATCCCAAACCCTGTTCCACAAGTTCGGTGCGGGTTTTCTTATAAGTTTAGTAATCCCATTCCCGAAATTTGGCCTGGAATCCACAATATGCATTTACAGTTAACTATTCCAGAAATGATTATTGTACTTTGAGGAGCCTTTTATTTAATTCTAGGTTTCTGGTTTCCTGTACATAAATCATTCAGAAGTCTTTTTATACAGAATTTTATTCCACTTGCAAGCTTCAATGTCTGACATATATATATTTTCTACTTTTATTACACAGTAACTACTGCTGCATAACTTCATTTTACGGTAATCTATTCTGTCTCAGTATCCCTAGAATAGGAATTTATAATATCATTGTATTATAAAGCTTGGCACAAACTATTTACTGTAGCATAATGAATTAAATCTCACAGTCTGTTCTGTTATACATTAATTCCTAACTCATATCGCATTCATAAGCAGTCTCTACTGTCACAGAATATTCTCTGTAACATTTAGTAAAGTATAACAGTCTAAACTATCTTATTTTATCTACTAACATTCAAATTAAGTCTTTCTAGAATACTTATCTGTAGGAAACTGTTGCTCTAAAAAATGTGGTCCTCCCAACCATTCAAGGGAGGCAATCACGTCCTCCGCTTGCCCCTTAGCTCCAGAACTTCAGTTGGCACCACGGGAACAGCGGAAACCTGTTGTGGCCTCTGGACGGCCAATCCAGCCACAGACAGCCAATCTGGATACAAGGTTGTAGAAGCTATTCTCAACTGTCCTCCTCCATAGCTCTAGAGAATACTTCACCTTACTCTTTCCAGAGGAAAAACACAGAACCCCTAACCCTCCCCTGGGATTTCTTTTTATCCCTGGAGGTTAGGTAACTGTCCTCTAACTGTTCCCAAGTAACCAACTTCTATTCTTAGACACTTTACCAGCAGTTTAAGAGATTCATTTCCTTTTTCCAAATCAGTAACAAAATGTATTTCTTGTTGAGTTTCTTTTACAAAATAAAAGAAAACATATATTAAAATAAATAAATTGTCTTTTAACTAAATTCATGCTAATTAGCTCTAAATGAGGCTGTCACATCTTCCTCCCCTGAAAGTAACACCGTCTTCGGTGTTTCAGTCCAAGCTTACAAAAAGCTCCGGGTATGTTTCCCGTACAAACTTTTCATCTTCCCAGGTAGCCTCGTCAGGTCCGAAGTGCTTCCACTGCACTTTCACCTGGGTAATTATTCTTTTTCGGAGTTCGATTTCCCGACGATCAAGTATGCGTAGTGGCTCTACGAAAAATTCTCCGTCCGATTCTACCTGAAAAGTAGCAACAGGATTATCAATTAGTAATTCAGATTTGTTTCCAACTTCAGCTAGGATTTTATTTCCTTTCATCTTCCTACTTGAATGTTTTTCCATTGTATTACATGTTTTTCATTGTGCATATATCGCTTTAACAAAGATACATGGAACACATTGTGCACTTTAATGTGACTAGGCAAAGCCAGTCGATAGGCTACTGGTCCCACCCTTTCCAAAATTTGGAAGGGTCCACAGTAACGAGGAGCCAACTTGGCGCAAGAATTCCACCTTAAGGTACTTCTTTTAGGCTTAATTCTGACATACACGTGGTCACCTACTCCGAATTTGCGATAAGACCTTTTCTTATCTGCAAAGATCTTCTGTCGGTCCTGCACGACCTTCAAATTTTTCCTTATTCTTCTTACCTCAGCTTCCAGCTCAGCCAACATTTCTGGTCCCAACATTAATTTCGTCTCCGGACTGCTCCAGTTAATTGGTGTACGACATTGTTGCCCATATAACGCTTCAAAGGGGCTCATCTTTAGAGACTCCTGATATCCGTTATTATATGCAAACTCCACCAAGTGCAGATAATCTTCCCACTTAGTTGGCTGTCGCATTACGTACATGCGCAGCATATCCTCTAAAACTTGATTCACCCGTTCAGTCTGCCCATCAGTTTGAGGGTGATAAGCGGTACTGAAGTGTATCTGGGTACCCAAACCCAAAAAAATGGTTTTCCAAAATGCGGAGGTAAACTTAACATCCCGATATGAAATCACTGTCTTAGGTATACCATGCAACCTAAAGATTTCCCTCATAAATATGTCTGCAATCTGCACGGTTTTGTAAGTGGATTGCACAGGTATGAAATGAGCAGATTTACTTAATCTATCCACCACTACCATGATTGAATCATTCTGCTTCCTTGTTCGAGGTAAGCGTGTAATAAAGTCTAAAGATATCACTTCCCATTTCCATTCAGGTATGGGTATGGGCTGCAACAGTCCTGCTGGGTGCCGATGCTCCACTTTAACCTGTTGGCATTCTAAACACTTGCTTAGATATTCCGCAATGCTTCTGCGCATACCTGGCCAATAATATATCTTCCTAATTGCCGTAAGCATCTTTTGGTAACTGGGATGGCCAGCATAGTTGCTGCGATGGTACTCGTCCAAGATTAACTCTTGGAGGCTTGCATGGTTAGGGACATAGATTCTCTCGCGAAAAGTTAACATTTGCTCTTTGTTACTACCAAACTCAGATGGCTTGCCTTGCTCTTTATCATCTCTCATCTGTTGCCATAAAAACTGGTATTCTGGGTCCTTTCGCGCTTCCTCCCTCATTTGTTCTGACAACTGGCTAACAGGTTGGCTGCAGTACATTACATGAATTCCATGCAATTTCCTACTCAAGGCATCTGCAACACGGTTTTCTTTTCCTTTAACATGTTGTATTTCCATGTCAAATTCGCTCAAAAAGGCATTCCACCTTGCTTGCCTAGAGTTTAAATCTGCTTGTTTGAAATAGTTAGTCAGGCTGCTATGGTCTGTTTTGAGTACGAACCTTTTGCCCAGTAGATAATGTCTCCACACTCGAAGAGCATGCACTACCGCTGTGAGTTCAAGATCATAGGCAGAGTACTTTTGTTCATGTTCTCTTAACTTTCTGGACTCATAGGCTATTACCTTGCCTTCCTGTGTTAATATGGCACCCACTCCCTCCTTGCTGGCATCTGTACACACCTCATAGTCTTTGCTGGGGTCGGAAACCTTCAGTACTGGTGCTGTAGTTAAAAGCTGTTTCAACCTCTCAAAATTGTTCTGGCATTCATTCGTCCATTTGAAAGGTTTGCCCTTATTCTGTAAGGATGTAATAGGGTAGGCAATCTTAGAAAACCCCTCAATGAACCACCTATAATATCCTGTCAGACCCATAAAGGATCTGATATCTGCCACATTCTGCGGTACTCTCCATTCCATGATGGTTTTAATCTTTTCAGGATCCACCGCTATCCCTTCAGCTGTCACAACATGGCCCAAATACTGGATTTCTGACTTAATGAAATCACACTTACTAAATTTAGCGTACAACTGATGCTTCCTCAGTATTTCCAATACTATTCTAAGATGTTCCTTATGCTCCTCCTCACTCTTTGAGTAGATCAATATGTCGTCTATGAAGACCAGTACAAAGTGATCTAAGAACTGATGGAAAATTCCATTCATCAACCTCATAAAGGTTGCTGGTGCATTTGTCAGTCCGAAGGGTAATACCACAAATTCATAATGTCCATATCTGGTGCGGAATGTTGTTTTGCAAATATCTTCATCCTTGATTCGAATCTGATGGTATCCTGACCTCAAATCTATTTTAGAGAACACTTTGGCACCTCTCACCTGATCAAATAAATCATCAATTCTGGGTACAGGGTATCTATTCTTAACTGTTAGATTGTTGAGTTGTCGGTAGTCCATACACATACGCAAAGTTCTGTCCTTCTTCTTAACAAAGAGGACTGGTGGGCCCCAAGGTGACACGCTTGGGCGGATATAGCCTTTATCTAACCATTCCTGCAACTGCATTTTTAGCTCTATCAACTCTGGTATGCTCATTCTGTAAGGTGCCCTTGACACAGGAGAGGCCCCAGGTTGTAATTCAATAGTGAAATCAATATCTCTTTTAGGTGGAAACCCTGGAATGTTTTCTGGAAATACATCCAGAAATTCCTATACTACAGGAATGTCTTTTATTTTTGCCATCTCTCCCTTAGAGTCAGCATAACCTACTTGAATTGTGTACAACTGACATCCTTTTCGAATACACTTGCTCATTTGAGACGCTGTTATGGGGCGTAATTGCACAGGCTTCTTAATTCCTTTAATTTCCTTACGCGTACCATCTAATGCTTTATAATAAATTGTCTTTTCCTTGCAGTCCACTAAGGTCCAATGCTTTTCTAGCCAATCCATTCCTAATAACACATCATACGATCCCAATGGCAGAACATTTAAGTCTACCTGCAACTGTTGTTCTGCTACTTCCAGTATGCAATCAGCAATCTTTGCTGTCACTTTGCGTTTTGCTCCAGTGGCTAATTGAACTAACCATGAGTTCTTAAATTTCTGTTCTTTTAGCTTACACATCTCCACTAGTTTAGGACTCACATAACTTAAACTAGCTCCTGGATCTACTAAAATCGAGACAGGTTTAGATAGCATAGTACCTTCCAGTTCAATCATTGTGGGTTGGAAGTTAGCCTGTCGATCCTCCAAGGCTGTGTTTATACGTGGTATATTTCGCGCTACGTCCCCCACTGTAGATGCCTCCTGTAAGTTGGCCACCGTTTCATTCTTTTTCCGTTGTGGATAGTTCTTATAGTAGTGTGCTTCCCCGCAGCCCCAACACTCTAGGGGAGGTTTAGAATTCTGTCCTTGCTCAGGTTTGCTTGATGCTTCAGTGATTTTTTCCTCAGCTGGCCACTTGATCCTTTGATGGTTCCTGTTAAACTGTTTGCTGCCCGCGTTCCGCACTACCCCTTTAAAGTGGTTGCTTTTGCTGCTTCTGAAAGTAGAGGCATTCTTTTGATTTTTCTTGGGTTGCCAACTTTTCCCACCATTAGCTTTCATCTTATACTGTTGGTAACACATGCATGCTTTCCTGACAGCTTCATCCATCGTTTGGGGGTTAACGAACTCTATTCTCTCCCTCATGGGAGCAGGAAAACTACTCAGAAATCTCTGTACCTTGGCTTTTTCCTCTCTGAGGTAAGGTACATAGCGAAGCAGGGAAGTAAATTTCGTGATGTATTCATCCATGGTCATTTGGCCCAGCCGAAGATCATGGAATTCCTTGGCTTTGTCGTCATAAAATCTTTCCGTTAAATATTTATCTTTGAAATACTGTTGGAATAATTCCCACGTGATGTCTTGTTCATTAATGCTGCGAACATTTTTCACCTCTTCCCACCATAGGGTGGCCTTCTCTCGTAACTTGTATATAGCCAATCTGGCCTTCAGATTGTTGCTGTACTCATATACCTGAAAATATTTATTAATGTTAATCAACCATGCTTCAGCTGCTTCCTCTGCCTCACCATCAAACATTGGTGGCTTAATCTTATGAAACTCCCCCTGTAGTTCAGTTTTCTTCCTCTTATTATCCTTCTGATCAGACAGATTTTCCGATTCTGCTTCATTATTATTATGGTTTTTGCTTCTGTGTGAGGAATTCTTGTCCATTTTTCCATTGGTGTTGTTTCTGGTTTGCTGGTCCTCTGCTTCTGTCCATACTTCCCTTTCCGCACTGGGTTGTCGCATTTCCTTATTTTGTTTGTCCGATATACTCTTCAGAATCTTTTCCTGATCCTGCAACAACTTTTCATTGTCTTTTCGGACCCTTAACATATCCTCTTGTAACTGTTGTACTGTATTTAGCAGAAAGGCAGTTTGTTGTTGCTGTGATTCCAGCAGTTGACTTGTTTTCTGGTGTTGTTCCACCGTTAGTTGAACCCACATTTCTGGATTCATAACTGCTGGACCTTGAAGTCCTTCAGGGGGTAATTGAGATGTTGTTTCTTCTGTCATATCTTCTGTTTCTGCCTAGTGCACTAATACATACACAGCTTTGTTAGTAGACCCTTAGGTTTGACATTTAGTGGCAAGACTCTGATATGACTTATCCTGATTATCCATGACTCTACTAATTTTTTTTTACCATTGTCGAGACAATATATATATTTTCTTTTCTTAATAATAGCACGGGAAATAACAAATTCAATAGTCATTTATTAATCTAATGATAGCATAAACATATAAAGTATAAATATATATGTAGCCAAATCATCACGAGCGTGGTTACATTTAACTACATAGTGTGGCGCTTACTCTACGTAACCTTTTCATATGAGATATGCCAACATTACATAAGAGATCGTACTTCTCCGATTATTATGGTTAACTTGTAAACAAATATCCTTATTGAACTTAACTATAATGCTCCTATTTGTATAAACGTAACTATGCGATACGTTTAATTTGCACATAATTTAGGTGGCTCTTGAGGTAAGCTCGAGTGATATTGATTCATTATAGATATCGACATTATTCGTAGTAATATACAGCATTGGTTGAATTTTAAATCAATAGATCTTGGTTTCTTTCCAGAAGGACTTTACATGCATGCGCATCTGCTACACCTATCTCCATAATCCAATGGGAATTCAATGCTCCGCCTTTTGGCACAACAAGCCACTGACCGGTGCACAGTTGTCACCCTCTAGACCTTCGTCAGTACAATGTATCGGTGCGGATAACACTGCCGCGTATCCCACCTTGATATTCGCAGATTTTCAAGGGAAAAACGCCGAGGGTAACCTGTCTATCGATCTCGTCTCTCCAGACTGTCATTTTCTCTTGGCACTCTGCTAGTTCTTGGCACGCTACAGTTTGCATGGCCGATTTTTTCCAGGTGGTGAGAAACTCTGCAGTCAACCCTTGTTAAATCTTCATTTGCAGTGCTATAAGTTTTTCCTAACGCTCCTCTAAATGTTTAACAGAGCTTCAGGGAGGTTTCTCGTTTTACAGGGTTTGCCCTGGTCTATCACCGCGCGAGCCAACACTACAACTTGCCTCTCGACTTTGGGGAAGACTAGTCTTTCCTCTTGTAGGTATGATTGCCCTGAGTTTTAGTTTAAGTTTTTCTAAAGCTTTCGCTTAAAGAGTAGAACGATGAGTTCGACTGATATCTCTCTAAACCCTCGTTTTTCCTTACCTGTAGATGGAAGGTTACGTGGGTTTAATCTTTTATAACTGGTGCGTTCCGTTGAACAACCCTTTTGCAAGTAATTTTGTCTGATTCACAAGTTCTCGTTTAATAATCTTTTGCTTGTTTTCTTGCAGGTGAGGAGAACCGGTTATACTTCTTTGAACAGAACAATCCCTACCCAAAACTTTGGCGACTGACTTGTCTATTCGCACAATGTATAGGTACTCCGCCGCACATCATTTGCATGAGGTTGAGGCGTGCATTCCGGCTAAAGATTTACTGAGGTTTCAGGGTTTTAAATCTAAGTTTTGTCTGGGCATAGTTTAGTATAAACCCCGGGCGTAATTTGAAAATGAAGAGTGAAGGTTTTTGTTACAGGAATGATGTATTGTGTAATTTTCCTTGCCTACAAATAAATTATTCCTTCCTGTAACCTTTGATTAAACATTTCTACTTCAAGGGCAACATGCTTTCGGGTTTGACTTTCTGGAAACGTTTACATTGTGATAACATATATGATATTATCATTATTGTGGAATTTTTTTGCTATTATCGCCCCTCCTCTCTGGGGTTTATCGTTCTGACACAGTTACATTTCATTGTTTTATTTCACTACTGTCAACTGGATACTTACAAGATTATACAGGTCGTATGTTTATTTTCCTGCTAAGGTTGTATTTGGTATTCGTAACACCTGTAAGTGCATATTCGTTTTACTGTTCGTCTTGGGTCGGCTATCCGAATCTTGTTTAATGATGCATGTTCCAGTTTCCTGCGTTCTGGTTATAAGCAACTCAACTCACTCTTCTCGTTCTTCGACTTATTGTTAAATCATTCTTTCCACTTTGCTTAGCATCGGCCGCCATACTGGCCGCGTATAGCTTTTCTAGAAAAACGAACTTGGATGGGTAGGGTTTATCCCAAACCCTGTTCCACAAGTTCGGTGCGGTTTTCTTATAAGTTTAGTAATCCCATTCCCGAAATTTGGCCTGGAATCCACAATATGCATTTACAGTTAACTATTCCAAAAATGATTATTGTACTTTGAGGAGCCTTTTATTTAATTCTAGGTTTCTGGTTTCCTGTACATAAATCATTCAGAAGTCTTTTTATACAGAAGTTTATTCCACTTGCAAGCTTCAATGTCTGACATATATATATTTTCTACTTTTATTACACAGTAACTACTGCTGCATAACATCATTTTACGGTAATCTATTCTATCTCAGTATCCCTAGAATAGGAATTTATAATATCATTGTATTACGAAGCTTGGCACAAACTATTTACCTTAGCATAATGAATTAAATCTTACAGTCTGTTCTGTTATACATTAATTCCTAACTCATATCGCATTCATAAGCAGTCTCTACTATCACAGAATATTCCCTGTAACATTTAGTAAAGTATAACAGTCTAAACTGTCTTATTTTATCTACTAACATTCAAATTAAGTCTTTCTAGAATACTTATCTGTAGGAAACTGTTGCTCTAAAAACTATGGTCCTCCCAACCATTTAAGGGAGGCAATCACGTCCTCCGCTTGCCCCCTAGCTCCAGAACTTCAGTCAACACCACGGGAACAGCAGAAACCTGTTGTGGCCTCTGGACGGCCAATCCAGCCACAGACAGACAATCTGGATACAAGGTTGCAGAAGCTATTCTCAACTGTCCTCCTTCACAGCTCTAGAGAATACTTCACCTTACTCTTTCCAGAGGAAAAACACAGAACCCCTAACCCTCCCCTGGGATTTCTTTTTATCCCTGGAGGTTAGGTAACTGTCCTCTAACTGTTCCCAAGTAACCAACTTCTATTCTTAGACATTAAGAGATTCATTTCATTTTTCCAAATCAGTAAAAAAATGTATTTCTTGTTGAGTTTCTTTTACAAAATAAAAGTAAACATATATTAAAATAAATAAATTGTCTTTTAACTAAATTCATGCTAAGTAGCTCTAAATGAGGCTGTCACATTATTATTTCATCTAAATACTTCACTTCATCAATACTACCACAAATCTAATATTTAACTAATATTTCATTATTGTATACTCACTTCTAAACACTACAACATCTCCTCGCTATTAAACAGTATAAAACTACATCTATGTAGCACATTAAAATATAAATTTATAATTTACACTTGTCAACACTGCAACATCACCTCAATATTAAACAGTATAAAAACTACAATATTAAACAGTATAAAAACTACATCTATCTAGCACATTAATATATAAATTTATAATTCAAATTCTCTTAAAGAAAAAATAAAAGCCATATGCCAAATTACCTCCGTAACTCTCCCCTGTTATGTAAAACTCTCGAGATTTGTACGCTGGAAACCTTTCCAACCAATTTAACAAGAAAACGTAATTGTCCTCCGCTGCAAGTTAAATTCGAGTAGAGAGCTTTATTCAACGTTCATCCACATAAGATAAGATGACGAAATTTTTTAAACAAATTCATGTGAAATCAAAGCACGCGTGAACACTAAATTGTTACCTGTAATTTTATCTCCAAGACTCCTCAATTCAGAGTATGTATTTGTATAGGAGAAGCCAACTCCAACAGGTGACTCCAAGAATAACATGTTTGCCTCTGTCACAAAATAATCCAAACAATACCATATCGAAGAAGGTGTAAGGTTTTCGAGCAATTCACACGTCTCATATTTAAATATGTTTTACTCATTTTTATTTTTGAATGTACGAAAGTGTCTGCAAACTTAAGGTTACTTCATATTTATTATTATTGAGAGAAAATTGGGTTATAAAAATAATTTATTTGTGAGTGATAATGGAAAGATTTTTTTTCAAATATTTTTAAATTAATTTATTTCAAATTTTAAATTAATAACAAATAATAAATCATTTTTAAATTATATTTTAAAATAGAAAATTATTTCAACAAAGCATAATAACAACTACATATCAAACAAATAAGCCTCACTTCCAATCATTTTAGAATCATGTTTTAAAACCAAAAAAAATATTTCCAGATGGCAATAGTGGAAACCAAAAATCATTTTAAATTTTGCAGATATCAAATAACTTTTCATTCTTGTAATATTTCCATCTATCCTTTAGATAGAATGTTCATAAGCTAAAACCCAATTGCAATCTATCCAATTTAGAAAATCATCTTAAACTCATTATCTCAATAAGTTCTTCAATAAATTTTGATATTACTCATTTTCAAAATAATAATATTAATAATAAAATATACAATTTAACTATAGTAAAACACTTAAAGAATAAGAATTACAAAATAAGAGCTTTGCAATAAGATAATAAAGTTATAAACAGATATATATTTTCAATAGCAATATCAAAACTTTTTATATATAATTAAAATTAATTATTGTAAAGTAGTGGATTATATTTTAAAAACTTTTAGCTATAATTATGATTAATTATTATAGAGTAAGGGTTCATATTATTTTTTTAAAAATTAAGATGGATTGATTTTAGCTTCATTTCTATGTAAAAAATGGGTAATTTTCTTTAATTTAAAAGAAGCTTTATCTTAAAAAAAATTGGTTTTTTTAATGCGTAATATCTATAACACTTTTAAATTTATGCTATATAAAAAAAATGAATTATAAATCTATTTTTACAATAATACATCATTGTAATGTTTTAATGAGAAGAAACTATTGATTATATATATATATATATATATGGATAATAAAATATTTTATTTATGCATAATATTGAAATATGTTATTTGTTATTAATATTTTTTAAATATTATATGTGAATTCCATCTTTAAAATAGAAAGAATTATACATCTTTTTTATATGGTATCTTTTATTATTATAAATTAATATAATTATTTCTTAAATGCACATATATGGGTAAAATTGTGAATTAAAACAAATTAAATTTTTCAAGAAGATGTGATCATGTGAAGCACTGTAAAAAAAGCTTTCCATGTCTAAGAATTGATATCTCTAGAGACATGATAGCTTCAAAAATAGAAAAAAATGCAATACTTATTTTGTATATATAAACAAGTAAATAAATAATTAGTATTATAATATTTTATTTAGAAAAAGATTTAAATATTTTATTTAATATTTATATTGTAACCTTTTTATATTAATATGTGTTTATAATTATACTTATCAACTCTATATTTAAAAAAACAGTCCGCCAAAAATATCAAATATAAAAAATTATCACTATATTATATATTAGATATGAATTAGATATAAAATTATATGAAAAATATTTCAGTAAAAATCACATCCAAATAAATTTGGTGGATGCCTTTCGAATGAGCCAGTGTGGTTTATCATCAAGACAAGATGAAAAATCTGATCAGGAAACCCAATTAAATAGATAAGAAAAGCTCCAACTAACCGTTGTAAAAAAACGGCTAGGACTAAATTTGGGAAATCTGATTAGGAAACCCCAATTAAATAGATAAGAAAAGCTCCAACTAGTCATTCCTGATTAGATTTTTCATCTTGTTCTGATGATGAATTTTTCATCTTGTCCTGATGATGAACCACACTGGCTAGTTTGAAACGTATCGACCAAATTTATTTGGATGTGATTTTTATCGAAAGATTTTTCTCACAGTTGATGGATCACAGAAGCAAAATTCCTAAAATATAATTTTTTTTAATATTTATAAAATTAAATGAGATATAAGTAGAATTAATTTTAAAATATGAATTTTCAATAACATTTTTTAAATAATTTGTCTTAACTTCATATTAAACGTTTATGAAATTACTCATAAGAGAAAATCAATTTATTAAACAAAACTTATATAAATACTACTTTATATATAATTAATATTAAAATAATTATTAAAATTTTTTATTTATAAATATTAAATTTTTATTTATTTATTAAATTTTTATATAATAAGGAAAAAATGGTGCATCTTCAAATATCTAAACCTTAATAGAAGTAATTTTCCTAATAAATACACACCGTCACACCATATTTTATATGTTTTGTAAGCAACATAAATTTTATATTAAATATAACGATCTCGTTTATTTCAATATAAAAGCATTTAAAAATAATCAAAATGAAGCGTCTAAAAGAAATAAAAATAAATAAAGGGTTTGCTATCCGAAAAGTGTTAATATGCTGGGCTACGAAACTTCTATAACAAAGTCTGATACAGAAAATTTTGGGAAGCACACACGTAAGTTATTCTGGTCAGTAGCGTAAGGTCCCCGACCAGTACCCATTGACGGGAAGACGAATAAGAAACAGCCAGCGCCATGACTGCAGAAACAAAAAAAATGCAAGGAACTACAGAATGCGAGTGAGAAAGGATGGGAAGTGAGGCGTATTTATAACGCAAGGGAAACCAGATCCCGACACGGCAGTGACCGTTACGGCAACGTCAGATCCACTATGCCTACTCGTTGCCCGTGAAACTTTTACGAGTAGGTTCTCTTATCTGCCCCCTCACTCACACTCCCTCGAGAAACGTGTCAATAGTGATCTTTTGCCTCTAAATTTATATATTTTATTATTATTATTTTATAACTTTCTTATTTTATAAATAGTCAAATATTTTATTTATTATTTTATAAATATTGAAATATATTATTTATAAGGGATATTAGAATGCTTTTTTATTATAATAAAGTTAATCAAATATTTTATTTATTATTTTATAAATATTGAAATATATTATTTATAATGGATATTAGAATGTTTTATTATTATAATGAGAAGTATTCAATGAATTACTTATTTTTCTTATTCCACATTATTACTCTTAAAATTATTGTTTATGAGTGTTATAATAATAAATTTAATTTGTTTTATTGTTTTATAAGATTTAATAAAATTTTTGACATTGTTTTTAGAATAAATTTGTGAAATAGATTGAAACAGGTAATAGTTTTTTTTAAGTTGAGAGTTGTGGTAAGATTGTGTGAGAATGTTATCATCAAAATTAATATCACTGAGAATTGGTTAGAAGAATTAAGCAAGGGTATTCCTTGTTCCTTGGTCATTTTGTCATATACATTGATCAACTAGAAGGGTGTAGACCAGATGAAGGTTGTGTTCGTCCTACTCTCATTGTTATAGTCATAACTCTTCTCCTTTATGTTGATTGTATTCTTCTTTTGGCTAGGACTATTTATGACCTTGGTAAGGAACTAAAAATTCCTCCTAGATGTTTGTTCTAAGATGGATATGAATATTAGTATCAACAAAAGAAAATCATGATAATCAAATCCAAAAAGACTCTATATGATATTTTCAAAATGATAAAAACAACATGGAGGAGGTTCCTTCATGCAAATATTTTAGAATTATAATACATGAGAATCTCAACTAGAATTATAACATTGGAAAAAGGATAAATGAAAGATGGAAAGCTCATTATGGGCTTCAAAATTTTTTTACGGTCAATATACATTTAGATATAGGATATATATAAACTTTTGTTATTTTATATGGAAGTGAGGTTTGGACTTGTCCTATCTCTAAAGATTCATGGAGAAAAATAGAACATATCTACAAGTATTTTATAACATACAATTTCAACATTAAAGGAATTACACCCCATCTTCTCCTCCTCATTGAAGCAAGCATTTCCCCCATTGAAAACATGGGTATGATTAGGTATTTTATGCATAAGAATAAGGTAAACTACATAGAAGAAAATAATTTTCCTAAAAAACTTCTAGCTCTAGTTGAAACCAAGGCCACCTTTAGTGCAAATAGACATCACATAATGATTCCTAGTCTTGACTAGAGCGTTGGGGAATAAAGGAGTAGATCATTTTACATCATAAGATAATATCATAAGAATTTAAGAAGAAACTGTGGGGTGATAAAAGTTGGGAAAAAAAGAGCTAACTAACCTAAATCTCAAAAATAAAAAATAAGAAAAAAATAAACATTGCTAAAATAACAACAAATTTTCACGAGCTTCACAAGGAAACTAGAATTTGGTGAATACCGAATACACTATGCAATAAAAGAGAGTGTCATCACTGTCACACTAAGAAGGTTAAAAATGAAAATCTCTTTCTTATAGATTATCAAACTTATACTCACATTAAATCTAAATTCTGAAATATTGTTCCCACTACTAATTTTTACACACTAAAACTATGATGATTATGTAACACTTATCTCAGAGCATAAAAATAAAATGTTAAAATTTTTTGAACAATCTCTTATTTTCTGAAGATCCAATTTAATCTTAATAAAAATAATCATTAATAATATCATAAAACAACTATTAATAAATTAATATATATATATATATATATAATTAATCTGTATGTAATTTAAATAAAAATAATTTTTTAATTATTTTTTAAATTGATATTTCTTTAAATAACAGATACATATCTCCGTTGCTAAAAAAAAATCAAATCTCAGCCCAATGATTCTTTTTACTTTCTGAATTACAATAAACCTTAATTTTTTAATTATTTTTTAAACTGATATTTCTTTAAATAACAGATACATATCTCCGTTGCTAAAAAAAAATCAAATCTCAGCCCAATGATTCTTTTTACTTTCTGAATTACAATAAACCTTAAACATTTGGGTTAGCCTGTATAATTTAATTCGTCGATTCCCTTATTAAATGTATTTGACTTATTTGTAATTTACAATATAATGCAGTATTTTCATTCATTAAATTATTTTTCCTTAATTGTCATAAAAGCAAGATATGAGTGGAAATGTTTTGCCTCCTATTACGTTTCCTTTATTAGGGCCAAATTTGTTTGACTTGGAACCGCATTTTCCATGAAATTCTTTTTTTATGAAATTATGAAATTATATCGATCCAGTCTATTTCGAATTCCGACAAATAAATTTGAATTATTTTGTTAATTTTCAACTTACATTATTAATTTAGAACTTACGTTATTAATTTTGTTTAATAAGGCGCTATTTAAAGCAAGCGAATGACACCAAGAATATTCGAACATAATATCAGGTAAGATGTATTCCAATATAAACCTTCGCGAATTGTTCGGAATATTCGAGGATAATCATGATGTAAGCATTTCTTCTTCGATGATGGTCTGCATAAAATATAGAGCTTTCAGAACCATGCGCCGCATATAACTGGGCATATTCCAGGATAACCAAACGCCTAAACAATTCTTTGCTGCGGAATATGATGATGGCCTTCATATAATTGATGATGATAAGGACATATGATGGTTTACATATAATTTTATATTAAAATTTTATAATGTAAGAATATATTACGATGGTAGTGTATACATAAATATTAAATTTTATAGATATAACATTATAATCATTTATTTATACTTGAAAATGTTGGATATTATAGAAGTAGAGGAGAACCCATAATCAAAATTACAAACATAGACACAGGAGAAACTAAAATAAACACACAGAAATTGGAGAAATTATCACAGATTTCTATTACAAGAGGTCTTTCCTTGCTTGGCTTGACATGCTTAGGCAGAGGTAGTAAATACAAATTTACAGATCAAGGAGGAAGATCTAGAATATGCATGTGAAATAGAAGGTTCTATTGTGGAGCCAAAAAATTCAAAGGGCGGTGACGACATTGGTCGGTTGGGACTACGTGGGCGACGAGGTTAGGTTCGGCGCAAACGGCTAAATGCGGCTTCTCATTTAACATTCTCCCACTTGAAGCCGAATGAATAATCTTGAATCAAGTCACACCGATGCCTACCATGCCTCTACATAACTCATGCTTACGTCTTGGTAGAATCTTAGTGAGCATATCGGCAGGGTTCTTATCTATATGGATCTTTTCCAAAGATAATTGTCCTTCTTCCAACACATTTTGGTCCAATGGTACCTTAAGTTCATGTGCTTGGTTTTTGAGTGAAATGCTGGATTTTTCATCAAGTGAATGGCACTCTGATTATCACAATACAACACATAGTTGTCCTACTTGATTCCTATCTCTCCTAGGAATCATTGCATCCACAACATTTCTTTACAAGCCTCTGTTGTAGCTATGTACTCTGCTTCTCTTGTAGAGAGATCTACTATTCTTTGTAGGCTTCACACCCAAGATACAACTGCACCTGCAAATGTGTACAACTAACCTATAGCAGACTTTCTGGTGTTGATATCTCCAGCCATATCTGCATCTATAAAACCTTCAAGCACAATATCATTATGACCAAAATATAAGAAATAATGACTAGTAACCTTAGGATACCTGAAATTCCATTTTACTTCTTGCTAATGTTGTTTTCCTGGATTGGCAAGGAATCTAGTCGCAACTCTCACTGAATATGCAATGTCTGGTCATGTGCATACCATGGCATACATCAAGCTGCCAAGTGCTAAAGCATAAGGAATCTTGGTCATTTCTTCCTTCTCTTCGTCATCAATGGAACATAACTCAGCGCTCAACTTGAAGTGGGTTGCAAGGGGTGTACCAACTGGCTTGGCATGCTTCATATTAAACCTCTCAAGCACCTTCTTGATATATTTTTCTTTGACAGCCACAACCTTTTGTTTTCCTTGTCACACATGATCCTGATGCCCAATATCTGTTGTACTGGACCCAAATCCTTCATTGCAAACTTGTTGCCCAAATCCCTCGTCAACCTATTGATCATATTCTTATCATGCCCAATAATCAACATGGCATCCACATATAACAATAATATGAGGTACTTTCCTTGATCATACCTCTTAATATAGACATAATGGTCAGCTTCGAGCTTGTGAAAACAATGTTCTAACATGAATGAATCAAATTTCTTGTACCATTGTTGAGGTGCCTATTTCAACCCATAGAGACTCTTCTTCAACCTGCAAAGAAGGTCTTCTTTGCGTTTTTGTATGAAGCCTTCTGGCTGCTTCATATAAATTTCTTCCTCTAATTCTCCATGAAGGAAAGCAATTTTTACATCTAACTGTTCACATTCTAAGTCTAAGGAAGCAACAAGGCCAAGAATGACTCTAATCGATGACATTTTGACAACAGGTGAGAAAATTTCATTGAAGTCAATACCTTCCTTTTCGGAAAATCCTTTCACCACCAACCTTGCTTTTTACCTCTCCTTCTTTTCCTCACCTTCATGCTTAATTCTATATACCCATTTGTTTTGCAAAGCCTTTCTACCTTTTGGGAGATTTATCAAAACCCAAGTTTTATTTTCTAGAAAAGAGTTCATTTCTTCCTCCATTGCTTTCTTCCATTCTTTACTGTGCTCAACTTTACAAGCCTCTTGAAAAAAATTAGGCTCACCTTCATCAGTCAATAGGATATAGCTTAAAGGAGGATACCTCTATGAAGGCTTGTGAGGCCTAGAAGATTTGGGAACCAACTGTGGTGGTGCATTATCATGTTGAATCTCCTGTAAAGGTTCCTGCAAGATTCCTTCTTCTTGGTTTTCTTCACTTTCCCCTTGTTGTCCTTCCTGCTCTTGAATTTGCTGCCCATTTTCCTGTATTGGTAGGATGTCTTCAAGATGCTCTTCAAACCTGTCAATAACTTTATTGACTTCCACCTCACCTACATTCCTTTTAAACATTTCTGACTCATTAAATATAACATCCCTTCTTCTAATAATTTTATGTTTAACTAGATCCCATAGACGATAACGAAATTCTTCATCTACATATCCCAAAAAAATGCATTTCATTGATTTATCATCTAGCTTAGTTCTATTTTCTTTGGGAATATGTACAAATGCTTCGCATCCAAGGATTTTCAAATGAGAATAATTCAAATTCTTACCAGTCCAAACTTCTTCACAAATGCCTCCATCCAAGGTTGTAAATGGAGATCTATTTATGAGGTAGCAAGTTGTCCTCATAGCCTCTACCCAAAAATGCTTGTCCAAACTAGAGTTTGAAAACATGCTCCTTACCTTTTCAGTAATGGTACAATTCATTCATTCTGCGACACCATTATGTTGAGGTGTACCAGGAACAATTTTCTCATGCTTTATGCCAAACCTGTTACAATATTCTTTGACTACATTTGAGCAATATTCTCGACCATTATATATTATTAGGAACTTGAGAAATTTTTTAGTCTCTCTTTCAACAAAAACATGGAATTTTTGAAATATTTCAAACACTTCACTTTTAATTTTCATGGAATAGGCCCAAACCTTCCTCGATGCCTCATCTATAAACGTTACAAAATATGATGCTCCGCCTAATGACCAGATGTTAACTGGTCCAAACACATATGAGCGTATCAATTCTAACACATTTTTTTCTTTGTCATGACCACCTCTAAGAAATGAAACCCTTATTTTTCTACCATATATTCAATCCTCACAAAGATCAAGATCATAGGATCTCGAACCTGGTAGTAAATTTTTACCAAAAATGATTTTTAAACCCTTCTCGCTGATGTGAGCCAAGCGCTTATGCCACAAATCTGCTGAATTTCCTTCTCTTATGAATTTCCAATATGAAGGAAGAAGAAAAATGGTTACTTAAATCCAGGAATCTCTAGCTTCAGGTTGGGGATAAAAATACCTCCTTCTTTCAGAAGCATGCCACTGCTAGAATATCAAGAAAAATCATTACATTCATATCTGATGAAGAAAGTAACATGTACACCAAGCAAGATGCAATAAAATCAGCAGCTTGTCGCCATTATAAAATCCTCCTAACAGAAAGTATGGAGGCAAAGGAGTACAATGATATCTTGGTATAGAATCCTAAGATGATTAGTGAAGAGATAAACACCTCCCTATCGAGGGACATCGAAAAGGAAGAAATTATCAAGGAACTATGGACCCTCCATCGTGACAAAGCACCGGGCCTAGATGAATTTTCCATCAACTTCTATCGTACCTTCTGGGAAGTCATTAAAAAATACCTCCTAAAAATAATCCTATGGGATCAAAGGAAAAAAAATATTGGGGGCTTCACAAACTCAACATTTCTTGCCCTCATTCGTAAAGAGACCCCTCCATCCATCTTCTCTATATTTAGGCCAATATCCCTTTATAACTCCTCATATAAAGTAATTACTAAATTCCTCGCCACCCGCATCAAAATCTTCCTCCCCAATATTATCTCTGAAAATCAAGGCAGATTCATATCAAATAGGCAAATCACTGACTCCATATTGTCAGTCCAAGAAGCCATTCACTCAATTACAATGAGATCGGAGAAGGGATTTGTTCTAAAAATAGATCTTGTCAATGCCTTCGACAGAGTGAGGAACTCCTTCCTCCTCTATGTCCTAAAGAAAATGGGCTTTGATGCAAAATTCATATCTCTCATTTAGGTATATATATCCAACCCCTAGATCTCCCCTCTGGTCAATGGAAGACCTGGACATTATTTCCAATCCCCTAGAGGCTTAAGACAAGGTTGTCCCTTATCCCCGTTTCTCTTCATTCTAATGGAAAAATCTTTCATTTGGGCATTAGACTACAATATCAGAGCTGGCTTAATCACAAGTATCGAATTTAGCAATGGGGTCAAAAACATGAACCATTTTCAGTTTGATGATGACACCGTACTAATGTGAGGAGCTACTAGCATAATAGTCAGGATATTTAAAACACTTCTTAACAAATTCATGCACTATTCTAGAGGTCATATCAATTATCATAAAAGCTGCATTTATGGATGGAATGCAACTATGAACACCATACATAGTATTGCCCAAATATTTGGGGCCCCCTAAAAATGGAGCTAAGGATGCCTGTCAACATAGGACCGTTAAGAAAAAGGTACGGAGCATCACCATTGATAAGATGAAAAACGAAAATTGAAGAATGGGGAGCCTCTTGGCTCAATCTAGTTGGGTGTGTGGTCCTTTAAAGGGTTGTCCTCTCCTCTCTGCCCCTTTACCACTTCTCTCTGCTACAGGCCCCTATCAGTATCCAACATAAAATGGAAGCAATTTAAAGACAATTTTTATGGCAAGGTGGAAAAAGTGAGAAAAAGAAGTTCAATATGGTCAAGTGGAGATAGGTAACTCAAAAGTATGAAAATGGTGGTCAATCTATTCGCATACCCAAACTATTGAATGTTTCCTTTGGAGGAAAAATAGTATGGCGCTTAATTACTGGGAAACAAACATGGTGGAAGCAAGTGTTGGAAAGGAAATATCTCCCCACTTCAAGGAAAAACATTTTTTATCAATTCATCCCCAACAGGCCTTGCTCTTGTATCTGGGCTCTTTGCAAAAAATCCATCCTCTTTCTTCGCAACAATACCTCCAAAGTTCCATATGGAGGACACAACATAAGCATCTGGAATGAAAAAATAATGGGTAAGGCTCCTCTTTTAAAAAATCTGAGCACTTTTTGCATTCAAATGCATCTTCGAAAGAATGGGATTAATACCCTAGATCAAATTTCAATTTGGGAAGAGAGTAATAGAAATTTTATGAGTCATATGTTTCCAAAATTGCCCCCCCACCTCCATAATGACAAAACTAACTTTGAGGGACTGCTCCACGAAGATGCCCCTCTTGCAAAAGATAAAGAATATGGTTATAGATGGGATCCCTATGGGTCTTATTACACCTTAAAAGAGGAATACAAGGCTCTTCAAAATGAGAAATTCCATACTCCTCCGTGGGGATCTGGAAGCAGGTCTACAAAACTGAGGCTCTCCCTAAGATCAAAATTTTCATCTGGGCCCTGGTAAAGGGGAAGATTTTGACAATGGATAATCTGGAAAAAAAAGAGGCATACAAGGAGCCTCTAGATGCCCCCTATGTTCCATGCGAGAGGAGAAAATTCATCACCTCTTCATAGAATGCTCCTTTCCTAAAAACTGTTGGCACTCCCTCTCGGATGCCTTTCATGTTGAGATGGGGGCAAACACCTCAGTTTCATATATGATTACCAATTGGAAAAAGAGCTACACCTAGGGGAAAAAAAGGAATAATGTTGCCAAACGAGTCTGGGACACTGTTACATATGTCATCCTCTGGAAAATTTGGCTAATGAGGAACAAAGCCACCTTCCAAGATCATAAGCCTTGCATTAGAAAAGTGCAGAGAAAGGCGTGGAGCCTTAGTGTCGAGACCATCATAGAAAAAAACAACAGTCAACTTAACTTCAATGATTTTCAGATCCAGGAAATACTTCTCCTTAGAAGAGTTCTTGACACACTTCTGAATTATAACAAACCTCTCACCCTTCAACCTCTTCACAAGGATGAGTGGAAGATTAGACTTAAAGAAAAGGAGTTCATTGAATGGCTTGATGGAATCAAAAGGCCCGCACTCTTCTTCGATGGAGACTCAAAGCAAAATCCTGGAATAGCAGGAGCTGGAGACCACATTGTGGATGAGCATGGTAGCAATGTTGCAATTTTCAAATGGGGATTGGGTCGACTGCCAAATAATAGAGCTGAAGCATGTGCCTTAATGTAAAGGCCTTCAAATTATAAAAATATTAAAGATCCAAAAGGCTATGATTTTCTAGGACTCGACAATATTCATCAACATGATGTTAAACTCATCTTTTTCTCCCAACATAGCCCTCGGTAGACTGAACACAAGATCCTGAAATTCGAGTAAGGAAACTAGAGGTCTTACTTTCTATCACATCCTCAGGTCCAACAATAAGAAATCTGACCCGCAGACCAACAAAGCATGCCACAGACCCCCTGGTCAACTCCTTTCCCAAGATAGCACCACCTACTCCCCCATTCCATGAATTTTCCCCACTGTGTGATTACTTCCATTGTGATCTTCTGTGCCTCCCATATTTTGTTATCGTAGGCCTACCATGACCATTATCTCCCCTCCATTTTTCTCATGAACCTGTCCCCCTGGGATTTCCACTCTTACCTCATTCTAGTCAACCTTCCATTCCCTCCTCTCCTATTTATTTCGCTTCTCCCTCCTTTGTAGCCCACCAGCTATGCAACATTCATTGCTCTCTATTTTACAATCCCTGGGCTCCCAATCGATGTCTAACAGTTCCCTCTCTTCCTCCTCGAATCCATTTTCCCTCTCCTATTCATCCTGCTTCCTCTTCATTTTTAGATCTCCAGCTGCGCATCATTCATTTAGCCTCCCTGCTTCCCCATAGCACTCCGTCCCATGATCCCTGGGCTCCCAATCCTCATTGTAAAATAGTGCCCTTTCTGCGTCCTTCAATCCATCCTTCCTTAGCTTTGACCTTGTCCTACCACCCTTAAACCAATATGAGGAACACGAACTGCTTCCACTGTTCCAATCTACAAGAAGAGATGGATTTGGTAAAATAGAAGTTAAATATAATGTAGGATAAACACCAGGAAGACACCAGCTTCCTCCAACACCGAGCACAATCCCTCACGGAGCAGTTGAGGGGAGCTAACAATCATTGTCCTCACATTGAATAATCCCTGGAGATCCTGCGCTACATGGTGGACAAGAAAACTATTCAGAGTTCAAGCTCCAACAATGTTCCCAATGCCAACCCAAACAACAACCAAGACACCACAGAAATTTCAAATGCCCGACAAGGCAGCAGGAACTAGTCTCCATTCCTCCATCTATCACATCTAATATCATGTATTTTAAATTTGCAGTTATGTTACTTCAGTTTGTTAGGATTTATAAAGAATTACATATGCAACATAGTAGAAATAGTCAGCATGTAGGAGGTTTGGTTTTTTCCACATCATCCCTTCTTGACATTTTACTTCACTACTCGAATGTAAAAGGGATTTCAATCCCCACATTTTTTGGAATATAAATAGTAACCGACTTTGTTAAAAATAATAGTAATTATGTATTAATCATTTAATTAATATGCCAATGTAATAAAGGAAATATAATAATTATTTCACTTTATTATTAATTAATATTAATATATTTTTTTATAGATTTTTGAATTATAGTTTAATTTTATTAAATATTTTTTATATAAAAGTTTTAATTACATATTTTAAAACTTTTTAATTAATGATATTAATTATTATTTTAATTAATGCTATTAATTAATGCTTTAATTAATAATTTTTAATGCTCCAATTTATTAATATTCTAATTTTTTAATTAATTAATTAAGGATGTCATTAAAATACAATTTACTCATCTCCAATGATCAAGTAGATTTTTTTAATGCTTACAAGTATTGTTAAAATAAATTCTAAATTTATAATAATTCATTATTATTATTATTATTTTATATAATAACAATCATTTAATAATATAATATTATAATTGTATTGTATTAAAATAATTATTATAATTTAATCTTACAATTTATTATTGTATTAAAATATTTTTATTATAATTTTACTTTGGGTTTATTCTTTATATAGAAATTATGTGATAATGAAACCTTATTATTAACTAAAGCTTTCAATACACCAAACTTTTACACAAATGTTGGATACAACAAGAAGTATAATCGCATTAGTTAAGTGATATATGATCACAAGATAGTCACAATTTTTTTTTACAACTAATTTATGAAAATGAAACTATATTATAATTTAAACCTACCATTTATTAGTTATTCACTATATTGTTTAAATAATATGAAACTGTAATTGTAATTATTGTTGATCATGATACATCATGTCAACCTTATCAATCATTGTATATTTGTTTGTGCAAGTGGGTACATTACTAATGGAAGTCTACATTAAGGAAGTACAAATGGGTAGCATGGAGAGTTGAATACGCCACCAACAACATTTTTTTTGAAGTAATAAAAAATAAACCGACTACAATAAGAATAATTTAATAAAATAATATTTTGTTCTTTATAGTTAATTTAATTGTGAGTGGGCATACATTTGAATGGCATGCATAGGAGACCACTAATTCATTACCCTTATAATAGTTTAATAATATAATAATATAATATAATTATATTAAAATAATTATTATAATTTATTCTTACCATTTATTATTGTATTAAAATAATTTTATTATAATTTGATATTAGGGTTTATCCCTTATATGACTATTGTGTGATAATGAAACCTTATTATTAACCAAAGCTTTCAATACATCAAACGTGAACACAAATGTTGAATACAATAGGAAGTATAATTGCATTAGTTAAAGAGGTGATATATGATGATAGTCACATTTTTGTTTTTACATTAAATTGTGAAACCTAAAACTATATTATAATTTAAACCTACCATTTATTATTTATTCATTATATTGTTTAAATAATATGAAATTGTAATTTTTTTTATGATCATACATTATGTCAACCTCATTAATACATTAAGGAAGGTAGTCAAAATGGGTAGCATGGAGAGTTGAATACCCAACAACAACATTTTTTTTTAAGAAATAAAAAATCAATCCACCATAGCAAGAATAATTTAATAAAAAAATATTTTGTTCTTTATAGTAACGTGTGAGTTGGCATACATTTGAATGGCATGCATAGGCAACCATTAGGATAATGGAGTAGAGGAAAAGTTTTTAAATGCACACTTGCCAAGTGGTATACTTTTGAGAATATGAACAGTTATAAGTTTCAAAATTAATCAATGTTGAAATGGATGTTCTACAAGTTTTTTTTTTTCCTAACTAACTAGCATACGTGGTTATCAATAATAGGCATAGTAAATTTTTAATCATGTTTTCTAAAAAAACAATTTAAATATATAGTTTAAACATGTGATTTAGATATGCAAGGAAGTTATCACATTTAATTCCATTCGTTGATGGAGTGGTGATTAATGGCCACCATCCAATTTACAACATCAAATAAAAAAGATTAGTTAGAAAAATGATTAAAATACCCAGTTCCAACTAGGGAAAGGCCCCCTATCAGCATAAAAATACACATATTCTAACCAAAAAGTATTCAACCCAAGGAAATAGATCACTTGTTATGATAGTAGAATTCATAGATCACCAATAACGAATGGAAGATCACGCATCATCCAGAGAGATCATACTCATAACCGTTGGCCAAAAATACTGAATAAATGATGCAGGAAAGAGTCCATCATAATCAACTAGAACCCTACTTCCTAAATATTTGTGATGCAATAAGGGAGTGTTCCAATATATTATAAAATCCAATTGATCTCATGATTAGAAAATTTGTACACTCCAAGAATGAATATTTACAATAATTCTTTTGCAGAAACATAAGAAACAAAAGGACTAAACAAACTCTATAACAAAGAAGTAAATGACGGAGCTTCGGTCACAACATGATAATTTCAATAATTCTAATTTGCAGAAACATAAGCAAAAGGATGAAAAAAACTTTGTAACAAAGAAGTAAATAATGAACTTTCCATCACAACATGATGCTAATAATGTGGACGAGTCAATAGATAAGAGTTTAGTGACTAAATACAATAGCTACCATTGTCAAACACTCGGATATATCAATGACATTTCTTCCTGAAGTGAAATAAATTTACAGGCAAATCTCAATTTATGATTCAATCCATACACCCTTTAACAATCTAAATAAGCAAAGTAAATGTGATGGTGTAATAATATATTTCGAGTTCAAACTTTGCATATAATTTTAGGCAACAAAGATGCTATATATTTGACAAATAAAAGTTATGTTGCATTCTATATTGAATGCTAAAGTTAAAACCAAATTACTTGAAAGAGAAAGATAATGTTGTACAATTTCAAAAGTTTTTTTTCACAAACATTGAACATCTTCCATTTGGCACTGTAATTATTGTTATGATTAAGAAGCGCAAGGCAAGGAAACCCTTTTATTCTATTATCTATTTTATAAAAGATATGGGATTTTATCATATTTTCCCTACATAAAAGGAGAAATTGTGACTACAAGCATGGACAAAATTAGAAGCAAACCCTCACGTGGGTTTATGGTTCACTAGTAGACCTTGATTTGGGTAGTGGCGACTCTGTGAGGAACTTCTTGAACACTAAGAGGGAAGGTTTAGGAGTGAACATTGGCACCTGATGCCCTACCCCTCGGGCTGTGAGAAACCTAAGCCCCTCATAACCAATGGTCCATCCTCCCACCTATTGTCAGTCATCTTCACCATAGTTAAAACTGTACTGCAATATATTGTAGTTAAATTAGAGTTTCACGGAAAGTTAGGGCCTTGAGTTTACCTATTGGTTGTTATACCAAGCACTCCATTCTTATTATATGGTAATCCCAATGGAATTTAAGCTGTATCGTGTTGAAGTTACGAGAACACGCCCGTCTGTGTCAGCACTGTAAAAGATTCATTCAATTTGACTAATGGAATTTCTATCTCAGACAGAGAATTTATTTAGCTAACCATTTTAGAAAATATCTTTTACTAGTTAATTTTAGAAATTCTTAAAATAAATAAAGTTTCATACATATACACCCATATTCTTAAACCAGCCTTGATAAGCTTCCCAAAAATAGGCACAATAGAGGAAGCATAATCCTTCCAGTTTTAGTACAGTACGTCAATATTGTATATGTATGAAGAAAATTATATTAGACTGAAAGTTATAATAATAATAATAACAATAATAACAATAATAGTAGTAATAACAAGAGTTAATACAATTCTCTTGTTACTTGCAAAGTGGCCACGGGTAGGGAATTTCGATTGTATTTGCATGCAAGGCTTTCTGCACATCAGATCTGTTGAAATATATGCCTACATATATTTTGCGGCATGGATCATAACCATAAGGTAACTTGGGCCACAATGCCTACTTTGAAGAAAAGCACAATGCATATAATTAGATGAGAAGTGCCAATTAATTAAGTGAAGCATGAATAATGAAGGACCTTGATCGTTACCATAGAAAGGGAATGAAAAGTCATGTGTTATGTACATGTTTTGAAAACAAGTTGGAGGATGGTTTCTGCAAACACACAGACGTGTACAAATCACAAATATTGATATTTGCGTATGCTGCAAACAATCCATTATCACACAATGTCTGTTTGCGACCTATCTTTGAATTGCACAAGTACTTTAGGGTGTGGTACTCTTCGTCTAAAATAACTACGTGACTCCATGCATATTCTATCATACCATTGCCGTCATGATCATTACCTATCACAGTGTTTCCTACCTTCAATATCGAGTTACATAAATTTTTGATCAGATAATTTATTAAAGAGACTGGTCGCCAAGAAAAATGATGTTGAAAATCTTATGAAATATTGAACATCGCAATATAATTATGTAATAGAAAAAAGACAAGGTGTTTACCATGAAGCCTTTGATATTAATGACGTTGTTCTTGTTTGTGTCGTTTTTGCGATCAAATATGACCTCCTCAAGCTGCGGGACAAAATGTCCTGAAACATACCATCACAATGTCAGAAAATCCATTTTATTATGTAACGTTCAACCTCATATTTTATTCAGTATTACCTCATGATTCAATATTTATATACTTGGAACTTTTTTCAAAAAAATTAAAGAGGAAATCGTTGATGCTATTTGCATTTGGAGATATATATTGTGATGTTGGAAGATTGTTTACACAAATTTTAAAAATTAAAGTTAATATATATGAGATTTATTTATTTAATAATATGGAAATTTAAGTCATATTTCTATAAAATTTTAAAAGTAATTTCACTAAATTTATTTCCTTTCAATTTGTTTTATTTTTTCTTATTTATACTAAGTTAAAGTTATGTTTTTAATAAAGAAATACTTTCTTAATTAGATGATAGAAGAGGGAATATATCTGTTAATCTTGAGATTGTAGGTTATAAACTATTTTGATGTATTCTATTTTTCTCCAAGATTATGGAGAGATTGCAATCTCATACGTCACATCCATATAAAATAATAGGAGTAATGAAAGTCTCAAATGTGAGTATTTTGTATCCCACATCCAAAGATTTGTTGTCTTACAATTAATTTCAAGGCCATGATAGACTTCCAATCCTCTATAGATCATTTTCTCAATGTTATAATTATGATTGAGTTTCTGATAGATATGGATTCTAAGATATCTATATGAAGGAACTTATTGATGTTGTTATTTTCATATATGATCCTTTTTATTTAAATCATGATGAATTTCTTCTTCTTTTTTAAGTATTAATAATGATATCCATTCTAGAGAAAATAAAACAAGGAGGAAAAATTTAAACATGAAACATGGGAAAATCATGCTAGTCCCTGAAATCTGAACCATAAAATTTCGAATTTTGGAAAAATCATGAAAAATTAGCACAAATAAATATTAGACCCTAAAATTTTCCCTAGATAATAGTACAGTCCTAACTGATAAAATGCTAAAATAGGTAGGGGATAATGAGCACACATTCTTGACTCAAATATTTCATTTAATTTCTTCCTAACAACTCTGTGTGTTACTAAATATGACATTAATATTGTCATACAACCTGTTCACAACAACCCTCAACTCTACCAGGACCATTATCTCTTCCACTAGTTTCCATATTTTTCTCCTAGGAACAATGCCAAAATCTTTATTTAAGTCAATGAAACAACATAAGAGATTGAATTAATATTATTAGGACATTCCTTTGTGATGATCCTAATTATACTAACAAGGTGGTCCATATTCAAATGACATCTCCTAAACCTAGTTTGGACTTTAACTCTTTTACCATTGCTTTATAGTCATAGGGCTAATCTTCTTTTCCAAAATATTTTTATACAACTTGACTAAAATGTGACTAATCATAATGGTCATATAATTGGATGGAATTATTTTATATCCACTTTTAAACATAGTCGCAATGAGGAGTTGCATCTACGGCTTAGAGAAGTCTTGAGAGTGAGGACAACTCTCTCATTTTATAATTTCATCTCTATAGCCTTCAGTATCCTTATCATTCCTATTAGTTAGCTACATAACCTCAAAATAAATGTCTTCCACCTAAAATATATCATCCTTTATAGGAGCATTTAGATTGGTATTGTTGAAGTTAGGCACTTCATAAATGTTTTTGACATAGAAATTGCATTAAAGAAAATTAGAATATTTTCCTTACCTTTAAGAACTACAATTTCCTCCAAAACTTTCTAAGGTTAGAAAATAACTACTCTTACTATTTATATAATATTGTTTTATTTTTTATTTTTAATAAACATTTTATACATTTTACTTTATCAATATTTAAATATATGTTAAAAACCTCTCTAAATGTTTTTCTAACAATTTCACAATTTTTATTATGATATATACAATATTTATTTATAATTTGATATGATACATTGCTAGGAAACTTGATAACCATTTTCAATATTCTATTTATAAATTAAAATTACAACCATTTATTATTTTATTACTTTTACTTTTATTATTTTATCACCTTTTACTTTTATTACTTTAATTGAGTCAATATTATGTTTTTCATTGTTATTATTTCATCTAAATGCTTTATTTTATCAATACTACAACAAATCTAATATCTAAGTCATATTTCATAGTGATTGAAAACTTTCGGTGAAAATCACATCAAAATAGATTTGGTTGATGAGTTTCGAACTAGCCAGTGTGGTTCATCATTAGAACAAGATGAAAAATCTGATCAAGTAACCCCTTTAAATAGAATGTAAATCTCCCACTAGCCGTTTGTAAAATAACGGCTAGTTTGACTCAAATAATAATAGTTCAAATATTTATAAAAAATAAAAAATAAAAAATAAAAATAATAAAAATAAAGATAAAAATAAATAAACCAATAAATCAATAAAAAGATCAAATGATTAAAGTTTATAAATAGGATTTTATATAATTATATTTATTTTAATAAAAATAATACTTAATAAACTAATATATTTTTGAAGAATAAAATAATTGTTTACTATCTATATATTTTTTATAATAATGATTATTTATTTGTTTTTATTATTATCGGATAAATTAAATGTTAAAAATAATTAAATAATATTTATGTTTTAATTTTATATATTTATTTATTTTTAATAATTAATTGTTATGTGATTCAAATCTCATCAAACAGTTATCTTTTTGATAATTAATCTTGAAAAATAAATAAATAAATAAGTAAAAGATTAAATAAAATAAATAAATAAATAAAAATAAAATAAAATGAATAAATAAAATAAATAAATAAATAGAAAAATAAAGATCAAAATAAAAGTAAAAATAAAATAGATAAATAAAAATTTAATTAAATAAATAAAAAAGGAATGATAAATAAAAATATAAAAATAAGAAACAAAAAATAAAATTAATTAATTTTAAATTAATTTTAAATTAATTTTAAGTTTTTTAGGAATGAAGGGCAGGAATCCAGCATCTGCTAATCATCCACCCGTCATCTTTGCTTAGGTTAACTAGCCTTTTTTCAATTTCTAAGGCTTCTTTCAACTTTCGGTGGTAGAAATGGTCAATCCTCGCAATAACCTCAGCATCTTCAATGCAAATGTGATGATTTGTAACACCCCCAATTTATGTGTTTGAATTTCAAAGTTAGACATTTGAACTTTAATCCTAAGGGGAGTGGACCCCAAAGGATAAGTATTTTGTGAATGTAATTTAATATTTAAGTTGAGGAAATGAATAAAATGATTGTGTGCATATTGACCAAAATGAGATTACGAGATCACTTGCTAAATCCATGAGGATGGATAAGGCAACTATTCCCCACAGTATTTCAAAAATCCTTGAAAGGAATTAATTCTAATTTAGATTTTTGAGGAAGAATCTAAATTTCCCCAATGATGAGGAAAGTAGTTGGGAAGAGGTAAAAAGCTGGAAAAGCTAAGGAAAAGCATAAACCAGCTTTAAAGAGTTCCTAAAATGGGAAGCCTAGGCAAAACAGGAAGAAAAGCATCCTGCTATTCTGGACGCAGAATTAGAAACATGCTTTGGGGAGCATGAGCTTAAATAAGCTGGTCCTAAACAGATCAGTGGTTGGTCTGTGGTGGAGGTGATCTCAGCTCGGGGATGAGTTTTGGGAGACAGAAGGACTCTAAGGTTGGGAGGTTGATCATTTGCAATAGTGGTATGTCCCTGAAATTATTGGTGTTTTTATTTCTTATGGTATGAATTGGCTACATATAATAAGTTGATTTGTAGATTAGATTTATTAGTGCTACATTTAACAGAATCAATCATAAGGCATCCACCTTTATAATTCTGTATAGTTGTAGACCAGAAATCTGTAGAGTAGAATCCCACAGAAACTCTAAACCGAGGTTGGTTTAAATCTAAGGATACATATTCCTCCACAGATAATTTAATGTTAAACTTCTCCTGATCTATTAGTATAAATTTATGCACATGATTAGGATGGAACAATATGGGAGTTCCTGTACCATAAATTTAATTAAAATAGAGGAACTAAAATCTAAATTTTGCAATAAATGAGACAGAGACAAAAATATACTATTCCCCAGAGTCTCGAAACCCTGTAATAATTCAACTATGTAGAAAATGTACAGTACTCCTAGTTCAGATTTTACAACTTTAATCTTCTTCTGAAACTTACAAAGAAGTAATATTTAATACTAGGGTAAATCAGTATTTCAATTTCTAGAATTTAGAAATCAAATCAACTCTCAAAGGGAAACAATAGATAGTGAAACATAATTCGAATGGTAGTGGTTGCTGTAACTGAATCTATATTATGATTTTAGACAACATGTTATGAATTGATTTTTTTTAAAGGAGTTCACTCTGCCAGATAAGCAGTAGAAATATTCTGTGTTACGACATTTTGTAAATTAGTAGCATGCTATGTACCATTTCTATATGCGTAAAAGTGAGAAAACTGGTTGAAATGTATCTGTAGATTATTAAAATATTCTGCCTTAGACTTGCCATAGAACTACAAGTAACATGTAGACAACAACATAGAAAAAAAAAACAAAAACGATGCCAATCGAAAATGAAAAGATGCGCCTGCATGTAGGTGTAGATATATAGTTATGAAGGTTATACAGAGTTAGCACCCGCATGTATATATAGACATATAGTTATGACGGTCACAAGGAGTTAGCACCTGCATGTATATATGGATATATAGTAAATAGGCCCTGGAAAAAATAAAATAAAAGATGTGTTGAATAATAATTGCTAACTGTAAACCACCTACGATAATAAAAACATTAATACATAATCTTCCACAACATTATGAAAGAAGCGGGTGCTTGAATTGTGAACGTAATTATTTCTCTTAACATTATCATTCGACTTGAGAATTATTGCTACGATATTAGGGTAGTAAACGTAGTTTAGCTACATCTGAACATCAATCTGTTACCCTATTTTAAAACTGGAAAGCATAATACCACAAATCTGGAAAGGGAGGCCTCGGCGTATGGATATAACGGAACCCTTGCCGAGTACTCCTGCAAAATACGATTTGTGTTGAACTCTGCCATAGATATTACATTGACAAGTTAGCGAACCCAAAGGTAAAGAAAATCCTCTCAGGGTCAAATATAAAGTCTTCCTTATAGAAGCATGGTTAGCACAGATATAATAAAATGAAAGGATACAAATGAGATAAGGCTACACGGCCAGAGAGGAAAACTAACGCCCTTCAGCTCTTTCATACAGAGCCGAGTTTTCACATGATGGAAATAGAAAACAAATTTCTGTCAATGCAGTATGTCTCAGTCACACATTATGAAAATCGAAAAGCAAGGAAGTCTATGCACCGAGCCCTCGGTGGTTGGGGTTTTACAGAACGTGAGAACCAGTGGCCGGAGTAAGTTCCATGCTACCTGAAATCAAACTGGACATATTATTGTAAGAGTTTTATAAGTGTAATAGTAAAACGTGATTCAGAGAGAGGTAGAATCCTAAATAGAAACCAAACCTGGGTTTTTCCACAAAAAAGGAGATCGTTCTTCTTTAAGGTTAAAAACGCCTTTCCGTTGGAGTATTAAACCTTGTACGTGAACCACATAGAAAATCAAAAGGGGCGATAATGGACAGAGATAACAATAACAATGGAAAAAAAAGACTCCGTAGGTTTGAACCGATAGTAACAGTAGAAGCAAACTCACCATTCAATGAAAATCACTATGGTAATATAACCCAGAAGAGGGGCGACGCTGATAAGTTGGGTATCAACGGGCTGGCGGTGCAACGTGTGCCCTGGCATGCCCATCTAAGGTTCACAAATCTCTGGACCTGGAAGAACAGACGAAGGGGTGTGGCGAATAGTAACAATCCTGGACAATAGAACAAAATGAAAAGAATAGGGTTTAAATCAGTAACCGAAACCCTAATAAAAGAAATCAATGCCTGTACCCATGGAACTCAGATCACGGGTTAGTGCAGGAGAGAAAGAATCGTAGCCCTAATTTCAATGCTCAAGGAATTCATATAATCCCAAAGGATATTTGCTAAACCCAGATGAATCGGTATATACGTACCATGCTGCAGTATTTAAACTTATTTAATCTGCAAGCGAAGTACCAGGTAGGCGGAATGACGGCCTCGCTCTGCGCCCTTTTTAGTTGAAGTGACCTCTTCTCCATTTTTCATCCTGCTGTGAGTGAGACGTGCATTGATTATCGCCAACTGAACAAGTTGACCATTAAGACTAGATACCCTTTACCTAGAATTGATGATCTTTTTGATAAAGTGAGAGGAGCTTCAGTCTTTTCGAAGATTGTCTTAAGAATTGGGTATCACCAGCTTAGAATCAAGGAATAAGACATCAGCAAAACAAATTTCAGAACCAGGTATGGACACTACGAATTTGTAGTCCTACCTTTTGGTTTGACAAATGCCCCTGCCACATTCATGTGCTTGATGAACAGTGTGTTAAATAAGTACTTGGATAAATTTGTTCTTGTGTTCATAGATGATATTTTGGTCTACTCCAAAAATGAGGAGGAGCATAGAGAACATTTGCGGATAGTGTTGCAAACTCTGAAATAAAACCAACTATATGCCAATTTCAGTAAATGTGAATTTTATAAAGATAAGATTCAATATCTGGGCCATATTATTTCTGAACAAGGCCTTGCTGTGGACCCTGAAAAGATAAAGGCTATAAAATAATGGCCTGTACCAACTGATGTTTTAGCAGTAAGATCATTCATGGGGATCGCAGGCTATTACCGCAGATTTGTGGAGATATTTTCTACCATAGCACATCCCATAACATCATTACAAAGAAAGGGTGTCAAAATTTGAATGGACAAACAAATGCCAAAATAGCTTTGACCAACTAAAACTAAAACTCACTACAGCCCCTATCCTAAAGATTGCAGATCCTGATAAAGAATTTTTTGTATGTACAAATGCCTGTAGAGAGGGGTTAGGAGGAGTCCTTTTGCAGGAAAATTCAGTTATTGCCTATGAATCTGGGAAACTGAAAATACATGAACAGAATTATAGTGCCTATGATTTAGAATTAGAAGCTGTTATACATGCTTTGAAAATGTGGCGGCACTATCTTCTTGGGAAAAAGTTTACATTGATGACTGACCATATTAGTCTCAAAACAACCTTTTCCCAAGGCGATGCGATTGCCGAACCAAGCCGGATGGTTTTCCTTTTAAGTGAATTTGATATGGACATAAAACATATCAAGGGAAAAGAAAAATAAAGTTGCTAATGCATTAAGCGGGAATGTTTGTCGAGAATATAAACAACATTGGAAGTAGTGCCCGGATCGAAGTAGAAGAATTGGTGAGAAAAGCGACCAAATCAAGATCTAAACTGTGAAACACTCTTGGTGAAACTACGAGAAAAGGGGAGAAAAGCTGATTTCACTCAAAACCAAAAGGGTTGATCTGCTATAAAAACAGGTTGTATATTCCCAATGTAGAGTCCTTAAAAAGGGAAATTCTGGATGAATATCACAAACAACCATATGCAGGAGATCCAGGATATCAGAAAATGTTAACAACCCTGAAAAAGAAGTTGTTCTGGCCAGGAATGAAGAGAGATGTAGCAGAATATTTAAGTAGGTGCATGGAATGTCAACTAGTCAAAGTTGAGCATCAACATCCGGCGGGTCTTTTAAACCCTTTTCCAATTGCAAAATGGAAATGGGACACAGTTTCCATGGACTTTATAACAGGTTTACCCAAAACCAAATACCAGCATGATTTGGTAATGGTGGTAGTAGACACTCTAACAAAAGCTAACCACTTTATACCAGTGAAATCTACCTTTGGGACAGCTCAAGTAGCGAATGTGTTCCCGAAGGAGGTAGTAAGGCTTCAAGGGGTTCCAAAGGTAATTGTTTCAGACCGAGATGCTAAGTTTACAGCAGCTTTTTGGAAAGGACTATTTGGAGGGATGGGTACTAAGTGTGTTAAATAAGTACTTGGATAAATTTGTTCTTGTGTTCATAGATGATATTTTGGTCTACTCCAAAAATGAGGAGGAACATAGAGAACATTTGCGGATAGTGTTGCAAACTCTGAAAGAAAACCAGCTATATGCCAAGTTCAACAAATGTGAATTTTATAAAGATAAGGTTCAATATTTGGGCCATATTATTTCTGAACAAGGCCGTGCTGTTGACCCTGAAAAGATAAAGGCTATAAAAGAATGGCCTGTACCAACTAATGTTTTAGCAGTAAGATCATTCATGGGGATTGCAGGCTATTATCGCAGATTCGTGGAGAGATTTTCTGCTATAGCACATCCCATAACATCATTACAAATAAAGGGTGTCAAATTTGAATGGACAAACAAATTCCAAAACAACTTTTACCAATTAAAACTAAAACTCACTACAGCCCCTATCCTAAAGATTGCAGATCCTGATAAAGAATTTGTTGTATGTACAGATGCTTGTAGAGAGGGGTTGGGAGGAGTCCTTTTGCAGGAAAATTCAGTTATTGCCTATGAATCTAGGAAACTAAAAATACATGAACAGAATTATAGTGCCTATGATTTGGAATTAGCAGCTGTTATCCATGCTTTGAAAATGTGGCGGCACTATCTTCTTGGGAAAAAGTTTACATTGATGACTGATCATATTAGTCTCAAATATTTCTTTTCCCAAACTGATCTGAATGCAAGACAAGCCAGATGGTTGTCCTTTTTAAGTGAATTTGATATGGACATAAACATATCAAGGGAAAAGAAAATAAAGTTGCTAATGCATTAAGCAGGAATGTTTGTCAGAATATAAACAACATTGGAAGTAGTGCCCAGATTGAAGTAGAAGAGTTGGTGAGAAAAGCAGCAAATCAAGATCCAAACTATGAAACACTCTTGGTGAAACTACAGAAAAGGGAGAAAACTGATTTCACTCAAAACCAAAAAGGGTTGATCTGTTATAAAAACAGGTTGTATATTCCCAATGTAGAGTCCTTAAAAGGGAAATTCTGGATAAATATCACAAACAGCCATATGCAGGACATCCAGGATATCATAAAATGTTAACAACCCTGAAAAAGAAGTTGTTCTGGCCAGGAATGAAGAGAGATGTAGCAGAATATTTAAGTAGGTGCATGGAATGTGAACTAGTCAAAGTTGAGCATCAACATCCGACGGGTCTTTTAAACCCTTTTCCAATTATAGAATGGAAATGGGACACAGTTTCCATGGATTTATAACAGGTTTACCCAAAACCAAATACCAACATGATTCGGTAATGGTGGTAGTAGACACTCTAACAAAAGCTGCCCACTTTATAGCAGTGAAATCTACCTTTGGGACAGCTCAAGTAGCGAATGTGTTCCTGAAGGAGGTAGTAAGGCTTCATGGGGTTCCAAAGGTAATTGTTTCAGAGCGAGATGCTAAGTTTACAACAGCTTTTTGGAAAGGACTATTTGGAGGGATGGGTACTAAGTTGAATTTTAGTACCGCCTATCACCCTCAGACCGATGGGCAGACAGAGAGGACTAATCAAATTTTGGAGGATATGATGAGAATTTATGTCATGGATAGGCCATCAAAGTGGGAAGAGTATTTGCATTTAGCTGAATTTGCCTATAATAACAGCTACCAATCCTCTATCAAGATGAGTCCGTTTGAGGCACTGTATGGAAGAAAGTGTCGTACTCCTTTGAGCTGGGGCCAACCAGAGGATAAACTAATGTTGGGGCCCGATGCCTTACAAGAGATGGAAAGAATTGTTAAACATATACAAAGAAACATCAAGACAACACAAGATCGCCAGAAAAACTATGCTGATAAGAAACGAGTGCACCAAGAATTCAAAGTGGGGGATCATGTGTATTTGCGTATTAAACCCAAAAATAACACACTTTATGCTGGAAGTTGTGCAAAATTGGCTCCTAGATATTGTGGTCCTTTTGAAGTATTAGAAAGGGTGGGACCAGTGGCTTACAAGCTGGCCTTACCACCCCATGTTAGAGTTCATGATGTGTTTCATGTTTCCTTATTAAAAAGATATGTGCATGATGCTTCTCACATAGTTGATTGGAATGTTGTACAGGTGGAACCAGAAGGGGAGTTTCTTCCAGAACCGCTTCAAATATTGGAGCGGGAAGAAATTGAATTGAGAAACAGAACAGTAGCCAGAGTAAAAGTGCAGTGGAAGCACTTTACTGCTGAAGAAGCTACCTAGGAAAGAGAAGCTGAAATGATGGAGAGATATCCATTTTTGTTTGAAAAATGAACTCTAGTAGTTAAATAACAACACTGAGGACGATGTTTATTTTCAGAGGGGGAATATGTAACACCCCCATTATGTGTTTGGATTTCAAAGTTAGACATTTGAACTTTAATCCTAAGGGGATTGGAGCCCAAACGATAAGTATTTTGTGAATGTAATTTAATATTTAAGTTGAGGAAATGAATAAAATGATTGTGTGCATATTCACCAAAATGAGATTATTAGATCACTTGCTAAATCCATGAGGATGGATAAGGCAACTATTCCCCACAATCTTTCAAAAATCCTTGAAAGGAATTATTTCTAATTTAGATTTTTGAGGAAGAATCTAAATTTCCCCAATGATGAGGAAAGTCGTTGGGAAAAGGTAAAAAGCTGGAAAAGCTGAGGAAAAGCATAAAACAACTTTAAAGAGTCCATAAAATGGGAAGCCTAGGCAAAACAGGAAGAAAAGAATCCTGCTATTCTGGACGCAGAATTAGAAACATGCTTTGGGGAACATGAGCTTAAATAAGCTGCTCCTAAATAGATCAGTGGTTGGTCTGTGGTGGAGGTGATCTCAGCTCGGGGGTGAGATCTAGGAGACAGAAGAACTCTAAGGTTGGGAGGTTGGTCATTTGTAATAGTGGTATGTCCCTGAAATTATTGGTGTTTTTATTTCTTATGATATGAATTGACTACATATAATAAGTTGATTTGTAGATTAGATTTATTAGTGCTACATTTAACAGAATCAATCATAAGGCATCCACCTTTATAATTCTGTATAGTTGTAGACAAGAAATCTGTAGAGTAGAATCCCACAGAAACTCTAAACCGAGGTCGGTTTAAATCTGAGGATACATATTCCTCCACAGATAATTTAATGTTAAACTGCTCCTGATCTATTAGTATAAATTTATGCACATGATTAGGATGGAACAATTTGGGAGTTCTGTACCATAAATTAAATTAAAAGAGAGGAACTGAAATCTAAATTGTGTAATAAATGAGACAGACACAAAAATATACTAATCCCCAGAGTCTCGAAACCATGTAATAATTCAACTCTGTAGAAAATGTAAAGTACTCCTAGTTCAAATTATATAACTTTAATCTGCTTCTGAATTTTATAAATAAGTATCATTCAATACAGGTTCAACCATCATTTAAACCTACTAGAAAATAACAAAAGAAAAATATACATATGTATCTATAAAATTCGCAGAGAGAAGCAATAAATAAGGTACCATAATGTAAATTGTAAAGGGGTGCCGGGACTGAAGCTAGATTCAGGTCATATATAACATTTTATAAATTAATGCTGTAACTGAATCTATTTTCTGATTATAGTAAACCTGTTATGAATTGAGTCTTTTTGAAGGAGCACACCCTGCCATATAATCAGTAGAAATCCTCTGTGTTACAATTTTTGTAAATTAGAAGTAGTGTGTTATGTAAAATTCCTAGGTATATAAAAGTGAGATAACTGGTGGAAATATATTTGCAGAGTACTAAAATATTCTGCATTTTACTTGCCATAGAATTATAAGTAACATTTAGACAAAAAAAAAAAAAAAAACAATGCCAATCGAATTATTACTACCATTACTAACTAATACTTTCCCTCGCGAGATATATACTCTCACGAATACTAAATTCACTCGAGGTATACAAATTCAAGAGAAATTCTCGACGGAGATAGCGCCTGCATGAATATATAGATATATAATACAGAGGCCCTGAAAATAAAAGATGGGTTCGTACGATATCTGCTAATTGCAGACCACCTAAGATAAGCAAAACTTCGATGCATACCCTTCCGCAACAATATGAAAGAAACTAGTGATTGAACTGTGAACATAATTATTTTCCCTTATCATTTCCATTTGACCTTAGAAATTTTAATATGATATTAGGGTAATAAACATAGTTTAGTTACATATGCACAACAATCTGTTACCCTATTTTAATGCTGGAAAGCATAATACCACAAATCTGGAAAGGGAGGCTTCGGCGTATGGATAAAATGGAACCACTGCCGAGTACTCATGCAAAAGACGATTTGGGTTGAACTCTGCCATAGATATTACATTGATAGATTTGCGAACCCAAAGGTAAAGAAAAATCTCTCACGGTCAAATACAAATTCTTCCTTACAAGAAGAATGGTTAGCACGGATATAATAAAACAAAAGGATACAAATGAGATAAGGGTACGCGGCCAGAGAAGAAAAATAACGCCCTTCAGCTCTTTCATACAGACACGAGTTCGCGCATGATAGAAATAGAAAAAAAATTTCGGTCAATACAGTACGTCTCAGTCACACATTATGAAAATCGAAAAGCAGGGAAATCTGTGCACCAAGCCATCGGTGTTTAGGGTTTTGCAGAACGTGAGAACTAGTGGCCGGAGTAAGCTCCGGGGTACCTGAAATCAAACTAGACGTATTATTGTAAGAAATTTATAAGTGCAGTAGTAAACGTGATCAGGAGAGAGGTGGAATTCTAAATCGAAACCAAACCTGGGTTTCTCCACGGAAAAGGAAATCGTTCTTCTTTAAGGTTAAAAACGCCTCCCCGCTGGAGTATTAAACCCTGTACGTGAAACACATAGAAAATAAAAGGGGCGACGTAGGTTGGGAAATAATGGACGGAGATAACAATAACAATGGAAAAAAAAACTCCGTAGGTTTGAACCGATAGTAACAGTAGAATAAAACTCACAATACAATGAAAATCATCGTGGTAAATAACCCAGAAGAGGGGCGATGCTGATAAGTCGGGTATCAATGGGTTGGCAGTGTAACGCTTGCCCTTGCATGCCCATCTAATGTTCGCAAATCTCTGGACCTGGAAGAACAGACGAAGGGGTGCGGCGAATAGTAACAATCCTGAACAATAGAACAAAATGAAAAGAATAGGGTTTAAATCAGGAACCGAAACCCTAATAAAAGAAATCAATGCCTGTACCCGTGGAACTCAGATCATGGGCTAGTGCAGGAGAGAAAGAATCGTAACCCTAATTACAACGCTCTAGGAATTCATGTAATCCCGAATGAGATTAGATAAACCCAGTCGAATCGATATATACGTACCATGCTGCAGTATTGAAACTTATTTAATTCGCAGGCGAAGTACCAGGTAGGCAGAATGACGGCCTCGCTCTGCTCCCTTCCCAGGTGAAGCGACCTCTTCTCCATTTTACGTCGTGTTGTGAGTGAGACGTGCTATCTACTCATAGGTAGATACATAGTCGTGGAATCCAAATTATCCCGAGGCGGGAGTCTGCAAACGCAAACCTGGACACGACAAGGATAACTAAGGAATGCAGGACGCGTATAACCCTTCCGGTCCATGGACTGATGAACGCTCTGTAGCCAGTACTTCAATTTCATGATGGGAACGCTGTCACAGCCTACAAATCAACCGAGGTGTCAAAACACGGAAAAGAGATTCGCCATTTTTATACACATCGAGAAGGCGGAAAGAAAATTTTGATATGAGTGTATTACACACAATAACCAGTGATTTATACGCAATCCTCAGTGATTTACGTTACGCAATAAGCGATATGGGTAACGTACGTTGTTATAAATACAAAATATATATATACGTTGATCCCATATAAACTATCGATACAATGATACAAATAATTTATATAACATTGATCATATATCATGATATATATCATTATGTATAATGTTGATCATATATCATTTTATAACGTTGAACATATATCGATACCAAGACCATATAGAACTTTAAATTATATATGTATCGAAAATAAAAGCCAAGTGGGTAACATAAACATGTATATAACCATTTTCATAAATACTAATTGTTATAAATATAAAACTTTGCGGAGTCAAGAATATATATATATATATATATATATATATATATATATATATATATTGTATACATGGGAAATGTTATTATAATGGGTATAGTTGAAAGGAAATAGTATACTCTTAACCCTAATATAATGATTAGGTACTAGTTGAAAAGAGGAAAAAATTAGTATTTGGAGTTAGATCAAATTTCCTGAACTGAGTATACAGTTAAGTACGTGAACAGAAGGGAGTCATCACTACATAGCATAGAGAAAAAAATAAAAAAAAAATAAAAATTCAACTGGAGGTGTGACATGATTTGTCTTCTCAGCATGCTCCTCTAGCATAGAGGAGCGTGATCTGCTATGCTTCAGGTCAGCGACATGTTCCTGAATTCTTTAACTAATTGATCGACCAGTTTCACCAATGTAAGGGGTCCCACAAGAACACGGAATCAAGTACACACCCTTGCCATCCTTTGGGAAAACTAGGTCCTTAACCGATCTAAGCGAACTCCGAATGGTGCTAGAGGGCTTAAAGGTTGAGGAAACATTATATTTCTTTAGAATACTGGCAATTTTATCCGTAGTACCTTGGATAAACAGAAGGTGAACACCCCATAACCGATCATAGGGATCTTTCTTACCCTTATGACCTTTTTCCGCTTTTTGAAAAGCATTAAGACATTGACTCATGTTATAACCATTTTTGTTAAAAACTTGAGAAGATGATCCTTTTCACCTTCAAAGTGGTGTTCATCAGAGATCCTAAAGGCTCTGGTGGCTAGGGTGCTGAGAACACCAAGTTTCTGAGCAGGGAAATGGTGAGAAATAGCATGTAAATACTGCCCAGTGTGTGTCTTCTTTCTAACGACTTGATGAGAGAAAGAAACATATTCATTCCTAGAAATGAGGACATCAAGAAAAGACGAGCTACCATTATCTTTGAAATCCATGGTGAGCTTAATGAAGTCAGATTGATTATTAAGATGTTGGAAGAAAAGGTCTGATTTCTCCTTACCATGAGGCCATACAACACAGGTGTCATCAACAAACCTTTTCCAAAGCTTAGGTTGAAAAAGAGAAGAGGAGAGGGCCCTATATTCAAAGTCTTCCATGAACAGATTAGCTACCACGGGGGAAAGGGTGGAGCCCATGGCCACACCAAAAGTCTGTTCAAAGAATTCACCCAAGAAACTAAAGAAGGTCAAGGTTAGACAAATTTCAACAAGATGAGCAGTATCAGGATCCGTGACCCGAGAAATGACATCGATCGCTTCCCTAATGGGGATGCAAGTATACAAGGACACAACATCAAAATTAACAAACCTATCTTAACGATCCAACTCCAAGTCTTTCAATTCTTTAATAAGAGGGTAAGCATCTTTAACAAAAGAGGAGGTCTGACCTACAAGTGGTTTGAGCTTAGAAGCTATAAATTTAGCGAGTCTAAACAGTGCAACATCTCCTCACTATTAAACCATATAACTAGCAATTTCACCAAGAGGTGCAAAGGAACGACGGGGCGGTAGATATGTAAGGGAAGTAATTTAATGAAAATAAAAAGTTTGTGATGATATGGAATATTGGATTTTAAACTGTCAAACATATTTTTTTTTGTGTTATCCCTAGCTAGGTAATATAAACTGTCTATGTAAATATGAAAATGTCTTGAATTTGTGTCCACATCGATAGTTTATGTATATATTTAAAATAAATCAGAAAAGTTATCAAAAAGTTTTTTATTTTAAATTTGGAAATAATTTTTTTAATAAAAACTTCTACTTAAAATTTTCCCATTATAATATTTATATAACACTTTAGTTTTTCACATTTTGAATATGGAATTGAATTTTCTTTTAATAATTTTTTTCTCATAAAATATTAAAATATGCTTAATGATTTTTCTTTTAATAAAATGTTAAAATGTTTTTTTCAGAGAAATATTAGAAATTAAGTGCTTTGAGATGGTTTAAAAAGAATTATTAATGCCACAATTTTGTAACTCTATTATCATAGTTGATGAATATATAATGAATATATGATTATCATAATTGATTAAAACTTTTTAAACGTTAAAAGAAAAGGAAAATATAATTAAAATTGCATGGAAAGCCAACTTATAACACTAAAAATCTGGGCACACCATAATTTTTCCATCGAAGCAAAATTGATAGGTAGACACTTGTTATTTCCCTCCGATCAAAAAAAAATTGAACACTAAAGGAAAAACATTTCCCCGCTCCAGTTTCTGAATTCAAAAACCCTACTGAAAACCACTACTCGATATTCACATTAATCTCATTCTTGATCTCCTCTTCTGTAAACTTTGGAACAGTGACCTTAAGCATGCCGTTCTTCATCTGCGCTTTGATTTGATCCAGTTTGTATAATTTTGGGGGAATTTCGATGCAGTTGCTATTTTTCTGTTTACTACTGTCCAATTCCGCCTCTGAGAGGTATTCCCCTTTTATCACTAGGGCATTTTCCTTGGCATAAACTTTAACTTCTTCCTTCCCCAGGCCCGGCATATCCACCCACAGAAGCAGAGTTTCCTTATCTTCAACAGCTTCCCACGGCTTTCTCGGGACACCTCTGACCACATCCCATGTCTCGCGAGAAGCAGCAAGAAAGGGATTGTCAAACAACTGATCGAGACCAAACCCCAGGCTCCTTAGAGGAAAAAACGAATCTGAAAAATTTCAGAATATTGTAAGGGTCTAGAGCTTAGTTTCAAAGCAGCAAGAATTTGACATGGAGTTCAAGAGCTTTTACAGGGCTTACCCTAAAAAATATTAGGCAAACCCCCACGGCGGATTTTCGGAGCCTGGCGCCTTTGTATGTCATCTTGAATCGACGAATCGTCCTCGAGCCTGTATTTCGCTGCAATCGTTGACAAGCCCCGGCACATTACAGAGGCAACGGAATCCCCTGGACGGGCCGAAGGCAACAGACATTTCGTGACGGACGGAATTACCGATTTCATGACGTTACTCTTTGCAGAAGCTACAGAGGCCATTTCTGTTCAAATAATTGATGCTAAGGTATGCACACAGTTAGTAAGTTGCTTAAAACCTTGAAAAAGGATAACTATGAAACCCATGAGTCATTGCCTGAAACTAAGAAATTATCAAAAACCTGAAACACATAACCTTGGAATGATATTTGTTTTTATGTTTCGAATAATTTTAATCATTTTACCAATAAATTATATAACATACTTCACAAGAGTAAAGTTATTTAGAACAATATTTACATTATAACTTTGGAATGATATTTGTTTTATGTTTTGGATAAGAGATATTTTTGAAACAAAATTTCCATTATGACTTTGATCCATTGATCTTATTTATTTTAAGGAGAATTCCACCTAGGTAGTAAAAGCACATCTTAGTTTTTTTAAGTTGAAATAAATGTGCACACATAAATGACACATGTTTATCAATATTACAATTTATATAAGAGTCATATAGAAAAAATACTTATTACTTACACTTAAATAAGAATTATATGGAGGAATTTCACTCTCATCATTTATTTATAGTGTATATAATGATCATATGAAGGGAATTCAACAAGACTATTTACTCTTTCATATAAGCATAATAATAATGATTGATACATATGCAAAATGATACAAAACACTATCTAAAAAAACAAAAAAATAACACTTAGTTGTCAACAAAAATGAATGTTTAAATTGAATATTACTTATTCAACACTAATTTTTTGATAATAAGAAATAAAACCCGCATTGAATCAGTTTTGGTTCTTAGTACTCAATATTATGTCTTCCTATTAAAATAAAAAGCATAAATAAGCCATATAGATAATATTCATAAATCCGACTAAAAGCAACAACAAAATGCGAACCATCTGAGTAAAAAGTAAATACAAGCAAGTATTTACAAATAGAGTTGACAGTGATATGTACAAATAAAGTCATAGAAAATTGGTAAAATCTCAACACAAAAAAATAGAGAAATGATTCAAAATAAAATTGTTTTTCCGAGGAACAATTCACTACAACCAAAAATTTTGATCGTCCGTTCCCATAATATAATTCTAACATAAATAAACTTCGCAATTCTATTGTATAGAATAAATAAATAACTACATGGCGGCAGTTGATAGAATCTAACACTTACAACATCACAACAAAACTATTTACATGGTTGGAAAGAAAATAACTGGAGAATTGAAACAAAGAAATTCAGGCACTCTGGTGAGAACTTGCTTCTCACTTTCGCTTTCGTCGCGACTTGTTTGGCGTTCTTGTTTGATAACCACCATTAATGGGCTTTCTATTTTCCTGTGCACATTTCATTTCATTCACTTCCTTCACTTTCGGCTTTTCATCGACATTTCTTACATTTTGATTTCCATTTATCACTTCGCTCGGTTTTAGTTTTTCAAGCACATCTATCCAGTTTTCAATATGAACCAATGCACTCCTTTCTTCCTCTACTATAGTTGAATGCTCAATCTGAAAACTCTTTTCGTTCATGAGAGAATGAATCTATCCTCTTAATGAGTTAATTGTGTTTCCTTGTTCTTCTTTTTCCTTGAGCAATTCATAGTGTTTCTCTTCAATCACTTCACATTTCCTGATAGCCTCTGCAAGACGTGTTTCAAATTCCTCCACTACCTTCACATGTCCTTCCTGGAACTCTACAATTATTTTGCTCAACTCCTCCACATTGTACTCCTGAATTACATCATATTGTTGTTTGACATTTTCATCTACCTGCTGACAAAGGCTACTAATTTCCTTTTCCATCGCTGCATGTTGTTTAAGTAAAGCCTCCAACCTCTTTACATTGCTTACAGACGCAGCTTTCAACACTTGCCTTTCATCTTCCATACTAGCCAATTTATCATTAAATTCATCCAACTAGGCCTTCAAAGACTCCGCTTCAGTCTTTGGCTCTTTATTCGTCTCGCTCAGTGACCCTTTCTTGCCAGCCACCAACTGAAGCTTTTTTTGTAGCTCTGCAAGTTTGCTTAGCAAGATCTCCTTCTCATATGAAAAAATGGGAGGTTAACAAATGATTGCAACAAAAGTATGCATTTTTTCAATTAAATGATGATTCGATTCACACAGTACTGCAAGAGTCTTGACACTACACTAGTCATAATGCCTTGTAAATTTTTTGTAATTAAACGGTTTTTCTGGCAGCAGATTTATCAAATTTGGTTTTTAACACAGTTGGTGGACTATAGCACACCTCGTAAATGATATATTGTATTTCGCATTAGCAAGGTTGGTCTTGGTCAGTGATTTCAAACCTATACTATACCGCTAACCATAATTTTATTACTTCAGGTGAAACCTTGCTCATGGCAATTTATAATATTGACACCTAGAATACGGCAGATTGCATCTGTTAGAGAATAATGTGGCCACGTGTTCTGCTACATGACAATTTATCTCTCAGTCACACTATCTTGCCAGCTAACTCAATTGTCCGCTTATCACCCGCGGTGCTGTAACTGTGCGGTTTTTTGTTTACGCGTTTCTAATTTTGTTTGCTCTCGATTCACCATTTCCATTTCCTTCTAACAGGATACACAGTCCTGTTTCCTGTTTGAATAAGAGTTCTCAGAGGTCAATTGAGACATCTACCAGCAATCTTAGGGCTCAAGAAAACCAATTTGAACAATAGCTGAACGAGCTGTTTACAGAGAAAAGCGTAATAAAATCATACGAAGCAACGTTGAAAGATGCCCAATTAGAAGTTGAGAATGAGAGGGAAAAACTCAAGCTTGCAAAGAAATAGAAAAAGAGGCTTGAATATGATTTGTTTTGTGAAAGAAAAACTGCGGATGAACTGAAGGCTGAGCTGCAAAGGGACAAAACCCATTTGCAGCAGACTATTATGGATGTTCTTAATTCTCTATCTCTCTATTTTTCTCGCTAGCCACCATTTGAAGCTTTGCTTGTAGCTCTGCAAGCTTGCTCAGCAGGATCTCCTTCTCAGCATTCCAGTCTTCCTGTGCCATTTGGTAACTTCTGTTTATCTTGGTAGTCTCTTTTCTGGCAATTTCTAGCGATAAAAACACTTCATTTTCAAATTTCTTATCTTCATTGGTTGTCTCTAATTCTGACGATATCACTTGAATTTGATTTTTCAACTTTGAAACAGTTGCCTCCAGATTCTTCTTATCAAGGTTAAGTCTTCTGCACTCGTCTTCTTTCATAGACGTTTCAGCATTGAATCTTTCATCGGCTTCCCGCAATTCTTTGACTGCTTGAGAAATCACAGCTTTGTATTTGTCATCCTTCCTTACAAGTTATTCTCTCAATTCTTGCTCAGCCTCCTTCCATTCATTAGCCATTTTCCTTGCAGACTCAATTTCTAATACGAACTGGGCCTTCAGAGACTCCACCTCTATCTTTAGCTCTCTATTTGTCTCACTCAGTGACACAAGGTTCAAGGTTTGTTTCTAGCTCTGCAAGCCTGCTCAACATTTTCTCCTTCTCTACATTCCACGTTTCCTGTGCCATTTGGCTAATTCTTGCGATCTCATCTGTCTCCTTTTTGGCTGGTACGATCTGTGATAAAAGCACATCCTTTTCCAATTTTCGTCCTTTATTGGTTACCTCCAATTCTGAAGATCTATATTGAATTTGATTTTTGAAATGCAAAACAATATCCTCCAGATTCTTTTTATCAAGGTTAACTGCTCTCCACTCCTCTTCTTTAGTGGAAATTTCGGTATTGAATCTTTCCTCAGCATCCTGCAATTGTTTGCGTGCTTGAGAAATCGCAACCTAGTAATCTCCGTCCTTTCCAAGTTCTCTTAATTCTTTCGTAGCCTTCTTGAATTCTTCATTCATTTTCCTTGCAGATTTTCCTCTACCATTGGCTGTTAGGATTTGGGACATTTTGGTCTATGAGGGCACGTAGAAAAATATTTTGCAAGTGGGTTTGGAGTTGCTTAGGCACGTTGAAATTGATTTGTTGAAATTTCCCTTCGAGGGCCTGTTACAAGGAGAGTTTGGATCCCAACATCATATGCTGCCAATGGTGAAAGTACCTTATTAGAAACATGCATGGAAAAGCTTTGGAAAAGGCCCAAGTCTGGTTGATAGCCGGATGCTGCTGCTTGCAATTTATGCAGCGATGGGACTCAGCAAGTTATCACCAGATTAGATTGTTGGGGATGAACAAAAATGCCACTGAGCGAACCACTCTTAATTGCTTCTACTTCACGATCCGACCGCTTTCTGCGCATACGCCTTAACCGCATCCAACCACAAGCAAAACCGCAGCTGTCTCATTTTGATCTCCACGTGGCAAAATCTGATTAGCATGAAGGATGATGAAAAACAATTTCTCATTGGATGGGGTGGGCCGTACACGTGGCAAAATATAATTGGTTCCATGCGCGATAGAAAAACACCTTTTCATTGGCTGGGGTGAACAGTGTTTGCTCACCCCAAGCCCGCAAAGAAAACACCTCCAGTGTAAAAACTACATCGTTATAACTCAAATTCTCTTGAAGGGAAAAAAAAAAAAAGCGTATGCCAAATTACCTCCGTAACTCTCTCGTGTTATGTAAAACTCTCGAGATTTGTACGCTAGAAACCTTTCCAACCAATTTAACAAGAAAACGTATGAAAATTGGGTTATAAAAATAAATTATTTGTGGGGGATTATTGAATTATTTAGAAAAAAATGGGTTACTTCATATTTATTGTTATTTAGAGAAAATTGGGTTATAAAAATAATTTATTTGTGAATGATGGTTGAAAGAATTTTTGTCAAATATTTAAATTAATGTATATTTTTTTTCAAATATTTTTAAATTATCTTATTTTTTTTAATTAAATGAAAACAAATTTTAAATTAATAACAAAACTCTAAACTAATCGTGAATCATTTTTAAATCATATTATAAAATAGAAAATGGTTTCAACAAAGGCATAATAAAAACTACATATCAAACAAATAAGCCTCACTTCCAATCATTTGAAAATCATATTTTCAAACCAAAAAAATTATTTCCACATGGCAATAGTAGCCACCAAAATAGTAGCCAAAAAAATTATTTCCACATGGCAATAGTAGCCACCAAAATAGTAGCCATCAAATACCCTTTAGATAGAAAGTTAACTATGGTAAAACATTTACAAAATAAGACGGCAATAGTAGCCATCAAATGCAGTTTAGATAGAAAGTTCGTGGGCTAAAACCCAATTGTAATTTATCCAATTTAGAAAATTATCTTAAATCAATTTTGATATTAATCATTTTCAATATAATTATATTAATAATAAAATATACAATTTAACTATAGTAAAACATTTACAAAATAAAAGTTTTGCAATGAGGTAATAAAGTTATATATATATATATATATATATATATATATATTTAATAGCAATATAAAAACTTTTTATATATAATTAAAATAAATTATTTTAAAGTAATGGTTTATATTTTAAAAAAATTTACATATCATTAAAATTAATTATTAGTAATGGATTATATTTACTTAGTAAATATTAGATTTATTTTTTTAATTAAGATAGATTAATTTTAGATTCATATTTATGTAAACAAAAATGTAATTCTTTAAGATGTATAATTTTTTTCAATTTAAAAAAGTTTTCTATTAAAAAAATTGTTTTTTTTTTTTAATGTTTAATATATAACACTTTTAAATTCATGTTATATAAAAAAATGAATTTTAAATCTACTCTTATAATAATATATCATTATAATGTTTTAATAAGAAAAAACTATTGATTTTTAATATATATATATATATATATATATATATATATATATATATATATATATATATATATATATAATTAATGAAATATTTTATTTATGCATAATATTGAAGTATGTTATTTGTTATTAATATATTTTTAAATATTATGTGTCAATTTCATATTTAGAATAGAAGGAATTATACATCTTTTTCATATTGTGTCTTTTATTGTAATAAATTAATATAACTATTTCTTAATTGCACATGTATAAGTAATATCATGAATTAAGACATATTAAATCTCTCAAGATGTGATCATCTCAAACACTCTAAAAAAGGTTTTCATGTGGAAGTATTGATTTTTGTAGAGACATGATAGATTCAACATTAGAAAGAAATACAATATTTTTTGTATATATAAATAGATAAATAAATAATGAATATTAAAATATTTTATCTAAAAAAATGTCACACCTCCCATTTTACCTCCAAAAAAAATGTTTTTCATTCAGCGATTTCAGTGAATCCTAGCAAGGGATTATGCTTATTCCTTTACAAATGTGATATGTTCAGGATCGATTCCCTAAATTTCGATTTATTTCCCCTGTGTCAACTTTGTTCCACTATACATAATAAAATGGATCTGAAACCCATATGACATTTAAATAACTTGTAATATCCATCACTATAATTATCATAACAAGGAATGCGTTATTAAAATTATATATGTTTATCCACTTCATAAGTCCCACCCTTGCTGTAATTGTTTGACATATTCGTAGACCATGAAGGGACGTAGATGGAATCGATTTGGTTTCACACATTTGCCATGATTTTAAATATACATATATCTATATGAAATTACGTAGACTTCTGTCTTTATGACTCCACGTACTCCAAGTTTTCACTGGTGGATAGCATATAAGTGACGATGGAACGGACTTGACCTATGGTTATATCTCGGCGTACATGTTAATCAAGTCGATTTAATTGTTCACTCGTCCTTGTTTCGATTTCAAACAAATTCCATTGATTTGGCCTCCACGTAATATGAACTTGTGATTTGATGCATCGTATGGTTGAATGGAGACGGAGAATCAATCTCCACGTAAGCTCACAGATAGTTTTTGTTTCGTTTTTGGTTTCGCCACATAGGCAGTAAAATGTCTCTGCCCATTTTTGGTCACGTGGATTCATTCCATGACGATCCAGGTTCCTCCCGTCACCTTACCTTGTCGACTACGCCCATTCTATAACACCGCCAGCTCAAATCGACATTTAATGGCATTACTTGTTGGGTTGGATATTGAATGCAGGTTGTACCTGGCTTATTAATACCTCGATCCGTGACTCCTTCCCTCAAATCTTGCCAGTTGGCGACGTCGATTCATTGTGGCTTTAGGTTTTTTTAAATCAATCCGAGTATAATTTCACATATGGCTTTGTTTAGGGTTCTTTTTGTTTTCTTTCTGCGCGTCGGTATTATTCATGACAGAGAGATCTTTTTTGATGCCCTAGCTCTACACCGAGCTCGGCTACCTCTTTGGCGTATCTCCATACTATCATGACGATTCAGGTATGAAATTATTGTACCCGCTCGGTTCTTACTGTTAAATCATGGCTTCCTTCCGCGGGTTTAATTTTACGCTCCTTTCGTTGAGCCCTTACGGCGATTGTTGGACTTAGACGTATCATATGCCGTTATTTTGTTTCAGGTGATTTGCATCCACCCAATTGTTACGATTTCATCGCGTCTAATATATTTCTGTCTTAGTTTGCAGAGATTTGTTGGTTTGCCTCTCATACGTTAGAGGGTGCGTGTTGAATCCATTCGTTGGCATTTTCTTATGCAAATTCTCCAGAGCTCGTTCTGACCGAAGGCTCTTGTGTTCAGAAGTTATCCTCCATCTGAAATGCATCAATGGTTTCTCGAGATTTATTACTCTGGCACTGGCACGATGCTCTGGTTCATTCCCATCTTGACTTGTGTAGGTTGAGCTCATACTAATTGGGTAAGGCAACTTTCTTTGTTCGATTTTGAGCATCCATTTTCATTATTTATTTACTGCTAACAATTTTTCTATCTCCCGTGTACGCGTACATGCTCTGGATGGGTTTCAAGTTCTACCTCACCAAGTACTATCATTTTTCTCAGACCTCCTTTTTGTCTTAGCGCACTTTCGTCCTACTTATCTCGTTTAGTAGTGGATTTAACTTGGGTCGTTGAATTGTGCAGGTAATATAAGCCTTGCGTATTGCTCTCCTACATTGCCACAGAGAGTAATAGCGGCCTTGAAGTTAACGTTGGCTTCGTTTTCCCCACTTACAGGTCGGTATTCACCGAACACTAGTTGAAGGGAATCCGTATAGCTTTATAGTGCTCGTTAGACAGCTTAAAATTTTTATTTATGAGTTGTATAAATCTGGACAATTCCATTGTTAAGTCTCGACTTGAATATTTAATTATGTCTACTCCAGTGGCATTTCGAGACAGTCCTCAAGCCACAGGGATTTATACTCGTTTCGATTTTTGTATATAGATATGTATATCTTGGTCAAAATACTAATCTCATAGATTTATATCACTTCGCATCGTTCAGCACCTGTTTTCATTTATGAACCTCAAGAAAATTAATATACTATTTTCTCTTCATATTGAAATTCGGTTCCATATATTCTTATTAATCAGTTTTATTATAGTGTTCAATAATGGTTCATTCTGTCTATCCTTCTTGTATTTATGAAGGCTTTCTGCCTAGTGTATGACATTCTCATACTGCACTAGTGTATAGTTTTACTAGTTGCAGTAGCTAAGTCTCTTCAATACTTCTTGGAAATAGTACAACAAATCACCATTTCTATTTTGTACCCTTGTTATAAATTTGCACCGGATATTTGTCTAATTGATCTACAGGCAGTGTATAATTATGTATCTCTCTTTTTATGTTTAACATAATGGACATAATGGACTTAATGGACATAATGGACATAATGGACATAATGTATCTCTCTATTTTACCTCCTTGACTTGGGTGCACATAATGGACTAGGGTACATATACTTCAATATACTATGTTGTGGTGTATATGCATGTTGTTTATTTGCATAACTATCTTTTTTCTTTTCACTTCCTGTTCTCTAATATTAGAATGGTTCCATAATATAACTATCAATGCATAGTCTCTTGCAATTCAGTAGTTGTTTTCTTTTGCTAAAGTATTGGCTGCTTACATGAAAAATAAATTTACCATTGAGCTTCTGGTTATATATGAATTATGTGCTGACCATAGGATCAGTCGATACGGTCTCTACTTTCATACTTTAATACACATTGAAATTTACAATTCCTCTTCTGCTATTTCCCAATTTAGTACTGACAACTCAGATTTCTCTCTCTCTTATATTTATACATATTAGAATCATGCTATGAAACAGAAGCAGATTAAAACCAATTTATAGATTTCTTCTGTGGAGAAATAAGTATCCTCAGATTTAAACCAACACTGGTTTAAAGATTCTGTTGGATTCTACTCCACAGATTTTAGTTCTACAACTATGCATAATTTCAAGGGTGTATTCCTTATGATTGATTCTGTTAAATGTAGAACTTATATTCTAATATACAATTAACTTTTATATGTAGCCAATTCATACTATATGAAGTAAACACACCAATAAATTTAAAGACATACCACTCATGCAATTGACCAACCTCCCAACCTTAGAGTCCTTCTGTCTCCCAGAACTCACCCCCGAGCTGAGATCATCTCCTTGACATAGATCAACCTCTAATCTGTACAAGAGCAGCTTATTTAAGCTATTGTTCCCCAAAGCATGTTTCTAATTCTGCGTCCAGAATCTCAGGATGCTTTTCTTCCTGTTTGCCTAGGCTTCCCAATTTAGGGATTCTTTAAAGTTGTTTTATGCTTTTCCTCAGCTTTTCCAGCTTTTTTTACCTCTTCCCAACTACTTTCCTCATCATTGAAGAAATTCAGATTTTTCCTCAAAAATCTAAATTTAAAATTAATTTCTTTCAAGTATTTTTGAAAGATTGTGGGGAAATATTTGCCTCATCCATCCTCATGGATTTAGCAAGTGATCTCATAAATCTCATTTTGGTCAATCTGCACCACATTATTTTATTCATTTCCTCAATTAACTTTTTAATTACATTCACAAAATATTTATCCTTTGGGGTCCACTCCCCTTAGGATTAAAGTTCAAATTTCTAAGTTTGAAATTCAAACACATGAATTGGGGGTGTTACATATTACCCCTCTGAAAATAAACACCGTCCTCGGTGTTATTATTCAACTACTAGAGTTCATTTTGCAAATAAAAATGGATATTTTTCAATCATTTCAGCCTCTCTTTCCCAGGTAACTTCTTCAGCAGTAAAGTGCTTCCACTGCACCTTTACTCTTGCTACTGTTCTGCTTCTCAATTCAATTTCTTCCCGCTCCAATATTTGAAGCGGTTCTGGCAGAAACTCCCCTTCTGGTTCCACCTGTACAACATTCCAATTGACTATGTGAGAAGCATCATGCACATATCTTTTTAATAATGAAACATGAAATACATCATGAACTCTAACATGGGGTGGTAAGTCCAGTTTGTAAGCCACTGGTCCCACCCTTTCCAAGATTTCAAAAGGACCACAATATCTAGGAGCCAGTTTTGCACAACTTCCAGCATAAAGTGTGCTCTTTTTGGGTTTAATACACAAATACACATGCTCCCCCACTTTAAATTCTCGGTGCACTCTTTTCTTATCAGCATAATTCTTCTGGCAATCTTGTGCTGTCTTGACGTTTTTTTGTATCTGTTTAACAATTCTTTCCATCTCTTGTAAAGCATCTGGTCCCAACATTATTTTATCTTCTGGCTGACTCCAGCTCAAAGGAGTATGACACTTCCTCCCATACAGTGCCTCAAACGGACTCATTTTGATGGAGGATTGGTAGTTGTTATTATAGGCAAATTCAGCTAAATGCAAGTAATCTCCCCACTTTGATGGTCTATCCATCACATACATTCTGAGCATGTCTTCCAAAATTTGATTTGTTCTTTCCGTTTGACCATCAGTCTGAGGGTGGTAAGGAGTACTAAAATTCAATTTAGTGCCCATACCCCCAAATAGCCCTTTCCAAAAGTTTGTTGTAAACTTAGCATCTCTATCAGAAACAATCACCTTCGGAACCCCATGGAGCCTTACTACCTCCTTCAGTAACACATTCGCTACTTGAGCTGTCCCAAAGGTAGATTTCACTAGTATAAAGTGAGCAGCTTTTGTTAGAGTATCTACTACTACTATTACAGAATCATGCTGGTATTTGGTTTTGGGTAACCCTGTTATGAAATCCATGGAAACTGTGTCCCATTTCCATTCTGCAATTGGTAAAGGGTTTAAAATTCCAGCAGGATGCTGATGTTCAACTTTGACTAGTTGACATTCCATGCATCTACTTAAATATTCTGCTACAACTCTCTTCATTCCTGGCCAGAACAACTTCTTTTTCAGGGCTGTTAACATTTTATGATATCCTGGATGTCCTGCATATGGTTGTTTGTGGTACTCATCCAAAATTTCCCTTTTTAAGGACTCTACATTGGGAATATACAATCTGTTTTTATAACAGATCAGCCCTTTTTGGTTTTGATTAAAATCAATTTTCTCCTTTTTTTGCAATTTCACCAGAAGTGTTTCATAATTTGGGTCTTGGTTTGCTGCCTTCTTCACCAAATCTTCTACATCGATCTGAGCACTACTTCCAATACTATTGATATTCTGACAAGCATTTCTGCTCAATGCATCAGCAACTTTATTTTCTTTCCCTCTAATATGTTTTATATCCATATCAAATTCACTCAAAAAGGACAGCCATCTGGCTTGTCTGGCATTCAAATCAGTTTGGGAAAAGAAATATTTGAGACTAATATGATCAGTCATCAATGTAAATTTTTTTCCAAGAAGATAGTGCTGCCACATTTTCAAAGCATGGATAACAGCTGCTAATTCTAAATCATAGGCACTATAATTCTGTTCATGTATATTCAGTTTCCTAGATTCATAAGCAATAAATGAATTTTCCTGCAAAAGAACTCCTCCCAATCCTTCTCTACAGGCATCCATACATACCAAAAATTCTTTATCGGGATCTGCAATGTTCAGTATAGGGGCTGTAGTAAGTTTCAGTTTTAATTGGTGAAAATTGTTTTGACATTTTTCAGTCCATTCAAACTTGACACCTTTCCTTTGTAATGATGTGATGGGATGTGCTATGGCAGAAAACCTCTCTATAAATCTGCGATAATAGCTTGCAATCCCCATGAATGATCTCACTGCTGAAACATCAGCTGGTACAGGCCATTCTTTTATAGCCTTTATCTTTTCAGGGTCAACAGCAAGACCTTGTTCGGAAATAATATGACCGAAATTTTGGATCTTATCTTTATAAAACTCACATTTGCTAAACTTGGCATATAGCTGATTTTCCTTTAGAGTTTGCAATACTATCCTCAAGTGTTCTTTATGTTCCTCCTCACTTTTTGAGTAAACTAAGATATCATCTATGAACACAAGGACAAATTTATCCAAGTACTTGTTTAACACACTGTTCATTAGGCACATAAATGTGGCAGGGGCATTTGTCAAACCAAAAGGTAGGACTACAAATTTGTAGTGACTACAAGTTTGTTTTGCTGATGTCTTCTTCTTTAATTCTAAGCTGGTGATAACTAGTCCTTAAGTCAATTTTCGAAAATACTGAAGCTCCTCTCACTTGATCAAAAAGATCATCAATTCTAGGCAAAGGGTATCTATTTTTTGGTCAACTTATTCAGTTGACGATAATCAATGCACATCCTAAAAGTTCCATCCTTCTTCTTCACGAACAGCACCGGTGCTCCCCAAGGAGATACACTTGGTCGGATATACCCTTTATCTAACAGTTCTTGCAATTGCATTTTCAGTTCCATCAGTTTAGGAGGACTCATTCGATAAGGCGCTCGGGAGACAAGTGTTGCTCCCGGCACCAAATCGATTGAGAAATCAATCTCTCTGTTGGGGGAAGATGAGGGATTTCATTTGGAAAAACTTCCTTGAATTCTCTTATTACTGGTACAACATCCAGTAATTCCTCTTCAGTTTTTTGTTCTGTTTCTTCCACATGCACTGCATAAACTTGGTATCCTTTTCTACCTGTTCTTTTTAATTGCAATGTTGAAATTTGTCTTACAGAAATAGGTTTTTGTTTCCCTTTGAGAATAAAAGGTTTCCCTTCCTCATCTACACAATGCAAAGTTTTATCCCAGCAGTTCATCAAAGCTTTCTTCTTTTCCAGCCAGACCATTCCTATCAGTAGATCATAAGACCCTAAGGGCAGAATGTTCAAGTTTACTTCTGTTTGAAACTCATTTAAGTTGATTTCTGTTATGGGTAGTTTATGTGTTACCTTTCTCTTAGTTCCAGTGGCGAGCTGTACCAACCATGACTGTTGAAATTTTTCAATTTTTAAGTTACATTTTTCTACAATCCTTGGACTAATGTAACTCAAAGAAGCACCTGGATCAATCAGAACAGTAACAGATAGGTCAGAAATCTTACCCTCCATTTCCACCATGGTTGCTTGATGTTCTACTTGCCGATTTTCTAGGGCTGCACTGATAGTTGGTATATTTTTGGCTATATCATTTACTGTTGTCGCTTCCCGATCGCTCATGAGCATATGAGTGTTTCGATGAGGACAATCCCTCAAAAGATGGGGTTCTCGACAGCCCCAACATTTCATGGGTTCTCTCATTTTGACTGTCCCTTCCTTTTTACTGTCTCCCTCTATTTGTTTGGAAGCTACTTGGGACTGAGTAGTTTGGCTTTCTTTGGGTTTATTAAACTTTTTCTGCTGGTGATCTCTTCCAAAATTTTTCAAATAGGCTGGTTTCTGTTTCCTCCCTTTGAACTCATTCTTATTTACCAAGCTTTTCCCTTGTTCAGTTTTTCCTTTGAACTGTTGGTAACATAATCTGGCTTTTCTAACAGCTTCGTCCATTGTTTTTGGGTTATCAAATTCAATTTTTTCTTTATAAACGGTAGGCAAACAATTCAGAAACCTTTGTACCTTTGCCTTTTCCTCCCTTATGTAGGGTACATATCTCAGCAGATTTGTAAACTTAGTAACAAACTCATCAATAGTGAGCTTTCCCAGTCTAAGTTCATGGAATTCATTTGCTTTGTAATCATAGTAACGTTCATTTAGGTAGCGGTTCTTGAACTTAACCTGGAAATTTTCCCAGGTGACTGTCTTTTCATCAATGGCATGCACCATTTTCGTCTCCTCCCACCACAAGGTAGCCTTGCCTTGTAGTTGGTAAACAACTAATCTGGCCTTCAGATTGCTATCATATTCATAGACCTGGAAATACTTGATCATGTTCAATAACCAAGCTTCTGCATCTTCCTCCTTCTCCCCATCATAGGAGGGAGGCTTGATTTTTCGGAATTCCCCCTATAATTCCTTTTTCTGTTTGTATTGATGCCTTACTGCATCCTCATCTCCAGACTCATCAGTTTTCCTCTTTCCGGAACCTTCGCCTTCCTGGCTGTTCCACGAAGTTAATTCCCTGATGAGCTTTTCCTGCTCCTCACTGGCTAATGACAATCTGTCATTCTAGCTTTTTATCTCAACCAACTCTTGTTGCAATTCCCGCAACATAGCCATCATGGGCGCATTTGGATCTGGTGCATTATCCTCATCACATAGATCAACATAAATTTCTCCACCTTCTTCCATTTCAGCACCACTGTACACACTCAACACAGATCAGTGAAAATAAAAAAATAAAAATAAAATAATTTTTTTTTTTTCCACAGAATTAAATTTATACAGTGAATACACAGCAACAGTGAGCACAATGTCACCAGCCCAGTTTTATAACGTGGTCTCTGATACCATTTGCAGCACCTCCCATTTTACCTCCAAAAAAAATGTTTTTCATTCAGCTATTTCAGTGAATCCTAGCAAGGGATTATGCTTATTCCTTTACGAATGTGATCTGTTCAGGATCGATTCCCTAAATTTCGATTTATTTCCCCTGTGTCAACTTTGTTCCAATATACATAAAAAAATGGATCTGAAACCCATATGACATTTAAATAACTTGTAATATCCATCACTATAATTATCATAACAAGGAATGGGTTATAAAAATTATATATGTTTATCCACTTCATAAGTCCCACCCTTCTTGTAATTGTTTGACATATTCGTAGACCATGAAGGGACGTAGATGGAATTGATTTGGTTTCACACATTTTCCACGATTTTAATTATACATATATCTATATGAAATTACGTAGACTTCTGTCTTTATGACTCCACGTACTCCAAGTTTTCACTAGTGGATAGCATATAAGTCATGATGGAACGGACTTGACCTATGGTTATATCTCAGCATACATGTTAATCAAGTCGATTTAATTATTCACTCGTCCTTGTTTCGATTTCATACAAATTCCATTGATTTGGCCTCCACGTAATATGAACTTGTGATTTGATGCATCGTATGGTTGAATGGAGACAGAGAATCAATCTCCACGTAAGCTCACAGATAGTTTTTGTTTCATTTTTGGTTTCGCCACATAGGCAGTAACAAGTCTCTGCCCATTTTTGGTCATGTGGATTCGTTCCACGACGATCCAGGTTCCTCCCATCACCTTACCTTGTCGACTATGCCCATTCTATAACACCGCCAGCTCAAATCGACATTTAATGGCATTACTCGTTGGGTTGGATATTGAATGCAGGTTGTACCTGGCTTATTAATACCTAGATCCATGACTCCTTCCCTCAGATCTCGCCAGTTGGACAACGTCGATTCATTATGGCTTTAGGGTTTTTGTTAATCAATCCGAGTATAATTTCACATATGGCTTTGTTCAGGGTTCTTTTTGTTTTCTTTCTGCACGTCGATATTATTGATGACAGAGAGATCTTTTTTGATGCCCTAGCTCTACACCGAGCTCGGCTACCTCTTTGGCGTATCTCCATACTATCATGACGATTCAGGTATGAAATTATTATACCCGCTCGGTTCTTACTGTTAAATCATGGCTTCCTTTTGTGGATTTAATTTTACGCTCCTTTCGTTGAGCCCTTACGGCGATTGTTGGACTTAGATGTATCATATGCCGTTGTTTTGTTCCATGTGATTTGCATCCAGCCAATTGTTACGATTTCATCGCGTCTAATATATTTCTGTGTTAGTTTGCAGAGATTTGTTGGTTTTCCTCTCATACGTTAGAGGGTGCGTGTTGAATCCATTCGTTGGCATTTTCTTATGCAAATTCTCCAGAGCTCGTTCTGACCGAAGGCTCTTGTGTTCAAAAGTTATCCTCCATCTGAAACACATCAATGGTTTCTTGGGGTTTACTACTCTGGCGCTGGCGCGACGCTCTGGTTCATTCCCATCTTGACCTGTGTAGGTCGAGCTCATACTAATTGGGTAAGGCAACTTTCGTTGTTCGATTTTGAGCATCCATTTTCATTATTTATTTACTGCTAACAATTTTTCTATCTCCTGTGTACGCGTACAGGCTCTGGATGGGTTTCAACTTCTACCTCACCAGGTACTATCATTTTTCTCAGACCTCCTTTTTGTCTTAGCGCACTTTCGTCCTACTTATCTCGTTTAGTAGTGGATTTAACTTGGGTCATTGACTTGTGCAGGTAATATAAGCTTTGCGTGTTTCTCTCTTACATTGCCACAGAGAGTAATAGTGGCCTTGACGTTAACGTTGGCTTCGTTTTCCCCACTTGCAGGTCGGTATTCACCGAACACTAGTTGAATGGAATCCGTATAGCTCTGTAGTGCTCGTTAGACAGCTTAAATTTTTTATTTATGAGTTGTTTAAATCTGAACAATTCCATTGTTAAGTTTCGACTTGAATATTTAATTATGTCTACTCCAGTGGCATTTCGAGACAGTCCTTAAGCCACAGGGATTTATACTCGTTTTGATTTTTGTATATAGATATGTATATCTTGGTCAAAATGCTAATCTCATATATTTATATCACTTCGCATCATTCAGCTCATGCTTTCATTTATGAACCTCGAGAAAATTAATGTACTATTTTCTCTTCATATTGAAATTCGGTTGCATATATTCTTATTCCTCAGTTTTATTATAGTGTTCAATAATGGTTCATTATGTCTATCCTTCTTGTATTTATGAAGGCTTTCTGCCTGGTGTATGACATTCTCATACTGCACTAGTGTATAGTTTTACTAGTTGCAGTAGCTAAGTCTCTTCAATACTTCTTGGAAATAGTACAACATATCACCATTTCTATTTTATACCCTTGTTATAAATTTTCACCGGATATTTGTGTAATTGATCTACAGGCAGTGTATAATTATATATCTCTCTTTTTATGTTTAACAGACATATGTATGTACAATATACTATTTTACCTCCTTGACTTGGGTGCACATAATGGACTAGGGTACATATACTTCAATATACTATTCTGTGGTGTATATGCATGTTGTTTATTTGCATAACTATCTTTTGTCTTTTCACTTCCTATTCTCTAATATTAGAATGGTTCCATAATATAACTATCAATGCATAGTCTCTTGCAATTTAGTAGTTGTTTTCTTTTGCTAAAGTATTGGCTTCTTACATGCAAAATAAATTTACCATTGAGCTTCTGGTTATATATGAATTATGTGCTAACCATAGGATCAATCGATACAGTATCTACTTTCGTTCTTTAATACACATTGAAATTTACAATTCCTCTTCTGCTATTTCCCAATTTAGTACTGACAACTCAGATTTCTCTCTGTCTTATATTTATACATATTAGAATCATGCTATGAAACAAAAGCAGATTAAAACCAATTTATAGATTTCTTCTGTGGAGAAATAAGTATCCTCAGATTTAAACCAACACTGTGTTAAAGATTCTGTTGGATTCTACTCCACAGATTTTAGTTCTACAACTATGCAGAATTTCAAGGGTGTATTCCTTATGATTAATTCTATTAAATATAGAACTTATATTCTAATATACAATTAAATTTTATATGTAGCCAATTCATACTATATGAAGTAAACACACCAATAAATTTAAAGACATACCACTCATGCAATTGACCAACGTCCCAACCTTAGAGTCCTTCTGTCTCCCAGAACTCACCCCCGAGCTGAGATCATCTCCTTGACACAGATCAACCTCTAATCTGTACAAGAGCAGCTTATTTAAGCTATTGTTCCCCAAAGCATGTTTCTAATTCAGCGTCCAGAATCTCAGGATGCTTTTCTTCCTGTTTGCCTAGGCTTCCCAATTTAGGGACTCTTTAAAGCTGTTTTATGCTTTTCCTCAGCTTTTCCAGCTTTTTACCTCTTCCCAACTACGTTCCTCATCATTGGGGAAATTCAGATTTTTCCTCAAAAATCTAAATTTAAAATTAATTTCTTTCAAGGATTTTTGAAAGATTGTGGGGAAATATTTGCCTCATCCATCCTCATGGATTTAGCAAGTGATCTCATAAATCTCATTTTGGTCAATCTGCACCACATTATTTTATTCATTTCCTCAATTAACTTTTTAATTGCATCCACAAAATATTTATCCTTTGGGGTCCACTCCCCTTAGGATTAAAGTTCAAATGTCTAACTTTAAAATTCAAACACATGAATTGGGGGTGTTACAAAAAACATTTAAATATTTTATTTAAAATTCATATTTCAACTTTTTTATATTAATATAGGTTTATAATTCTACTTATCAACTCTATATTAAAAAAAACTGTCTACCAAAAACATCTAATATAGAAAAGTATGACTATCTTATATATTAGAAATGAATTAGATATAAGATTTTTTTGTCTAATTATAAATTTAAATGAGATATAAGTAAAATTGATTTTAAAGTATGAATTTCAATAACATTTTTTAAATAATCTATCTCAACTTCATATTAAACATTAATGAAATTACCCATAACCTTTATATTAGAAAAAACCAATTTATCAAACAAACAAAACATATATAGAAACTAATTTATATATAATTAAAAATTAAAATAATTTAATTAAAATAAATATTAAAATTTGTTATTTATAAATATTGAATTTTTATTTATTTATTAAATTTTTGTATAATAAAAAAAGAATCAGGGATCTTCAAATATCTAAAACCTTAATAGAAGTGATATCCTAATAAATACACACCATCACACCATCTTTTATATGTTTTGTAAGAAAATTAAATTTTATATTAAATATAACGATCTCCTTTATTTCAATATAAAAGCCTTAAAAAAAATATCTAAATGAAAAATCTAAAAAAAATAAAAAATAAATAAATGGTTTGCTATGCGAAAAGTGTTACTATGCTGAGCTTCTAAACTTCTATAACAAAGTCAAATTCATGAAAGAGTTTTGATTACTTCAAAACAACAATAGAGAATGAAGATTCTCTCTGCAACATAGAGTTTTCAAACTTAATTTGCAGAATGAACAGAACAATTTAGGACAAGTTTTCTCAATTCATAAAAGAATAAAAGAAATACATAATCAGCAATCTGATTCTTCCTCCTTAAGAGGGATTTAGCAAGTGTAACAGTGGACTGTAAAACAACAGTTCTCACAAAAAACTTCCCTGTCCTCTATCTACACATACAATGCTTACACACTTGCTGTGTAGTTAGCCTGCGGGCTACAACAATTTCTCTGTTTCTCAAAATGGCATCTTAATACATAAAAAGCGCATTCATAGTAAAAACATTCATTAAAAAAGCCTTCAGGCTCATTTCCTTTTATAAGACATCGTTATAATAAAACAATTAAACCAACCCATAAAATCCAGACTTCAAAATATATGAAATACATTTGTGAAACTTCATTGCATCCGGAACTCAATCGACGATCGGCTTTTCAGCGGCCAAAATGTTAACACCTTTGCACTCTTTGCGATTTGCGATTTGCGATTGGGCGGGTCCCATATTGCATCGGAACATCGGAGGTGATCAATATATATATATATATATATTGCAAGTTTTAACACTTGCGATTTTGATTACGCGATTGCGATCGCATCACAACAATCCATATAAGAAATACACTTATATATATATATATATATATATATATATATATATATATATATATATATATATATATATATATATATATATATATATATATATATTTCAAGTTGTAACACTTGCAATTGCAATTACGCGATTGTGATCACGTCACAACAATTCATATAAAAAATACACTTTAAACTGAAGCTTGCGATTGCGATTGGAGCGGGGTCCACATCGCATCAGAGATCGGCAATAGTGCATCAGGTATGCAAGTGATATTTGCGATGTCGCGATTGCGATTGAGGTGGGACCTCATCGCATCGCTAAAACTCTTTGGTGTGCACTCTTTAAGTTCTTTTGAAGGTTTGCTATGTGATAGTGTTAGAACTATCATCGCATCGCATCGCTGCTCTGTGATGCAGCAAAATTATGCCGCCTCAGTCATTTAACTTCTCCGATATGTTGGTGAGGCTTTAAAGCATGTTTCAACTTTGTAATCAAAGCTCTACGCTGCTGGCGAGACTTTGAGTCTGAGCATTTACTCTGCTCCTAGGAAGTCGGCTACCGGCTTTGATAAATATCAAGGGGTCGATTCTTATCTGCTCTGCACTTCACTTGTGCGGGCTTTCCAATCCTTTTGAAATTGCTTCAAGAAAATGGCAATCGCCTTTGCTAAGGCCTCAATGTGCTGCACTCTAATCATTTTGCAATTACTGCTGATTGATATCAGTAGTTGGAATTAATTTCCAACACTCCCCCTTAATTTCAACTGTTGGGTTTTTCTGCATACGTAGAAATTCCCTGAAATGATCAAAGCTTTTCTGCGCTAGTGGCTTTATGAGGATATCTGCAAATTGATCTTTTGTTCTGCAGTGTTGCAAAAAAATCTCACCATTGTTAACCAATTCACGTATGAAGTGAATCTTGGTGTCAATGTGCTTTGTCTTTTTATGAAATACATAATTATTAGACAATGCTATCGCCGAGCTATTGTCACAGTAAATGGTTGTGCCCTTTTCTTGTTCATGACACAAATCTCTGAGAACTCTTCTCAGCCATACTGCTTGGCATGCTACTGCTATCGCTACCACATATTCTGCTTCTGTAGTAGATAAAGCAACTATCGGTTGCTTCTTGGAAGCCCATGAAACTGCTCCCGATCCCAAATGAAACACATATCCTGATGTGTTCTTCCGATCATCAACACTTCTAGCCCAATCACTGTCAGTGTATCCTGTCAACATGAAACTTTCATAAGAGGAGTATAATATACCAAACCCCTTCGTTCCATTTACTTACCTTAGAATTCTCTTGGCTGCTTTCCAATGAGATTCTTTCAATCTTTCCATGAATTTAGAGATTAAGCTAACAATGTGCATAATATCTGGTCTAGTTGCAGTCAAGTACAGAAGGCTGCCAACTATTCTTTAATACAACTTTGGATCAAAATCCTTACTGTTATCTTCTTTACTTAATTCCAACCCCATCACTGTTAGAGTCACAACTACCTTGTTGTTCTGCATGTTGAATATTTTCAACACTGCTTCTACATATTTAGCTTGAGAAATGAAAACACCATTTTCACTTTGGTCTACTTAAATTCCAAGAAAATATCTCAAGAAGCCCAAGTCAGTCATTTCAAACTCACTTTTCATGACTGCCTTAAAATTAGCAATGAGAGAAGAATTGTTGTTAGTAAAAATTAAATCATCTACATATAATACAACGATAAGAATCTTACCTTCATTCTCCTTTATGTAGAGTGTAGGTTCACCATCACATTTCTCAAACCCATTCTCAATCAGGTAAGCATCTATTCTGTTGTACCACGCTCTTGGAGCTTGTTTCAGCCCATAAAGAGCCTTCTTCAGTCTGCATTCTTGATGCTCTTGGCCTTAAACTTCATAGCCTCGAGGTTGTTCAACATAAACCTCTTATTTTAACACTCCATTCAGGAATGCAGATTTAACATCCATCTGATAAATCTTCCATTTTTTTTGTGCCGCAATAGACAACACTATTCTGACTGTTTCCATCCTTACTACTGGTGCAAAGGTTTCATTATAGTGTCTGCCTTGTTGTTGCTTGTAGCCTTTAATAACAAGTCTGGCCTTGTGCCTTTCGATCTTGCCTTTAGCATTACTTTTGGTCTTATAGACCCAGTTAACTCCAATGGCATCTTTGCCTTCAGGGAGGTCCACTAACTCCCATGTTTTACTCTTCTCAATTGCACCAATTTCTTCATTCATTGCTTCAATCCATTTATCATCATTCACAGCATCTTGAAAATTAATTGGGTCATCAACATGACAATACAAAGCGAATAATGAATTCAGACCGATATTATTACTTACCTCTCCTCGTTCATAAATCTCATTCATATTTTTGAATCTTGGTCTTCTTGGTGTGCTTGAAGTTTCATTCGAACTTGAGGGCATTCCAGATCCGTGCAATGTGCTTGGAGTAACACTTCCTTGACTTATCAAGGTTGTTCGAATTACAGCTTGTGATGTGGTTTGTTGTGCTTGCGGTGGTGGTGGAGGAACCACCGAAGAAGGGTTAACATCTGTTGTTCCTTCTTCTTCTTCTTCGTGAGATAGAGTTGTCTTCACAGTCTTTTCTAGAATTCCATCCAAAGCTTCTTCTTCACAGAACTGCACATCTCTGCTTAATATCAATTTCTTGGTGGATGGATTATAAATTTTGTATGCTTTTGACTCATCACAATAGCCAATAAAGACACACTTCTCCCCCTTACTATCAAGCTTCTTCCTTAGCTGATCCCGTACATGTGCATATGCTACACAGTCGAATAATCTCATGTGAGGGATAGCTTTCTTTTGTCCACTCCATGATTCTTCTCGTATTTTATTCATGACAGCTTTAGTCGGGCATCTGTTCAAGATGTAAACTACGCAGGTGACAGCTTCAGCCCAATACTCATGCGGCAAGTGTTTTGCCTTCAGCATACTTCTGACCATGTCCAAAATGGTCCTATTCTTCCTTTCTGCAACACCATTTTGCTGAGGTGTATACCCCGCGGTGAATTGCTTTTTTATGCCGTTCTCTCTGCAAAAATGCAGAAAATCCTTAGAGATGTACTCTCCACCTCTATCTGTTCTGAGCACTTTGTTCTGAACACTTTGATATAATGCTCGCACATCAGAGTGAAAAATTTCCAAGGGTGCTTTTGCCCTTATACTCTTTCATGCTGGAAAGCTTTCTCTGTGTTGTTTTCCCAAGATATAGCCTTCACAAAGGCTATCCGGCTTCTCAATAAATGGTAATCCTTTTACCATTCCATTTCTGTGCAACAGATTCAAGCCTCTGAAATTGAGATGTCCAAATCTCAAGTGCCACAACCAATTTTCATCTTTCACTTCTTCTTGAAAGACTTCTTCTGTTATAGCTGCAATAGTTCTTCCTTCCTTCAAATCTACCCTGAGTTTGAGAGGAAACATCCTATTTTTGGTCATCTGCACCTCTGCAATGATCTTCTTACTTGGAGGTACATCTCTGATTGTACACACATCATCTTTGAAGAACACATTGTAACCTTTGTTAATGAGTTGTCCAATGCCCAAAAGATTACATTTCAGATCAGGTACATAATATACCTCTGGCACAATCATTTGTTCTCCATTTCTTGCTAGGATACTGACTCTGCCTTTACCCTTGATAGATATCTTACTATCAGTTCCTGTAGTTACCTCATATTTCACATTTTCGTCCAGATTGGCAAACATTGTAATGTTTCTAGTCATGTGATTACTACAACCTAAGTCTAAGAACCAAAAATATTCTTGTTTGTCTTGTGCAATGTTACATGTTAATAGCACAATCTTTGGGTTCTTATCTTCTTCATTTGCAAAATTAGCATTTTTCTTATTTTTCATGTCATTTTACTTTTTCCTACATTCATTGGCATAATGGCCTAACTTCTTGCAATAATGACGTTGGACTTGGGATTTGTCATACCTTTGTCCATGAGCTTGTTGTTTTCTTGAACCTTGGTTCAGATTGCAGCTCCTTCCATTTGTGCTAGAAGGATTATTTATGCCTTTGTTTTGGCTTCTTCCTCGACCTTTGTTGTTTTCTTTGCCTCGACCTCTACCTCGGCCGAATGACATCTGAGTCTTAAATTATTGCTCCAAAGAGGAATAAGTTCCTCTACTCAGTCACTGTTCATGAGACATAAGAGAAGCACTTAGTTCATCTATTGTGAACTGCGAGAGATCCTTTGTCTCTTCTATTGCTACCACAATAGCTTCAAACCTTGAGGGTAAAATTCTCAAGATCTCTACAATCCTTCTTTCTTCAAGAGCTTCACCATGATATCTTATCTGGGTTATCAACCCAATAACATGAGTGAAGAATGACTTTATTGTATCAGATTCCTTCATGCTGAGTGTTTCAAAGTCTTTCCTCAACATCTGCAACTTTTCGGTCTTCACCTTCTCCATGCCTTGATAGGCAGTTTTGAGAATATCCCATGCCTCCTTGGACTTTGTTGCTGTTGCAATCCATGGGAAAACACTCTCATGTACTGATTGAAAGAGAAAAAAGAGGGCTTTGGAGTCCTTCATCCTGTCACTCTTCAACAAGTCTCTTTCTGCTACTCTCAAAGCAGCCAACGCTGCTACATCTGCAGGTTCAGGGTAGCCATTTTCAACTAACTCCCATAATCCCTGAGAAGCAAACAAAGCTCTCATAGTTACGGACCAATAACTATGATTCTTCCCATTAAAATGTGGAAGTTGGGAATTTTTCAGACCAGTTCTAGCATCTGCCATCTTAACTATATAAGTAAAGAAAAGATACTGACTATATAATAAAACAAGCAAGAACTTTCTCTGCCGAAGAAATCTACTCAAAAAGCTTCTTACAACTCCAACAGTGAAAAACAAACTTTGTTTTGTTTCACTGAGTGCCTAAACTAGCTCTGATACCATGAAAGAGTTTCTGATTACTTCAAAACAACAAGAGAGAATGAATATTCCCTCTACAACATAGAGTTTTCAAACTTAATTTGCAGAATGAACAGAAACAATTTAGGACAAGTTTTCTCAATTCATAAAATAATAAAAGAAATACATAATCAGCAATCTGATTATTCCTCCTTAAGAGGGATTTACCAAGTGTAACAGTGGACTGTAAAACAACAGTTCTCACAAAAAACTTCTCTGTACTCTATCTGCACATACAGTGCTTACAAACTTGCTGTGTAGTCAGCCTGCGGGCTACAACAATTTCTCTATTTCTCAAAATGGCGTCTTAATACATAAAAAGAGCATTCATAGTAAAAACATTCATTACAAAAGCCTTCGGGCTCATTTCCTTTTATAAGGCACAGTTATAATAAAACAATTAAACTGACCCATAAATTACGGACTTCAAAATATATGAAATCCATTTGTGAAACTTCATCGCATCCGGAACTCAATCGACGATTGGCTTTTCAGCGGCCAAAAGGTTAACACCTTTGCGCTCTTTGCGATTTGCGATTTGCGATTGGGCGGAGCCCATATCGCATCGGAACATCAGAGGTGATCAATATATATATATCTATATATATATATATATATATATATATATATATATATATATATATATTGCAAGTTGTAACACTTGCGATTGCGATTATCCAATTGCGATTGCATCGCAACAATCCATATCAACAAGACACTTTAAACTGAAGCTTGTGATTGCGATTGGAGCGGGGTCCACATTGCATCAGATATCGAAAATAGTGCATCAGGCATGCAAGTGATATTTGCGATGCCGCGATTGTGATTGAGGTGGGACTTCATCGCATCACTAAAACTCTTTGGTGTGCACTCTTTAATTTCTTTTGAAGGTTTGCGATGCGATAGTGTTAGAACTATCACTGCATCGCATCGCTGCTCTGTGATGCAGCGAACTTATTTCGCCTCAGAAATTTAACTCCGTCGATATGTTTGTGAGGCTTTAAATCCTGTTTCAACTTTGCAATCAAAGCTCTGCGCTGCTGGAGAGACTTTGAGTCTGGGCATTTACTCTGCTCCTAAGAAATCGGCTACTGCCTTTGATAAATATCAAAGGGTCGATTCTTATCTGCTCTGCATTTCACTTGTGCAGGCTTTCCAATCCTTTTGCACTTGCTTCAATAAAATGGTAACCTCCTTTCCTAAGGCCTCAATGTGCCACACTCTAATCATTCTACAATTACTGCTGATTGATATCAGTAGTTGGAATTAATTTCCAACAATTCAGAAAATGCTTGGAAAGGTAAGTCTCCGACCAGTACTGTAAGTCATTGGAAGAGAATTAAGGATGAATAACCTTGATTCCAAGAGTACTCATTTAGGCGAAGCTACGATGTATTCTTCTCTACCAAAAATGGCCCCAATTCCAGTGCTTCCCCGCCTCCAACTGATGAACAGCCTGGTCCTGAATTTCAATGTTATATATACAACATAGGCTGTTATTGTGTGACTATTTTACTATGTTAACATTAACACTCCAGAGAAAAATGTATATATTATTAATATACCGCTAGTGATCCAAAGAACAAGAGGCTTTTGCGACGCGTTTTGAGTCGCTTCAAAGAACCAATAAAACAGAGGCCTCCTGCTCGCATTGTTGACTATCACATATCCCGCATAGTGATCGAAATCTATCGGCGGCTTACCAAGAAGATTAACAACTCTGTCGGCTTTTGCTTGCGGGAGTGTGCCATTATCGCCCGCACACTGCCAAAACAATAAAGCCAGAGTGAAAATGCATACCCATTGATAGGAAGACGAATAAGAAATGGCCAGTGCCATGACTGCACAATGAACCAAAAAAATGCCAGTGAGAAGGGATGGGAGGTGAAGCGTATTTATAATGCAAGGGAAACCAGATCCTGGCACAGTAGTGACCGTTACAGCAACGTCAGATACACAATGCCCACTCGTGTTGCCTGTGGAACTTTTACGAGTAGACGAGTAGGTTCTCTTATTTGCCCGCTCAGTCACACTCCATCAAGAAACGTGTCAATAGTGATCTTCTGCTGGTAAAATTATATATTTTTTATTATTCTTTTATAACATTATTATTTTATAAATATTCAAATATTTTATTTATTATTTTATAAATATTGAAATATATTATTTATAATTGATATTATAATGTTTTTTTTATTATAATGAGAAGTTAAATATTAAATGAATTACTCATTTTTCTCATGTCACGTTGTTACTCTTAAAATTATTATTTAGGAGTGTTATAATAATAAATTTAATTTGTTTTATTGTTTTATAAGATTTAAAAAATTTTTGAGATTGTTTTTAGAATGAATTTGTAAAATAGATTTAAACACTTAATAGTTTCTTTTAAGTTGAGAGTTGTGATAAGATTGTGTGAGAATGTTATTGTCAAATTTAATATCAATGAGAATTGGTTAGAAGTATTAAGTAAGGTTATTCCTAGTTCTCTACCTATTTTATCATATACATTGATCAACTAAAAGAGTGTAGACAAGATGAAGGTTGTGTTTGTCCCACCCTCATTGGTATAGTCATAACTCTTCTCTTTTATGTTGATGATATTATTCTTTTGGCTAGGACTATTGATGACCTTGGTAAGCAACTAAAAATCCTCCTAGATGTTTATTCTAAGATGGATATGACTATTAGTATCAACAAAACAAAAATCATGATAATCAAATCCAAAAAAACTATATATGATATTTTCAATATGATAAAAACAACATGGAGTAGGTTCTTTCATGCAAAAATTTTAGAATTATAATACATGAGAATCTCAACTAAAATTATAGCATTGGAAAAAGGATAAATGGAAGATGGAAAGCTCATTATGGGCTTGAAAAAAATTGTCGGTCAATAGATATTTTGACATAGGATATATATAGACTCTTGTTATTTTATATGGATGTGAGGTATGGAGTTGTACTATCTCCAAAGATTCATGGAGAAAAATAGAACATATCTACAAGTATTTTATAACATACAATCTCAAGGTTAAAGGAATTAGTTCTTATCTTGTTCTCATCATTGAAGCAAGTCTTTCCCCCATTAAAAGCATGGGTATGATTAGGTATTTTATGCATAAGAAAAAGGTAAACTACATGGAAGACAAGAGTATTCCTAAAATTACTTCTAGTTTTAGCTGAAACCAGCACCACTTTTAGCCCAAATAAACATCACATAAGGATGCCTGGTCTTGGCTAGACCATTGGGAGATAAAGGAGGAGATCATTTTATATTATAAGACAATATTAAAAATATTATAACATAAGAATTTAAGGAGAAATTGTGAGGCCATAAAAGTTGGGGAAAAAGGAGCTAACTGATCTAAATCTCAAAAATTTTAAAAATAAAATAGAAAAAAATAAACATTATTAAAATAACAACAAATTTTCATGAGCTTCATAGGGAAACTAGAATTTGGTGAATTCCCAATACACTATGCAATAAAAGAGATTGTCACTATTGTCACACTAAGAGGGCTAAAGATGAAAATTTCTTTGTCATATATTGTCCAACTTATACTCATATTAAAATCTAAATTTTGAAATAATTTTCCCACTACTAATCTTTACACACTAAAACTGTGTTGATCATAAACACTTTTCTCAAAGCATAAAAGTAAAATGTTAAAAAAACTTAAGCAATCTCTTACTTTTTGAAAGTCCAATTTAATTCTAATAAAAAATAATCATTATAATAAAACAACTATTATTAAATAAGATTGTTTTAATATTTAATTAATATATATATATATATATATATATATATATATATATATATATAATTAATTTTTTATTGATATTTCAATGAATTACAGATGCATATCTCCGTTGTTAAAAAAATAAATCTAAGCACAACGATGCTTTTTATTTTCTAAACTACAATAAACCTTAAACATTTGGATTAGACTATAATTTAATTCCTCGATTCCCTTATTAGATTTATTTGACTTATTTGTAATTTACAATATAATATAATATGGTATTTTCATTCATTCATTAAATTCTCTTTCCTTTCACGAAATTGTCATAAAAGCCTGATATGGGTGCAAATGTTTTTCATCCTATTACCTTTTCTTTATTAGGGCCAAATTTGTTTGACTTGGAACCGCATTTCTCATGAAATTGAATTGAGTTGACTTTGAACTCTTTTTATTGAAATTATCATATTATATCGATCCACTCTATTTCGAATTCGGACAAATAAATTTGAATTATTTTGTTAATTTTGAACTTACGTTATTAAGGCGCTATTTAAAGGAAGCGAATGACACCTAGAATATTCGAACATAATATGAGGTAAGATGTATTCGAACATAAAGCTTCGCGAATTGTTCGGAATATTCGAGGATAATCATGATGTAAGCATTTCTTCTTCCATGATGGTCTGCATATAATATAGAGCTTTCAGAACCATACGCGGCATATAACTGGGCATATTGCAGGATAACCAAACACCTAAGCAATTCTTTGTTGAGGAATATGATGATGGCCTTCATATAATTTATGATGATAACGACATATGATGGTTTACATATAATTTTATATTAAAATTTTATAATGTAGGGATATATTACGATGGTAGTGTATATATAAATATTATATTTTATAGATATAATATTATAATTATTTATTTTTACTTGAAAATGTTGGATATTATAGAAGCAGAGCAGATCCTATAATCAAAATTACAAACATAAATATAGGAGAAAGGAAAATAAACACATAGAAATTGGAGAAATTAATCACAGATTTCTATTACAAGAGGCCTTGCATTGCTTGGCTTAACATGCTTAGTTAGAGGCAGGAAATACAAATTTATAGATCAAGGAGGAAGATCTAGAATATGCATGTGAAATATAAGGTTCTATTGTGGAGCTAAAAAATTCAAAGGGTAGTGATGGCATTGGTTAGTTGGCACTGCATGGGCGACGAGGTTAGGTTTATCACCGGCGACTGAATGCAACTTCACATTTAACATTCTCCCACTTGAAGTCGAAAGAAGAATCTTGAATCAAGTCACACCGATGACTACCATGCCTCTACATAACTCATGCTTACGTCTTGGTAGAATCTTAGTGAGCATTCCAGGAGGGTTCTTATTTGTATGGTTATTTTCCAAAGATAATTGTCCTTCCTCCAACACATGTCAGATCCAATGGTACCTTAAATTAATGTGCTTGGTTTTTGAGTTAAATGCTAGATTTTTTTCCAAGTGAATGGCACTCTGATTATCGCAATACAACACATACTTGTCCTGATTGATTCCTATCTCTTTTAGGAATCGTTGCATCCACAACATTTCTTTTCAAGCCTCTGTTGCAGCTATGTACTCTGCTTCTATTGTAGAGAGAGCTACTATTCTTTGTAGCATTGACACCCAAGATACAATTGCACCTGCAAATGTGTACAAATAACTTGTAGTGGAATTTGCAGTGTCGATATCTCCAACCATATCTGCATCTGTAAAACCTTCAAGCATAGTATCATTATGACCAAAACATAAGCAATAATGACTAGTACCCTTAAGATACATGGAAAACTATTTTACTACTTGCCAATGTTGTTTTCTTGGATTGGCAAGGAATTTGCTCACAACTCCCATTGAATATGCAATGTCTAGTTGTGTGTATACCATGTCATACATCAAACTGCCAACTGCTAAAGCATAAGGAATCTTTCTCATTTCTTCCTTCTCTCCGTCATCACTTGGACATAACTCAGCACTCAACTTGAAGTGGGTTGCAAGGGGTGTACCAACTGGCTTGGCATCCTTCATATTAAACCTCTCAAGCACCTTCTTGATATATTTTTCTTGTGATAGCCACAACATTCTATTTTCCTTGTCACACATGATCCTCATGCCCAGTATCTGTTGTGTTGGACCCAAATCCTTCATTGCAAACTTGTTGCCCAAATCCTTTTTCAACATATTGATCATATTCTTATCATGCCCAACAATCAACATGTCATCCACATATAACAATAATATGAGGTAATTTCCTTGATCATACCTTTTGATATAGACACAATGATCAACTTCCAACCTGTGAAAACCATGTTCTAACATGAATGAACCAAATTTTGTGTACTATTGTCGAGGTGCCTTTTTCAACCCATAGAGACTCTTCTTCGACCTACAAACAAGGTCTTCTTTGCATTTTTCTATGAAGCCTTCTGGTTGCTTCATATAAATTTCTTCCTCTAATTCTCCATGAAGGAAAGCATTTTTTACATCTACCTAAACACATTCTAAGTCTAAGGCAACAAGAAGGCCAAGAATGACTCTAATGGATGATATTTTGACAAGAGGTTAGAAAATTACAATGAAGTCAATACCTTCCTTTTGGGCAAATCCTTTCACCACCAACCTTTTTTTTTACCTCTCCTTCCTTTCGTCACCTTCATGCTTAATTCTATATACCCATTTGTTTTGCAAAGCCTTTCTACCTTTTTTGGCAGTTTATTTTCTAGCAAAGAGTTTATTTCTTCCTCCATTGATTTCTTCCATTATTTATTGTACTCCACTTTACAAGCCTCTTGAAAAAAATTAGGCTCACCTTCATCAATCAATAGGGTATAGTTTCAAGGAGTATGCCTCTGTGAAGGTTTATGAGGCCTAGAAGATCAGCGAACCAACTATGGTGGTGCATTATCAGGCTGAATCTCTTGTAAAGGTTCCTGCAATATTCCTTCTTCTTGGTGTTCATCACATCCCCTTGTTGTCCTTCCTTCTCTTCAATTTGTTTCCCATTTTCCTATATTGGTGGGATGCCTTCATGCTGCTCTTCAAAACTATCGATAACTTTCTTGACATACACCTCACCTACATTCCTTTTAAACATTTCTGACTCATTAAATATAACATCCCTGCTTCTAATAATTTTATGTTTAACTGGATCCGATAGACGATAACCAAATTATTCATCCAGATATCCCAGAAAAACGCATTTCATTGATTTATCATCTAGCTTAGTTCTATTTTCTTTGGGAATATGTACAAATGCTTCACATCCAAGGATTTTCAAATGAGAATAATTCAACTTCTTACCATTCCAAAATTCTTCAACGACGCCTCCATCCAAGGTTGTAAATGGAGATCTATTTTTGAGGTAGCGAGTTGTCATCATAGCCTCTTCCCAAAAATGCTTGTCCAAACCAGAATTTGAAAACGTGCTCCTTACCTTTTCCATAATGGTATGATTCATTCGTTCTGCAACACCATTTCGTTGAGGTGTAAGGAGCACAGTCTTCTCATGCTTTATGCCAAACCTGTTACAATATTATTTGAATGCATCTGAGCAATATTCTCCACCATTATCTGTTCTTAGGAACTTGAGAAATTTGTTAGTCTCTCTTTCAATAAAAACATGGAATTTTTGAAATATTTCAAACACTTCACTTTTAATTTTGATGGAATAGGTCCAAACCTTCCTCGATGCATTATATATAAATGTTACAAAATATGATGCTCCACCTAATGACTTGAAGTTAACTGGTCCAAACACATCTGAGTGTATCACCTCTAACGCATTTTTATCTTTGTCATGATCACCTCTAAGAAATGAAACTCTTCTTTTTCTACCATATATGCAATGCTCACAAAGATCAAGATTGTGGGATCTCAAACCTGGTAGTAAATTTTTACCAAAAAGGATTTTTAAACCCTTCTCACTCATGTGACCCAAGCACTTATGCCACAAATCTGCTAAATTTCCTTCTCTTATGACAATAAGAAAATTTGATTTTCCTATCGTTGCCTTCAATGAATATAGTGTTCCTATCTTGGGTCCTTTGGCCATGACCAATTCTCCTTTGCTAGTTTTCCAGCCTCCTTTTCCAAAGCTTGCGGAATAGCCTTCATCATCTAGTCGTCCCATAGAGATCAAACTCATGCGCATTTCTGGTACATGCCTGACCCGTTTCAGCAATATATCTTGTCTATTCTTCATCTTGATTTGGACATCTTCCACTCCAACAACACTGCAAAAATGAATATTCCCCAAACGCACTCTACCATAATCACTAGGAATATATGCAACAAAACTATCTTTGCATGGGGTTCCATGGTCAGATACCCCAGAGTCAAGGATCCAATCAAAGCTACCGTTAGATGTACATAAACATGCATCCTCTACTGAAACAATAAACAACACATCACCATCTGTCACTACAACAATAGTCTCACTTGCATTTGTGTTGGATGACTTGTGATTTGTATTGGTTGGTATTTGATCCTTTTGTCCTTTCTTTAAGGCTCGAAATTCTTTCTTCATGTGCCCGGGTTTGCAACAATGAAAGCAGATGATCTTGCCCCTACTTGAGTTTTATTAGCCTCTCGATCTTGATTGCACTTTTTAGCATCGATCAATCCGCCTACCACGATCAGCTAGAGCTAGAGCTTCTCTTCCCTGGTTTTCACAATTGACTTGCGTCGCAGCTCCTCATTCATTAAACTGCTACTGACATCATCAAACTTCAAGGTCCTTACAGGTGCTGAAGTACTCATAGCCACAATTAAATTTTCCCAGCTATCTAGTATAGAACACATTAACAAAATAGCTCTAATTTCATCATCTAGAATTATTTTAACAAAGGCAATCTCACTAGTTATAATATTGAATTCACTCAAGTGCTCAACAAATGAGGCACCCTCCTTGATCTTGAGATTTTAAAGCTTCTTCATCAAGAACACTTTGTTTGATACCGTGTTCTTCTCATATAGATAATGGAGCTTCTTCCATAATCCTTTTGTTGTTTTTTCTCCAGACACATTGAAATACACATGCTTTCCTAGATATTGGGGGATTTTCATAATCGCCTTTCTATCTAGCTTATCCCATTCCTCATATGTCATAGATGAGAGTTTATTTGTTACACCCTCAATCGAAAAATACTGATCTTTTAAAATTAGTATATCCTCCATTTGTGATTTCCATAGGGAAAAATTAGCCCCACTCAACTTCTCCATATCATTAACTGTTCCAATCTCCATTCTCAATAAAATTCACACCTTCCAAAAATTTCACTTATAAAATAAGACCTTTAAAAAATCAAGGCCTAAAAATCAACCTCTTTTAAAAAATATTATTTTATACCACAATGCCCTTACATTGATAAACTTCCTTTTTCCCTTTTAAAATGTGAAATTTAAATGAACCATTATAAAACATACCTAATTTTATAAATTATATAAATTCCCATCTCACTTATTAAGACGTTAAGCACAAAACTTAAAGTGACTTCTTAAATATGACATCAAGCACAAAAATTAAACTGAAATGTGCCAATATTTCACCATTTCTGTATGGTTTTATGAAAAGCCCATTTTTTTCTGCAAACGCTATGAATGTTTTTAACTAAATACGTTGTTAACCAAATAAAGGACTTAATAAGTCTACGACTTTTACTGCACTATGAAAACTCTATTGATTACTCAATTCCACCAGCACTTCCTACACAACAATCTCCAAAAAATGCTCACTGAAAAACATAATTCAATGTAGACCTCACAAACCTGTCACACTGCCATTCCATTCCATTGGTCATCGCCTCTACCTTCCACAGGTCTCCATAAAATCACAGAGCTTTGCAAAAGAAGGGATCATTGATGCAACACTTCAATGTCGTGATATCAAGAATTGGCTTCGTGAGAACTCGCTCTGATACCAGTTGTTTGATATCATATAATCACAATAGAACCTAGAATATAAATCACAAATAGACACACAAGAGAATTAAAGTAAACACACAGAAACTGGAGAAATTAATCACAGATTTATATTATAGGGGGACTTGCGTTTCTTGGCTTGACATGATTAGGCAGAGGCAGGAAATACAAATTTATAGATCAAGGAGGAAGATCTAGAATATGCATGTGAAATATATGGTTCTAGTATGAAGCCAAAAAAATCAAAGGGCAATGGCAGCATTGGTTAGTTGGGACTGTGTGGGCGGCAAGGTTAGGTTCAGTGTCGACGGCTGAATGTGACTTCACATTTAACAGAAAAAATGAAAAAGGAAAACGATATTTTATAATGGTAAAAGTATAACTTAAAGAGGTTAACAAGATAAGTAATTTTAATTCATATGTTAAAGAAATACCTACTTAGTTTATGGTAGGAAATAAATTGTTTATGAATTCACTTTGAAAATATTATTAAATGATATATTAAATATTTTGTTTATATATATATATATATATATATATTTTGAAGTGTTTAAAAAATATAAAAAATTATTACGAAACTTTTGTTCTTTTAATTGAATAAATTTATTTAGAAAATTTACATAAATTAAAATAAATTAATACTTAATATAATCTAAATTTTGATTCTAACTTACTCTCGAAACACAAAAATATATAAATAAGTATTACCAACCCATTGACTTATTTCTTCATACTATACATAAGATTTTCTTCCTTGCTACTATACATCATCTTCTCTAAATCATCCAAGCAATTAGAATCTTACCTTCACCTTTATCTCTTTCAACGTTTTATTTTGCCATAACATTGTTGTTTTGCTCAACAATTCATCAACCCTATTAAGATTTTATAGATGCTCTTTAATTATTTTTTTTAATCATATAATATCTTGGTTTCATGTGCCCTTTGTTATTCTTCCCTCATAGAGCATCAAAGGGAGATTAATAATCCCATGACTAATTGTTTACATTTAACGAAGCTTGACTACATATTATTTAAAAATGTGAAAAGGAAAGTAACAATCTATTTATAAGATTTATAAAAGATAGAAATAATTTTATAATTTATATTAGTTAAAATATTCTAGATGGTATCAGGGGTAACTCAATTGGTGATCAAGTAATGTGAAATCTATGAAAAATGAGAGATCTAAGGTTCAAATCCCCTCGGTTACAACCCAACTTATGGAAAGGAGGACACATTGTAGATCCCCATATGTTTACTAGTAGTTACATGTTAGGCAGACTGCTAGGTTCCTCTAAGATACAAAAAAATATTTTGGATGGGCTAGATGATGTAGTCGAAGGAAGAGGTGGGGTGATATCCCTACCTTCACCTCATGCGATCAATGAGAGAGGCACAGATATCACCTCCCACATTATATATTATTGGGGCTAAATTTTTTGGTTCCTGGTTATTCATGGTTGATAGGAATGAACCAAAATAAGATATTTTATTACAACAAGATGAAATTCAAGTGGAGCATGGGGAGATGGACAATTGCATAGCTCGTATTAAAGCCTCCCTCTCATGAGGAATGGTACCAATACCTTTGGACATCCTTGCAGATTATGTGCCTAATGAGGTTTCTACCTCATCCTAATTATTTTTATGATGCCCCTCATACATTTTATAAATCATAGTTGCTTTCACCTTTTACTAGTTTTTATACATAGAAATCTACTATAATTTTTATGTTGGGTTTTTTCTCAAATGATTTTTAATATAATTTTCTTATATAGAATCAACTACTAAAGTGTTTTTACTATGTTATTTTAGACAAAAACACTCTCATTTTAAAACTAGTCTAATTTCACTTATAGTAAACCACAACAATAAAAAATCAATTACAATGTAAATCTATTTTTTATTAAAAAAAAAACTAATCTTAAAAATAAATATTACTATACAGAAATCCTAAAATAATTTTGAAAATTTTGATAGTAATTTAATATCTATAAATACTATATTATATAAAACATGACAAATAAATTTCCGACAATTCACAAACCAACCATTTATTTTTTATAATCAAATTCATTGTGCTAAGAGGCACATTATATAGGCTAGTATGAGGTGATGCATGATTGCATCCATGCTCAATGTTGAGTTGAAAAATGTTCCTTTCAAAATAAAAATAAAATATTTTCTAAATCAAAAACATTTCGATGATGAGCCACATATGATGGTTTGAAAGGTAAAAAAAACTTAACCCTATGTGATGGATCCAAAATTAATCTATCAACAATAATTACAAAACAATCATTGTAATAAATGCCATATTTATCATGAACATATGAAAATTACACCTATATTGTTCTTTATGGTTCATTGTAATCAACATGAAAAATAATAAATATATGATTATTTTAATTGATTACTCTAAATTGGTATAAGAGAAACCACATCCTCATCTTTCCTCATCTACATGTCCATTCCTCTCCATGGCTCCTCATCCATTCATCTAATTTTGTAGGAACTCTTTAATTCCTTGTTGTATCTTTGAAACCATTGTGTTCCATTCCAATAGATTCCAAGCCCTTGTCCAAATACCATTTCCCAAAGCCACATCTATGGTTTTTCTTTCTTTGAACTCAAACTATCCCTCACCCGTGTCCATGAATTTTCACTTCATCCTCATCCTACATCATCTTCAACATATGCCATCCTTAACCTCTATATCATTCATCGAGTTACATCTCCACCCTCTTCTCTTTATCTTCACCACCCACCATTATGCATTCAAAACATCAACCTCAATCCTCATCATTCAATGACCAAGTTCACCACATGCACTCTTATTTTCCATCCACCCCAATTCTTAATCCCATGGAATATTATTCATGTTCTTAACGAGGTAGACAAAGAATGTTAGGTAAATTTAATTGCGCTTAAACTCTTTATTTTAAATTTTCAATTGGAGTTCATAAGTTTTTCAAGTAGAGACAATCTATATATATATATATATATATATATTATTATAATTAAATAATTAAATAAAACTACTAAAAACTTACTAAAAAAATTCTATTTGATTCTGTGATTTGCATTTTACTTTACTGTCCCTAATTATATTTTATCCTAAGGATTAAAATGCTAGTTTTTGAAATTATTTGTGAAGTAATATGTGAAACCATTAATCGCTTTTATCTCCTACAGATTTAAATTGGAACATCTAAATAGAAGTAGATACTCTCCAAAACTTAAAAAAAGTGAAAAAATTGGTAAATAACAATTATAAAGTAAAACTCATAAATTTAAAATGACATTTGAATTCGAAATTGTAAATAAAATAAAACCTAATTTAAAAAAATGGAAACAAGTACCATGTTCAAAGCCCAATTCTCTAAACTAGGAATTGTTGTTGAGCCACATATTATGGTTCAACACATCCAATAAAAACAAAAATTTATTCGATGGATCTAGAAACAAAAGTATCAACATAAGTCATGTCACAAAATTCTAAACTTTGAAATATAATTATTTTAGTTTCATCACATCACTTTGTAGTTCTTCACTTGTTGATTTACATGGATGTTGGTCCTCAGAGGTCTCTAATTACCTCTTTTAGGTTTGACTGTATGCCATGAAAATAATTTGAAAGGAAGAAAAGGAAGATTGGATCCACAAGAAAAGAAATGATGATATCAGAATAACAAAGATGCAACCGAAACTTAGATTATTTGTAGAAGTTTTGATAACAAGAATGAAGGAGTGAAGAGATGTTGAGCGTTAGGTTGCTTTTTCCATATATGAAACAAATCATGCCATCACTTTCGAGCTTCTACATTGTTTAATTGTCCACGATGATCATTGTCTTAAGGTTCTTATGTGTCTTAGTGGTAAATTGTATAATCGTGACTATTTTGAGGAAATATGGGTGGGAATTTAGTGAGACTAAAAGTATTTTTGTTAAAAAATCTTGGAGACTACTAGGGGTCAAAGGATTTTAGTTGATTTCCCTAGGCACGAGTAAGTTTTGTTTGAAAGTTTGTCAATTGATCCAGGTGGATATTGGTGGTCACCCGCCTATTCCACTTGGGGTCCCAGCATTTTCTCTTTCAATTTTTCAGTTTCGGGACAACTTACTATTTTTAGCAGTTTTTTGGGTCCTGAACTTCCGGAGCCGTCTTGATGCCCTAAACGATGTTTTTTGGGAAAATGGAGAGCAACATGGGTCCATGGACCGATGTTGCTCATTCAAATTTTTAGTCCTTGGATAGATCTCTCTAACGAGGTATGGTACGTGTCAAAAGAAGATCGTATGCCAAAGTTACGCCCCTAGGAAGTTGAAACACCAATTTTCCCAAACAGGGCCCATAGTTCTGGCGCTTCATCTCCTAGTGTTAGGGTTTTTCCTGTTTAGGATTTCCCATTGTTTCTAAATAATAAATAGGCCCTTGAGCCTCATTGTAACTTAGTTCAGAGGCTTGTAGCCACCACATCTCTTCTCAGAGATAGCTACCAGTGCCTTAGCTAGTTTTATTCCAATTCTATCTATAAGAAAATTTCAGTTCTTTGATATTAATGAAATGAAGTGTTATTTCCACTGCATCTCTGTATTTATGGTTATGCTTTTATTCTATTGTGTTCCTACATAAATCTGAATCAGTGGTATCAAAGCGGTCTGTTTTTTCTCGATCCTTCTTTGCATGTCCCCAACGAGGTCGGGGTATAACGAGTTAGGGCTCGATCTGGTGGAACCTTTGCAAGATTAGCCTCACAAACCCCGACGAAAACCCATGGGGGATGAAAAGAAAGATGAGGGAGCAGGAGATCCTATCAAAATATTGCTGGAGGAGGCCCTCGAAAAACAAAGGAACGCGATGATGGATAACTTTGCCCAGATCCTTCAACGGCTGCCCATCGGCGGCACATCTGCATCCAGTAGCCACTCTGGAGGTGCGACTCCTTTTAAGGTACAAGTAAATTTTGACATTCCCATATTTGAGGGTCAAATAGATGCAGATGTCATAGATAGATGATTGAATCTATTAGAAGGATATTTCTCGGTTCATGACTTTTCCGACAGGGAGAAGATTATTTTTGCACTCCTAAAAGTTGCCCCCCATGTCAAGGACTGGTGGGAAACCCACTCTGAGAAAAAGGACGAGACAGAAGCCTCTCTGTTCTCGGTCGTACCCACTTGGAATTCTTCTCTACCAAAAATGGCCCCAATTCCAGTGCTTCCCTGCCTCCAACTGGTGAACAACCTGGTCCTAAATTTCAACGTTATATATACAACACATGCCATTATTTCGTGACTATTTTACTATGTTAACATTAACATAGCAGAGAAAAATTTATATATATATGTGTGTGTGTGTGTGTGTGTGTGTTTGTAATTAATATACCTCCAGTGAGCCAGAGAACAAGAGGGTTTTGTGATGCGTTTTGAGTCGCTTCAAAGAATCAATAAAATGGAGCCCTGCCACTCGCTTTGTTGACTGTTACATATCCCACATAATGAGAGAAATCAACTGGCGGCTGGCCCAGAACATTAACAACGTTGTCAGCTTCTGCTTGCGGGAGTCTCCCATTATCGCCCGCACTCTGCTAGAACAATAAAGGCAGAGCCAAAATCCATACCCATTGAAGGGAAGACGAATAAGAAACGGCCAGTGCCATGACTGCACATCGAACCAAAAAATGCGAGTGAGAAGGGATGGGAAGTGAGGCGTATTTATAACGCAAGGGAAACCAGATCCCCATATGGTAGTGACCGTTACAGCAATGTCAGATCCAATATGCCTACTCGTTGCCCATAGGTTCTCTTATCAGCCCGCTTAGTCACACTCCCTCGAGAAACGTGTCAATAGTGATCTTCTGCTTGTAAAATTATATATTTTTTATTATTATTTTATAACTTTATTATTTTGTAAATATTCAATTATTTTATTTATTATTTTATAAATATTCAAATATTTTATTTATAATTGATATTTGAATGTTTTTTAATTATAATGAGAAGTTAGATATTAAACAAATTATTCATTTTTCTCTTGCCACCTTTTTACTCTTAAAATTATGGTTTAGGAGTGTTATACTAATAAATTTAATTTGTTTTATTGTTTTATAAGATTAAAAAAAAAATTTAACATTGTGTTTAGAGTAAATTTGTGAAAGAGATTTAAATGGATAATAATTTTATTTAAGTAAAGGGTTGTGATAATATTGTATGAGAATGTTATTTTTAAGTTTAAAATTACTAGAGTTAGTTAGAAGAATCAAGCAAGGGTATTCCTTGTTCCTTACCTATTTTGTCATATACATTGATCAACTAGAAGAGTGTAGACAAGATGAAGGTTGTGTTGGTCCCACTTTCATTGGTATATTCATAACTCTTCTCCTTTATGTTGATGATATTTTTCTTTTGGCTATGACTATTTATGACATTGGTAAGAAACTAAAAATCCTCCTAAATGTTTGCTCTAAGATGGATATAACTATTAGTATCAACAAAACAAAAATCATGATAATCAAATCGAAAAAAGACCATATTGATATTTTCAATATGATAAAAACAACATGGAGGTTCCTTCATGCAAATATTTTAGAATAATAATACATGAAAAGCTCAACTTGAATTATAGAATTTGAAAAAGGATAAAGGGAAGATGGAAAGCATATTATGAACTTGAAAAAAATTGTAGGTCAATAGATATTTCGATATAGGATATGTATAAACTCTTGTTATTTTATATGGATGTGAGATTTGGAGTTGTCCTATATCCAAAGATTCATGGAGATAAATAGAACATATCTACAAGTATTTTATAACATACAATCTCAAGATTAAAGGAATTACACCCCATCTTCTCCTCCTCATTGAAGCAAGCATTTTCCCCATTGAAAACATGGATATGATTAGGTATTTTATGCATAAGAAGAAGGTAAACTACATGGAAGAAAATAATTTTCCTAAAATACTTCTAGTTCTAGTTGAAGTCAAGGCTACCTTTAGTGTAAATAGACATCACATAAGGATGCCTAGTCTTGACTAGACCATTGGGGAATAAAGGAGTAGATCATTTTACATCATAAGATGATACTAAAAATATTATAACATAAGAATTTAAGGAGAAAATGTGTGGTGATAAAAGTTGGAAAAAAAAGAGCTAACTAACCTAAATCTCAAAAATAAAAAATAAGAAAAAAATAAGCATTACTATAATAACAACAAATTTCACAAACCTTCATAAGGAAACTAGAATTTGGTGAATTCCAATACACTATGCAATAAAAGAGAATGTCATCACTGTCACACTAAGAGAGTTAAAAATGAAAATCTCTTTCTTATAGATTGTCAAACTTATACTCACATTAAATCTAAATTCTGAAATATTATTCCCACTACTAATTTTTACTCACTAAAATTATGATGATCATGTAACATTTCTCTCTAAGCATAAAGTAAAATGTTAAAAAATCTTAAACAATCTCTTATACTTTAAAGATCCAAGTTACCGTTAATAAAAAATAATCATTAATATTATCATAAAACAACTATTAATAAATTAAATATTTAATTAATCGGTATATAATTTAAATTAAAAAAAAAATTAAAAATTATTTAATTATTTTTTTATTGATATTTCAATAAATAACAGATACATATCTCCGTTGTTAAAAAACAAATCTCAGCACAATGATTCGTTTTATTTTCTGAATTACAATAAACACATTTGGATTAGACTGTATAATTTAATTCGTCGATTCCCTATAATATAGTATTTTCATTCATTAAAGTATTTTTCTTTTGACGAAAGTGTCATAAAAGCCAGATATGAGTGGAAATGTTTTTGCCTCCTATTACCATTTCATTATTAGGGCCAAATTTGTTTGACTTTGAACCGCATTTTTCATGAAATTAAATTGAGTTAGACTTTGAAATTTTTTCAACACGTAGTTTATTTCAGCAATGTTTTGGCTCGTAAAGATTTTGAGAAAATTTGGCAAAGATTTTATCAGAATCTTGTTTACAGTTAAACTTTAGTATTTTGAGTGCCCTAAAGGTTTTTGATAGTGCTGAATCCATTTCCATTATAAAAAATGGATTCCAAACACTCCAACTATCTTATTTTTTTAATTTTAATTGCTCAAATTCCAACAAAAAAACTGTCATCCGAGCTATTCTGTTGCCTGAATAGACAACTCGCTTTTTTAAAAAATAATCATATTATATGAATCCAGTCTATTTCGAATTGGGACAAATAAATTTGAATTATTTTGTTAATTTTGAACTTATATTATTAATTTAGAACTTACGTTATTAATTTTGTTTAATAAAGCTTTATTTAAAGGAAGCGAATGACACCTAGAATATTCGAACATAATATCAGGTAAGATGTATTCCAATATAAACCTTCGCGAATTGTTCCTAATATTCGAGGATAATCATGAATGTAAGCATTTCTTCTTCCATGAATGTCTGCATATAATATAGAGCTTTCAGAACCATAGGCCGCATGTAACTGGGCATATTCCACGATAACCGAACACCTAAGCAATTCTTTGCTTTGGAATATGATGATGGCCTTCATATAATTTATGATGATAAGGACATATGATGGTTTACATATAATTTTATTTTAAAATTTTATAATGTAAGGATATATTACGATGGTAGTGTATATATAAATATTAAATTTTATATTATAACTATTTATTTTTACTTGAAAATGTTGGATATCATAGAAGTAGAGCATAACCCAAAATCAAAATTATAAACAGAGAAACTAAAATAAACACAGAGAAATTAGAGAAATTAATCACAGATTTCTATTACAAGAGGTCTTGCTTTGCTTGGCTTGACATGCTTAGGAAGAGGTAGGAAATACAAATTTATAGATGAAGGAGGAAGATCTAGAATATGCATGTGAAATATAAGGTTCTATTGCGGAGCTAAAAAAATCAAAGAGCGGTGACGCATTGGTCAGTTGGGAATGTGTGGGCGACAAGGTTACGTTCGACACCAACGGCTGAATGCGGCTTCACATTTAACATTCTCCCACTTAAAGCCAAATGAAGAATATTGAATCAACTCACACTGATGCCTACCATGCCTCTACATAACTCATGCTTACGCTTTGTTAGAATCTTAGTGAGAATATCAGCAGGGTTTTTATCTGTATGGACCTTTTCCAAAGATATTTGTCCTTCCTCCAACACATTTCGGATCCAATGGTGCTTTAAGTTAATGTGCTTGGTTTTTCAGTGAAATGCTGGATTTTTGACCAAGTGACTGGCACTATGACTATCACAATATAACACTTACTTGTCTTTCTTGATTCCTATCTCTCTTAGGAATCGTTGCATCCACAACATTTCATTACAAGCCTCTGTTGCAGCTATGTACTCTGCTTCTATTGTAGAAAAAACTACTATTCTTTGTAGCCTTAACACCCAAGATACAATTGCACGTGCAAACTTGTACAAATAACCTGTGGTGGACTTTCTGGTGTCAATATCTCCATCCATATCTTCATCTGTAAAACCTTCAAGCACAATATCAATATGACCAAAACATAAGAAATAATTACTAGTACCCTTAAGATACATTAAAATCCATTTTACTGCTTGCCAATGTTATTTTCCTGGATTGGCAAGGAATATGCTCACAACTCCCACTGAATATGCAATCTCTGGCCCTGTGCATACCATGCCATACATATAGCTACCAACAGTTGAAGCATAAGGAATCTTGCTCATTTCTTCCTTCTCTTCATCATCACTGGAACATAACTCCGCACTCAACTTGAAGTGGGTTTCAAGGGGTGTACCAACTGGCTTGGCATCCTTCATATTAAACTTCTCAAGCACCTTCTTGATATATTTTTATTCTGATAGCCACAACCTTTTGTTTTCCTTGTCACACATGATCCTCATGCCCAATATCTGTTGTGCTGGACCCAAATCCTTCATCGCAAAATTGTTGGCCAAATCCTTCTTCAACCTATTGATCATATTCTTATCATGCCAAACAATCAACATGTCACCCATATATAACAATAATATGAGGTACTTTCCTTGATCATACCTCTTGATATAGACATAATGGTTAGCTTCCAACCTGTGAAAACCATGTTCTAACATGAATGAAGCAAATTTCATGTACCATTGTCGAGGTACCTTTTTCAGCTCATAGAGACTCTTCTTCAACCTACAAACAAGGTCTTCTTTGCCTTTTCCTATGAAGCCTTCTGGTTGTTTCATATAAATTTCTTCGTCTAATTCTCCATGAAGGAAAGTAGTTTTTACATCTATATGTTCAGATTCTAAGTCTAAGTTAGCAACAAGGCCAAGAATGACTCTAATGGATGAATTTTTGACAACATGTGAGAAACATTTCAGTGAAGTCAATACCTTCCTTTTGGGAAAATCCTTTGACCACCAACCTTGTTTTTTACCTCTCCTTATTTTCGTCACCTTTATGCTTAATTATATATACCCATTTGCTTTGCAAAGCCTTTCTACCCTTTTGGAGATTTATCAACTCTCAAGTTCTATTTTCCAGCAAAGAGTTCATTTCTTCCTCCATTGCTTTCTTCCATTCTTTACTATGCTCAACTTTACAAGCCTCTTGAAAACAATTAGGCTCACCTTCATCAGTCAATAGTATATTATTTAAAGGAGGATGCCTCTGTGAAGGCTTAAGAGGCCTAGAAGATCTGTGAAACAACTATGGTGGTGCATTATCAAGTTGAATCTCCTATGAAGGTTCCCGCAAGATTCCTTCTTCTTGGTGTTCATCACTTTTCCCTTCTTGTCCTTCCTGCTCTTGAAATTCCTACCCATTTTCCTATATTGGTGGGATGTCTTCATGATGCTCTTCAAACCTGTCAATATCTTTCTTGACTTCAACCTCACCTACATTCCTTCCAAACATTTTTGACTCATTAAATATAACATCTCTGCTTCTAATAATTTTATGTTTAACTGGATCCCATAGATGATAACCAAATTCTTCATCCGCATATCCCAGAAAAATGCATTTCATCGATTTATCATCTAGCTTAGTTCTATTTTATTTGGGGATATGTACAAAAGCTTCACATCTAAGGATTTCAAATGAGAATAATTCAACTTCTTACCAGTCCAAACTTCTTTAGGGATGCCTCCATCGAAGGTTGTATATGGAGATCTACTTATGAGGTAGCAAGTTGTCCTTATAACCTCTGCCAAAAAATGCTTGTCCAAACCGGAATTTCAAAACATGCTCCTTACCTTTTCCATAATGGTACAATTCATTCGTTCTACAACACCATTCATTTGAGGTGTATCAGGCACAGTCTTCTCATGCTTTATGACAAACCTGTTACAATATTCTTTTAATGCATTTGAGTAATATTCTCCACTATTATGTGTTCTTAGGAACTTGAGAAATTTGTTAGTCTCTCTTTCAACAATAACATGGAATTTTTGAAATATTTCAAACACTTCACTTTTACTTTTCATGGAATAGGCCCAAACCTTCCTCAATGCATCATCTATAAATGTTACAAAATATGATGCTCCACGTAATGACTTGATGTTAATTGGTCCAAACAGATCTGAGTGTACCAATTCTAACACATTTTTATCTTTGTCATAACCACCTCTAAGAAATGAAACCCTTCTTTTTCTATGATATATACAATGATCACAAAGATCAAGATTGTAGGATCTCAAACCTGGTAATAAATTTTTACCAAAAAGGATTTTTAAACCCTTCTTTCTCATGTGAACCAAGTATTTATGCTACAGATCTGTTGAATTTCCTTCTCTTACGACAACAACCAAATCTGATTTTCCTATCATTGCCTTCAATGAATATAGTATTCCTGTCATGGGTCCTTTGGCCATGACCAATGCTCCTTTGCTAACTTTCCAACCTCCTTTTCCAAAGCTTATGGAATAGCCTTCATCATCCAGTCGTCCCATAGAGATCAAAATCATATGCATTTCTGGTACATGTCTGACCTGTTTCAACAATATAGCCTGTCCATTCTTCATCTTCATCTGGACATCTTCCACTCCAACAATACCGCAAAAATTATTATTCCCAAAATGCACTCTACCATAATCACCAAGATTATATGCAACAAAACTATCTTTGCATGAGGTTCCATGGTGAGATGCTCCAAAGTCAAGGATCCAATCAAAGCTACCGTTAGATGTATATAAACATGCATCCTCTACTGAAACAATAAACAATACATAACCATCTGTGACTACAGAAATATTCTCACCTTCATTTGTTTTGGATGACTTATGATTTGTATTTTTTGGTCTTTGATCCCTTTGTCCTTTGTTCAAGGCTCGACATTCTTTCTTCATGTGCCTGGGTTTGCCACAATGAAAGTAGATGATCTTTCCCCTCCTTGATTTTGATTGGCCTCTCGATCTTGATCGCCCTTATCGGCCTCAATCAATTCTCCTACCACGATCAGCTAAAGCTAGAGCTTCTCCTCCCTGGTTTTCTGCAATTGACTTGTGTCGCAGCTCCTCATTCATTAAACTACTACTCACATCATCAAACTTCAAGGTCCCTGCAGATGTTGAAGTACCCATAGCCACAATTAAATTTTCCCAGTTCTATGGCATATAACACATTAACAAAATAGCTCTAATTTCATCATTTAGAGTTATTTTAACAGAGGCAATTTGACTAGTTATAATATTGAATTCATTCAATTGCTCAGCGAATGATGCACCCTCCTTCATCTTGAGATTTTAAAGCTTCTTCATCAAGACCACTTTGTTTGATACTGTGTTCTTCTCATATAGATCATGGAGCTTCTTCCATAATCCTTTATTGTTTTTTCTCCAGACACATTGAAATACACATTCTTTGCTAGAGATTGGCGGATTGTCATAATCGCCTTGCTATCTAGCTTATCTCATTCCTCATATGTCATCAATCAGATTTTCTTTATTACACCCTCAATAGAAAAATACCGATCTTTTAAAATCAGTATATCCTCCATCTGTGATTTCCATAGGGAAAAATTATCCCCACTCAACTTCTCCATATCATTAACTATTCCAATCTCTATTCTCAATAAAATTCACACCTTCTAAAAATTTCACTTATAAAATAAGACCTTTAAAAAATAAAGGGCCAAAAATCAACCTCTTTTAAACCATAATGCCCTTACTTTGGTAAACTTCCTTTTTCCCTTTTAAAATGTGAAATTTAAATGAACCATTATAAAACATATATAATGTTATAAACTATATAAAATCCCATCTCAATTTTTAAGACATTAAGCAAAAACCTTAAAGTGACTTCTTAAATATGATGTTGAACATGAAACTTAAACTGAAATGTGCCAATATATCCCCATTTTCTATCTGGTTTTATGTAAAGCCTATTTTTTCTACAAACACTATGAATACTTTTAACTAAATATGTTGTTAACCAAATAAAGGACTTAATAAGTCTACGACTTTTACTGCGCTACAACAACTTCGTTGATTAATCAATTCCATCAGCACTTCCTACGGAACAATCTCCAAAAGATGCTCACTGAAAAACATAATTCAATGTAGACCTCACAAACCTGTCATGATGCCATTCCATTCCATTGATCGTTTCCTCTTCCTTCCATAGGTCTCCATAAAATCAAAAATATTACAAAAGAAGGGATCATTGATGCATCACTTAAACATCATGATATCAAGAATTGGCTTGGTGAGAAATGGCTCTAATACCAGTTGTTGGATATCATAGAAGCAAAAAAGAACCCATAATCAAAATCACATACAGAGACACAGGAGAAACTAAAATAAACACACAAAAACTGGAGAAATTAATCACAAATTTCTATTACAGGAGGCCTTGCCTTTGTTGGATTGACATGCTTAAGCAGAGGGAGGAAGTACAAATTTATAGATCAAGGAGGAAGATCTAGAATATTCATGTGAAATATATGGTTCTACTATGGAGCCAAAAAATTCAAAGGGTAGTGACGGTGTTTTGCGGCTGGGACTGTGTGGGCGGCAAGGTAAGGTTCGGCGTCGACGGCTAAATGCAACTTCACATTTAACAGAAAAAATGAAAAAGGAAAATGATATTTTATAATGGTAAAATTATAACTTAAAGAGGTTAACAAGATAAGTAATTCAAATTGAAATGTTAAAGAAATACCTAATTAGTTTATGGTAGGAAATAAATTGTTTATGAATTCGCTTTGAAAATATTTATGTAAAATTTATTAATTATTTATTAATTATTATTAGATGATATATTAAATATTTTGTTAAAAAATAAAATATATTTTAAGTGTTTAAAAAATATAAAAAATTATTACCAAATTTTTGTTTTTTTTTAATTGAATAAGTTTATTTAGAAAAATTCCATTCATTAAAATAAATTAACACTTAATATAATCTAAATTTTGATTCTAACTTACTCTTACAAAAAAAAATGAATAAATAAATATTATTGCCGATTGACTTATTTCTTCATACTATGCATAATCTTTCCTTCCTTGCTACTATACATCATCTTCTATAAATTATCCAACAAATTAGAATCTCACCTTCACCTTTATCTCTTTCAATGTTTTATTTTACCAAAACATTCCTGTTTTTCTCAACAATCCATCAACCCTATTAATATTTGTATAGATTCTCTTTATTTTTTTTTAAGTCATATAATATCTTGGTTTCATGTGCCCTTTCTTATTCTTCCTCGTGTCGCCTTACGTACAACATAAAGCTATTCACGGATGAGGTACTATGTGATGTTTCTCCTCTTGATGTGTCTAATGTATTATTGGGCCAACCAGAACTGTGGAAGTGACATGGTGTGTATGGGTCTAGGCCTCGTTCTGTTGTTATTAATTTGGGAAATAAACTGTACAGGATGCCGGAGATAGTGCCGCCTCCTGCCATTTCTTTGACTACTGCAAAATAATGCAGTAAGATTGTTTCCCAAACCAAGAAGTTTATTTTCATTACAATTCGCCCACAGGGCAAGAAGAAGATTGGGGCCACAACCTCCAAGCAGGGCTCCCCTGCACGATAGAAACAATTGGACAAATTCATGGAGGAACACGAGGAAATTTTCTCGTCACCCACAGAGCCTCCTCTACACTATTAGGTAAAGCACTCCATTGATCTAACCCTAGGTGCGTCGCTGCCTTATTTTTCCATACCTCATGCGACCACATAGAAAGAATCCACACATGTACTGTATGAGGCTGACAAAGAAACCAAATTTATTGAATGCATCTAGCACGTCTGCGATGATGTCCATGACATCTCAAACAAATCCAATTCCAAGTACAAGTAGCGCCATGATCAGGATTGGGTGGCTGACAACTTCCAGGTGGGCGAAAAAATGTGGCTACATTTTAAGAATGAATCCCTCGTTGGACCCCACCGCAAGCTTCACCCACTCTGATATGGGCCATATACCATCACCAAGGCAAGTGGCTCATTGGGGACCAAGTTCAGCAGAATTCTCCTCATCTCATGGAGGAACTCAATGAAATTGGGACCATTTCTTCCTAAGGGGGGAGGAATGATCCAAGTAGATAGTAGTGGCCACCCACCTATTCCACTTGGACCCCCACCATTTTTTCTTTCATTTTTTCAATTTCTGCACAGTTTACTATTTTTAACATTTTTTTGAGTCCTAAACTTCCGGAGTCGTTTTGAGGCCCTAAACGACATTTTTTGGTAAAAATGGGAGCAACATGGAATTTTCTTTGATGTATCTCACATCAAAAGTTTTACTCATCAAATATATCTTTCTAACGAGGTATTTAGTGCGTCAAACAAAGATCGTATGCCAAAGTTATGTCGTCGCGATGTTGATGTACCAATTTACCCAAATGGGGCCCACAGTTTTGGTGCTTCATCTCATACGGTTAGTTTTTTTTTATTTTTAGGGTTTTTCATTATTTCTCAACAATAAAAATGACTTCGAGCCTCATTGTAACATAGTTCAGAGGCCTGTAGCCACCACATCTCTTCTCAGATATAAGCTACCAACGTCCTAACTAGTTTATTTCCATTCTATCTGTAAACAAATTTTAGTTCTTTGATATTAATGAAAGGAAGTTTTATTTCCACTACATATTTGTATTTACAATTATATATGTATTATTTTGTGTTCCTTCATAAATTCAGATCACATGAATTCAGAAATTATGCTACAAAGTGTCCACACAAAACGTTTAGCAAGAAGGAGCCTACACTAGGAGGAGCAAGTGAAGCATTGGCTTCATAGTCGGAGCTTGACTTCCCCATTATTACATGCATGACCAACACTATGGTGGGGAGAGTGTGGTACTTTGAATTTGGTGCCTTGTTCCACATGACATGGTGTAGATATTTTTTCAATAACCAGGAGGAGAAATATCTCAAAATTCACATCGAGTTGTGTGATAACAAAAGGTACAACAAAAATGATATTAGTACAATAACCTTTTAGAGGGATTCTAGATCCCCTCTTAGACTCAAGGAGAAGGGAGAGTATTATAGATATGGTAGTTGAGAGGGAGTGGTGTAGACCTCTCAAAATGGAGCTCGATGAAGAGCCTCAAGAAGTTGTGGTGAAAATTATGGGACATTGGTCTTTTCACTCAGTTATCTCCATAAATTCAAGTTAGAGGAGTTGGAGTTCAGTTAAATATGTGTAATTGATATTTTGTAGAAATCAAGGTTTGCTATTTCAATTTGTTTTTAGTTAAACTAGTTCTAAATATTGGAGGAACTAGTGGAAGGTTAGTTGTGCAGTGGGAAAACCATCTAACTCAGTGATCATCTCGTTAACTCATCAACCATCCCAAAATATCTAGTGCATTTAGAGAATTTGAGTTCCCCGGCTATGATGGAAATTCCAAGAAAATGTAACATCAGTTGTAGACTCGTCTTGAGTGTACAGGTGTTGCATACAATCAATGATAAATCCTTGTTAATTACGCAATAAATTTGGAGGAAATTCCTAAAACAAAGGGTCCTATTTCCTCAAGATTTGTATAATCACTACTACATTTGGCGGAAATTCCGACACTTGGTTCCGACGCTTTTGACCAAATGTCAGAAATTTCCCCAAATTTTTTCCATCCCACTCGAACCTGTCGCTATACCGACGTTTATAGAAAAGTGTCACAATTGCGATGTTTGTAGGGAGACGTCGCAATTGCGACACTATGGCCCAACGCGTCGCTATTGCGACGATTGCCTCTAAACGTCGCAAGTGTGACACAATGTCTAAGTGTCGTAATTGTGACGTTTGGAGGCCTTCGTCGCAATAGCAATGCCCTTTCCCCCATCGGTATAACGACACTTATATGCACGCTAAATACAAATACGAAACTTATATGCGCGCTACATAAAAATGATTTTATTGTTTCGTATCTATCGCAATAGCTACATTAACGTCTAATATCACGCGTGCATTCGCCCTCCGCTCTTGCAGAACATCATTCGCCCTTAGCTCTTGCAGAATAGCATTTTCCCTCAGCATTCGCCCTCAGCGTTTGCCCTCAGCTCTTGTAGAACAACATTCGCCCTCAGCTCTTGCAAAATGGTAATTTCTTACTGGAGGGCCTTCCTCCTATAGTAGGGTTGACTCTATTTGGGTTTTTTTGGTCAATTCCATTGGATTGTGTTAGGCTGTAGTGTTCTCTCTAGATGTCAAGAATCAAGATTCAATACCCTCTATTATCTTCATCACCCAATACAAGATTTAATTTTTTCCCAAAGAAACTCTTATTAATTTGGCAGCCATTATTTCTCCCTGCTTTAAAAACCCTACATTTAAATGAAAACAAGCATTGCATTTCAACTACAAAAATCTATTAGTGTTCAAATGTACATGTGTGCTACATTAACGTCTGATATCACGCGCGCATTCACCCTTCGCTCTTGCAGAACATCATTCGCCCTCAGCATTCACCCTCAGCTCTTGCAGAACAGAATTCGCCCTCGGCATTTTCCCTGAGCTCTTGCAGAAAAGAATTTTCCCTCAGCATTCGCCCTGAGCTCTTACAGAACAGCATTCACCCTGCATTCACCCTCAGCTCTTGCAGAACAACATTTGCCCTGCATTCGCCCTCAGCTCTTGCAGAACAACATTTGCCCTCAGCTCTTGCAGAACAGTATTCGCCCTCAGCTCTTGGAAAATGGTAAGTTCTTACTGCAGGCCCTTCCTCCTATAGTAGGGTTGACTCTATTTGGGTTTTTTTGTTCAATTCCATTAGATTGTGTCAGGCTGTAGGGTTCTCTCTAGATGTCAAGAATCAAGATTAAATACCCTCTATTATCTTCATCACCCAATACAAGATTTAAATTTTTCCCAAAGAAATGCTTATTAATTTGGCAGCCATTATTTCTCCCTGCTTTAAAAATCCTACATTTAAATGAAAACAAGCATTGCATTTCAACTAAAAAAATCTATTAGTGTTCAAATGTAGATGTGCGCATCACTTGTGTAGGGTATTCCTTTTCCACTTTCACATTATCCAAGAATGTGTGTAGTATAGTTCATATTTTTTATGATTTAGATTATCTTGAAAAAGGAAAGGTAAATTATTTCCCATGGAAAAAGAAGGTTTTCCCTTTTTACTACTGGAAATGGTACAACAAAGTTCCATTTCTACCCAAAACTCCTATGAAACAGGAACCAAATAAAGGCCATCTCCTCAATGGACATCATTTGGCTTTGAAAATGGCCATTGCACCATGTTGTTTCTTATATTACATCACGATAGTTTCTTAGGTCATTTCTTGTTTCTTCGGATGAAAAAAAACCAAAGAAATTGTGAAGGTCCTTTCAAGAAATAAATGACCATTTCTCAATCATATCTCAACTATTTTTTATTTTATTCAGTGGTTGCTTACTTTGAGATAAATTTGACACTTTTATAAGGAATATAACATAAAAACACAAAATCGGAAGGAATTGATGAGGTATATGACCTTTAGTTGTTGTCAATTAAGAATTGATAATACACGATGCATGTTCTGTACTACAAACTAGATTCCTTCCTGTAGTTAGGACACACAGTATTGAATCAAAGTTGTAGTTTCTAACTTCTTGTATTGGTTCATCAATCTTGAAATTTAGACATTGCATGTCTTCATTGCTTCATGTTTGAATAATTTACATCATCTCGTACAATATGAAATTAGGAATTATTATTATTATTACTTTATGGATCTGTTAAGTTAATTTTAAGTTTGCATGGTTTAGTGTGAAATTATTCTAGTCCCCAAACACATATAATCAAGGAATTATAACGTGATTTCAAACATTAAATATCAACAAAATCGTTTAAAGGATATTGAAAGGAAAAAGGTGATGGAAGATAGAAAGTGCCTTACTTAAATGCTCTAAGGATTTTTCAATAGTTGCTCCAAAAGATTCACTTCAAGGCCCTTAAAGATCGTCTCCAACAATGCTATACCATCAGCTTCAACAATGTTGCTCCAAAAATGTCCTCAAGGCCTTCACAACAAGTTTACTAGAAGTTGCTCCAACAATATACTCAATAAGGTCTTCATTGTCAACTCGTCTCTTGTTTGGGTGCCTTAATGTGCAATGACATGTTTCCAGGACTGAATTCAATGAAAGGCATATTTGAAACTCTAACTCTGTCGTCCGGTGTCTTATTAGAAATTATTTCAGTTTTAATTTTGTGTTTTCAAGTTAGATATTGTTTTGAAGTTTTTACATTTATAATTTTATTGCAATGTGGCAGACTGATGAGAGCAGTGCAGGAACAACCCAGAGACGGGATGATCGTGGAAAGAGGCCAGCGGAAGAACATGTAAAGTGCCAACATTGCTCTATCTTCAGGTATTTTAGCTATTTACATAATTGAAATAATATTAATTTTGTTCAAATATGCAGACACCTAGCCATGGTATGCCTCATGATTCCCTCTTTGAGGAAGAGCTTTCTTCATCCCTATCTCCAGTGTTCTTGTTGCGAAAAAAGGCACGAGATGCAAGGTTGGAATTTAATACTTTGATAGATGCACCTCAAACACCTGAAACAGAAGAGAGGATAAAAAAACTTATGAGCCGGCTAGAAAGATATCAGGTAATAATAAAAATTCAAAAGGATATTTTTTGTTCTACATGAGATGAATTGTGATAGTTTTATTTTTAATTTTTACATTGACTAAACTAACAAAAATTTCTTTTGTATGTAGCATTTTTTGGCACTTGCTAAATCTGGTGTTGGTGGTAGTCGGACACAAGGGCAAGATATTGCCCAAAAACCCTCTCATACACCTTCTACTCCTTTAGGTGCCAGCCAAGAAACACACCCTGCCCAAGCAGACACGCATCCAACCGTTGAACATGTTGGCAATGATGAGGCTGATATGGCCAACTACATTATTGTGTTTCCTGGAGCTACACGTGTCAGGTCCACAGGGACCATTAATGGCACGTTGTTGGTGAACGATGAAGGTGTCCCTATAAAGCATGTACAACTCCCAGGTAAATTTTAATATTTTAACATATTTATCATGATTTTTATTTTTAAATTAATGATAATATCTTTCTTTTTTTCTGTGTAGGAAACAATGAGTGCTACAGGTATCTGGAGAGCCATGTGTTGGTAATTTTTGACCCAACCATATGCACAGGGTGGAATTCCCAGAGTTCCAACCTGAAAAAAGAACTTCTAGATTATCTAGAAGCCCTTTTTGGGGTCGACACATTTGACAGAACAACGGTGGCTCGGGTAGCCGAAAAATATTTGAAATATACCAAGGACACCTATAGGACGCAATTGCAATTTAACCCTAGATATGAGTGTCCTCTCACAGTTCCAGGGAGTGAGTGGAGAGCACTCATCCATGAAGGAAAAGAGAAAAGGGCAAAGAAAGAAGGAAAAATGCCAACTGGACCCGCAAGGTAAATTACAACTTTAATTCAATAGCTGTAATTTTCTCTATGTCTAAAATAAAAGTGTGCTACGTCATATTTGACTTTAATCTTTTTATGCTAGGTTGCCTGACACCTCAAAGGCAACCAAAGCTAGGATTGAAAAAAAGGGCCATCACAAGCTAGGCCAGGGCGGCTACTTGAAATTGGCCACAAGAATTGTAATTAAGTAGCTAAACATCTTATAATTAATTGTATCGCCTTCCAACGTTTTTTTAATCCTATCAAATATGATTAAAAATACACAATCATATGTAATGTAGGGTGATGACTTCGGAACAGAAACTACAGAGGAAGATAAAAATATCGCTTTCCATTTCGGCTATCAAGCCGTAGTTGAACGTCACATAAGCTTAGGGCAGGTCCCAAGATCCAAAATGCCTGATAAGGTAAAACATTAACCTTTCAATATGTTTGTTTTCATCCATAAATTTAATGTCTAACAACTTTGTTTAAATCAGGGGAGCAACACTACCGACGACGCAAATAACCCAATTTTAGAGCCAAATGTAGATGATCCTCACGTGCAACCTGATCATTGTAGTAGGGACCAGGCCGACAATGCTACTATCAGTGAGGGCCATGATGGTAATTAATTTCCACTTATAATTTTTTCTAATTATACCTTTATGGTTGTCCTTATAACGTTTTTTGTTTAAATGACAGAGAATGTTTCCCTTGAGGATCTTACCACCAGAGAGGAAGACAGGGCAACAGTCCCAACGGCGACAACTGGTGCACCAGGTAAATAATCTCATTGCAATTTTTTATTAATATTACCGAACTAGTTCAATGATATTTAAAAACTGACAATTAAAATTTAATATTATCTGTTTTTGTAGGCGATGCCCTGTCACTGGATGAGACCAGACATCGTGACTATGCAACTAGGTCAACGACGACAACTGGTGCACCGGGTAAATAATCTCATTGCAATTTTTTTTATTAATATTACCGAACTAGTTCAATGATATTTAAAAACTGACAATTAAAATTTAATATTATCTGTTTTTGTAGGCGATGCCCCGTCACTGGATGAGACCAGACATCGTGACTACGCAACTAGGTCAGCGGCGACAACTGGTGCACCAGGTAAATAATCTCATTGCATTTTTTTTTATTAATATTATCGAACTAGTTCAATGATATTTAAAAACTGACAATTAAAATTTAATATTATCTGTTTTTGTAGGCGATGCCCCGTCACTGGATGAGACCAGACATCGTGACTACGCAACTAGGTCAGCGCCGACAACTGGTGCACCAGGTAAATAATCTCATTGCAATTTTTTTTATTAATATTACCGAACTAGTTCAATGATATTTAAAGACTGACAATTAAAATTTAATATTATCTGTTTTTGTAGGCGATGCCCCGTCACTGGATGAGACCAGACATCGTGACTACGCAACTAGGTCAGCGACGACAACTGGTGCACCAGGTAAATAATCTCATTGCAATTTTTTTTATTAATATTACCGAATTAGTTCAATGATATTTAAAAACTGACAATTAAAATTTAATATTATCTGTTTTTGTAGGCGATGCCCCGTCACTGGATGAGACCAGACATCGTGACTACGCAACTAGGTCAGCATTGCGGGTCGAAAGGCACGAAACAAGAGAAGAGCATGATGATATTGATGATGTAATTAGGAGCTTTAAAAATAGGAAGAAGAAAAGAAAATTCGATAATGTAAAATATTGTATTATTATAAGACAAACGTTACCATACTTGGAATGTTTTTTGCGTTATATAAAAAACTCATTTATCATACTATTTTTATGTCAAGCATTAATTGCAATGTTTCCTTACGTACTTTTTGTTGAATTTTTTTTTATTAGTTATTGAATATTTTTTTTTATGCTCATGAAAGTAAAAAATGAAATATAGATTGGGTATTGGGGAATTGAGAGTGATGTGAGGGGGGAGGGGGGGGGGGAGAGGCCTTAAGAGCTTCCACCTTCACGTGGTTAGCCCTGTTTAGTAGAGAATAATTTATTGGAGCGATTTAATCTTGGAGCAAACCTCCCTCGATCCAGTGTAGCAACAAAAAAGTCACTGTTGACTTAGTTACTACTCTTTCATCGTGGGAGGCTTGTTCCAAGTTCATGCGACTCCAATAAATTGTTCTTGAAACGAAGAGGAGCTTATTCAGGTATGTTTTGACATTTTAAACATATGTTCTAACATTATCATAAGAATGCATCTTAGAGTAAAAATACTACATCAATTACTTGTATTTATTGTATAGATAATGATGGATTTTGATTGACTTGGCAGTGCAGGTACAAATCCTCTTGCATCATGAGCAATACAACTTGTCAACCAGGGTCATGTCCAGGATATTTTTGCTTGTGCGCTTGACCAGGTTCGTAATGTCACATTTTGTAAGTTCCTTTACAGCTCATAATTCAATATTAAGCTTGTTCATGATTATTATCTAGGTTTTTTGTATGTGTTTTTTCATCTATTTGATTGTAAGCAACTCTGCATGTTTCCTGTTGTTCACTATGATTTCTCCATTTACCACTCCCAGGCTGAATCCGAATTTATTGTTACATAGGTTACTTTATTGTTACTATGATTTCTCCATTTACGATCTCATAGGTTACATCATGTAAAGTTGTCAATCTCAGGTTGGTGATGAGCTTTAGTTCTCCAGATTTGGGGCTTTTCTGATATTTTCTCCCTCATGTCATTCCTGCATCACCTCATTGTTTAAGCATGCCAATTGTCTACCACTTGTACCAATTGGCACATGTCAATCCCTGAGTGGTGCCACATTTCGCCTATTTTCAGTGAGAGTTTAGGGTTTCTCTAACATAGCTTCAGAAATCCGATTCAGTGCCTGCTTGAATATTGTCACATAATACTCATGGTTTGGATTGATGAGCATGTTCTGAATGGTTGGTTGATTCATAAGAACCACCCATATAGTCATCTTGAGATATTTCAGAAGGTTTCTCGGGTTTCCTTTTTCACCGTTTTTAGTGGGTGGGATGGTGTGGGGTGATCCATCAATACTGGTGCTCTTGTAGTAGGGAATTTGTTTTTGGGGATATAAAGGAGCATTTGATGTAGATATCCCATTGGATGCATTCATAGATGGGCACGAGAGGTCAATAATTTAAATTAAAAATATGCAACCTTTAGCATGGCAACCTGAAGGCCGCGAGAGACACTGGTTAAAGATTGTTTTGTGCTGGCCTTAATATAGTCGTGATTTATTTCTATTATCTTAATGCAAATATATAGTCCGGTCTCATTAAAATGAGGATTGTGGTTGTATTTCTCTTTGGTTTTTTCTCTCTTAATGCTCCAAAAGTTGCCAAAAGTTGCGATAGTTGTTTAGTTTGCCTGTTACAACTTAAAAGTGGTTTTTAGCAATGGGAGTCATGTTTTTTAAGGTTCATACTAATATGAAGATCTTGTAATTCTATATTCAAGATAAGAGAATATGGCCTCTGCTTTGGGTAGTATGACAACAACTTCCACATCTACCTCATTGGGTAACAATGGAAAGGGGAAGAAGTTGGGTGCAATGTTTGATAATTATGGCAGACAATTGTCTTCTCTTTCATTTTTTTCACCCAGTTCCTTTAATTGCTCAAGCAGAAGAGGGGCTCTGAGATTACGCGACACGGAGAAGGTAGTTAATACAAGAGCTATGGAAAAGGAGTTGTACTTCAACAAGGATGGCTCAGTGACAAAAAAATTGCAGGTCAGAGAAAAAATTATGTTTAAAGGAAGGTTACCTGCACGTGAAACTTCACTGCGGTGGATCTTTCCTTGTCCACTTATATTCGATTTTAATGTGTTATTTTAATTTTTCATGGAGGGTTGTTTTGGCATATGGTCTTGCATTCAATTGCACACTTATTGAAAGCATTGTCAATTTGTCTTGCAGGCGGTGTGAACAAACTTGCTGATCTTGTTGGAGTCACCCTTGGGGCGAAGGGAAAAATGTTGTCTTGGAGAGAAAGCATGGTTCTCCGAAAATAGTTAATGATGGTGTGACAGTAGCTAAGGAGGTAATTTTTATATGTGTGCTCTAGTTTTCTTTTTAACGTTGTATTAGTTTCCCCTCTTAAATGTCTTAGATTTGGTAGGCATAATTTGAAAACTCAAAGGTGAAAGGAAACATATTTTTTACCCAGTGGTCTACTTGGCCTATGGACTAGCCACATTAGAGTAATGCATAAAGCTTTTCACAACAATAAAAGGAAAGGGTTATAGCTGAGTCAAATTTTATTTTTATTGACAGTGTAATGAAATGCATCTCAATGCTATGGTTTTGGCCTTTTTATTGCTTGAATTAGAGGACCCAGTTGAAAATATTGGGGCCAAGTAGGTTGGTTTTCCTTTTTTCTGATGGTTTGGTGTATCTAATTGAATTAGTTGCCTAAGGTATTTTTGGTTGCAAACTCCTTTTCATTTTTCATACAGTATTGGCCTTGTGGAATACATTTGATTGTGTGGTCTTGTTAGATCTACAAAATTTGTAGTTGTTTAGTCTTATGGTCGAGGTGCACTTTTATTATGGAAATAGTTGATGCAATATTGTCATTTAATCCTTACTGCAGGGTAGCATGTTGAGAAGTTTCTTGTGAAACATTTGGTATTCAAAATGACACTTGATCCTATACAGCATCATGCACTTGACTTCAAAATTCATATTCAAAGTGTGCCAGACAATTCTTGCAAAATTTCAAATATTTATGTTCTTTTAAACCATTATCTTTTTCATGTATTGGATGCTGAAAATGTGAAAAAGACTTTGGTATGAAACGAACTGGTGAATAATTTCCAGCAAAACAACCACTTCCAAGACATGATTTAGAAGTAGAACATTTGTACTTATGAAGCATAGAAAGATATCCTTGATGCATTGTCAAAGTTTGGCTAGGGTTATTTTTGGAGAAAATAACTTCTTATTCCTAGAATAGTGATCTTCAATACAAGTAAATTCCAGAGAAGAGAGATCATCGTGTGACGCAACAAAACTAAAATTGGACCCCTAAGGAGACCTGGTGTGTCTACAATCACTCTGTCATCATTTTCCCTTGGTTTACCCCATTCTTTTCCTCCAGCCTGAGTCTTAATTGACTTCTTCTTTCTTCGGGTTTATTTATCAAATTTGTAGAATTTGATAAATAGATACTATCCACAATGGTTGGACTTTAATTTATATTCCCGACTTTATATTATCTCGAAGCCCTATAATCAATGTTTAACTTTCAACACTTTATATTTGTACTCCACGTTTCTTTTTAAATAAATAACGTGTAATGAACTTTCGGCTCTATATTTCACCACCCATCCTTACAACAATCACGCTCCATACTTATGCTAATTATCCACCAATCGTTTAATTAAACAATTTAATTATACTCCGGCCCCACCTATATATATCAATAACCAATCAAACACTCGTATCGTACCTGGCTATCCTCTGCACACCTTAGTTAACCTCCAGGCAAGTTCAACGTGCGACCACCGTCCGATGGCCCTTCTCCAAATCAACGACTCTTGGCAATTTCGCTCGGCTTCCAACGTCGAGATTTAACGTGCGATGGCGCGGGTTAAACGGTGGTTTTCCGGGGGTCACTTCGCCACGTGTCGCATTCCCTATGGAATCTCTCGTGAATAGGAAATACCACCTACTCCGAAAAAGCGGTGCGATATGGGCAACCTGCTTTTGTGATTCCGCTCGTGGTTTTGGTATAGGGCTTGACCACGGGTGCAAGTCTGGTTCTGCTATCCTTTTGTTTGTTAACTCATGTCCAATCCTTGGGTCAGGTTCCGAAAGCACAACATTATTGTCTCTTTATTAAGCATGATTTTTATATTTGAACAGTGTTCACGACCTCGGTTCTCTAGACAGACCTCGCCTTCGGGTGGGGTGAGTTCACAGGGTTATCCAACAATTTATGGGAATTCAAAGACAGAAGAATGGAATTATCATTACCCAATTTCCTCACAGTTAAACAATTATTTACAATTAGCAGTTCGAGATAATTCAATGGCAACTAAGCTTGGAAATCATTTAACTGGAAACAATTGTTCACACACAGAGGTTTATTGCAGAAATCCCCTCTCTACTCTCCTCTTCCCTCTCTACTTTTATTCATCCGAGGAATTATAATTTATATACATAAAATATGGCTCTTCAGTTCCTCTGAGAGGACCGTTCTAGAAATCAAAAGTTCTAATTATAATAATTCAACTAACTGAAACTGTTCGACTCCTACAACTCTAGCTAGTCTAAGTAATACAGTCAGCTGAGGTATTGACACCTAGCTGTTACAACTCAAATGTTTTCAAACCCTCATAGCCACAACATGTGGAAAAAACCTCCTACATTGTTGGCTAGTGCCTAATTCCCTTGCATCATCGTGTGACATAAACCTATTAACAAATGTGAACAAGGAATGATTATTAATTATGGCATACTAAGTTGTCAGTTATTTTGACTATTTGTCTTTAACATGTAAAAATGTTAAATTCCAAAATTACATCATCATGGTTTGGCATCATGAGCTTGAACAATTGTCCACCATGCTCATAATTTCATTTTTGTATTCATATCTATAAACAACGTTTCAAATAATAATAATAAAAGTTCTATAAGAAAAATCTAGACCTCCATGCTGCTACTCCTTGTGAGACAAAGTCAAAATTGCATTACACAATCTAACACATAAGAATCTCCTATATCACAGTGGTATGTATCCAAACTCTTATAATAGTGTCTTCAAGACTTATGTTGACATTGCCAATGAGATATTTAAGCAATGAAAGATGGAGCCTTCTTCATTGTTGTATATGTAATAGTCTTTTATTAATATAAAGATTGATGGTTTTGTCTTTCTAAAAATGAAATGTAAAAATAATTTATTGTGGTCAATTGAAAAGTTTTTTTTTTAAATCTTTTCATTATGGAAGGGCGACATAGATATATGCCATTCTAATTGAAGTTCGGACCTGCCCTTCAAATTTGATCACTGTGTGGGACCTTAACAAACAATAAAACTATTCCGTCGCGCGTTATATAAAACATATAACAAAACCTTTGTCAAAACTTCAAACGAACCCTTTAGCCGTGGGTATTTCATCACAAATTGATCATTTTACCATGTACCTTCTTCTAGAGGAATATTCTTCCACTTGATTAGGTACTTCATAATGGTTATATGTCAAAGAGATACAGAATGTTTATCTATAACTTTTTGTGGCTCAAGAATCAACTTTCATTCTTCATCTAATTTTGGAAGTTCTATTTACATTGGCATTATTTTTCCCAAAACCTTTTTTAGGCAAGATACATGAAAAACCTTATGAATGTAAGAAGAAGGAAAATATAAATTCTATACCACTTGTGCAATCCTATGAATAATTATTTAGGGCCATAACAGTTTTGCAGTGTGGAAAAAGTCGGCAAAAGGTCTCGATTTTTTGAAAAAATCCCGAATTTTTCTCGGAGCCGACTTTATTGGCCGAATTTTTGCTGACTTTTTCATCCCTGAAAAAGTCGCAATTTTATCCTCGAAGTCTAGACTTTTTGCCGACTTTTTCGAAAAAATCTTGAGTGAGGTGGTTTCTTTAATAATTTTTTAATTTTTTTTGAAAAAATCAGGATTTTTTCCAAAAATGAATATTTTTGTATTTTTTAAGTTTTGTTGACTTTTTGCCGACTTTTTCAAAAAATCCCGACTTTATCGAGTATTTCAACTTTTGGACCCTTGCCGATTTAATCCCAACTTCGACTTTTTCCACATTTCCTTTTTGAGCTAATTCTTTATTCTTCTTTTTCTTGAATGAAGATTGCTTATAATGCAATAATCTAAAAAATACCCAATTACTCTCCTCAAATTATCTTTCACTTCAATGTTGTTCCCCTTGTTTTTTTATCATGTTTCATGTCATTTGAAGGTTTTCCATAATAATTTTCAAATTTTCTTTAGTATTTTCCATATGTGACTCTGTTTCCTGTACTTTGGATTTATCTTGCAAAAAGTATGAGATACTAGGAGTTGGATATCCATAAAGGGCCTTAAATGGGAAAATTTTAGTAGATGTGTGATAGGGAGTATGATAGTATCATACTACCATTCTTCCTTGAGGAACCCACTTCATCGATTAAGATTTCTTTTCTAAAGAGTAACATTGTAGATAACCTTAAAAACATTTGTTAACTATTTTTGTTTGACCATTTGATTGTGTTTGATATGTAGAACTCATGGCAGCTAGTGTTTCTCCACTCATATTAAATAATTATTTCCAAAAGTTTCTTGTTACTATTACTTTAGAAAAACCATGAAGACTATGAATTTCTTTCACGGACACTTCTGCCACTTGGCTTGTTGTTTATGTACTTTGAGCTCTACAAAAAAATCTACAAAATTTGTCTATATAAATGACCACAAAAATGTAATACTTACCTTTATATTTCAGTAACCCTGTAATAAAGTCTATTGATATATCTTCTGGTCTTTGAATATGTATGTGGAATGGTTGAAGTAACCCTAGAGATTTTACTATCTCTCTTTTATTTATTATGCAAACCTGACCTTCTCTTACAAAATTTTGAATATCTTTCTTCATTCCTTCAAAAAAATATTTTTTGATCCTTTGAGATGTTTTAAGGAACCCTGCATCCTACCATCAGAGAGACATGGGACTCCCTTAATATTTGTTTATTCAAATATGCTTGCGTGCATAAAAATATTCTACATTTGCACCAATGTATATCTCTCTTTCACTCCCAATGCTCCATAGAGTTCATCCTATCCTTTATAAATTTTAGTTTTTGTTTAGTACTATTGTCATTTTTCCATTATGGCAATCTTCTTCTAGCCACCTAGGAATAGAAAATGTAATTGGATATAAATTTGAGGCCTCTTCTATTTTAGAAAGAGCATCATGTACTAAATTTTCCTTACTCTTTTTGCAGATTATCTCAAAATTAAAACTTTGCATTTTTTCTCCTCATTTTTGTTAATCTTCCAATGAAATCCATAGCTTCAAAAAATACTTTATGCTATCATGGTATATCTTGACTTTAAAGTACCTCCCAATGATATACTATCCCCATTTTTCATTGCATGTAATATTGCTTCCATTTATTTTTCATACGTAGATTTCACCAAATATTTTCTTTGAATTCCTTGCTTTTAAAAGCCAATGATATCCCTTATTGTGTTAATGTTACGTAAATTCCTTGTCCTAGTGCCTCACACTCTACTATGAATGTTTTACCAAAAAGTAGGTGCAACCAATGTTGGTGTAGAAGACATGGCATCCATTAAAGGGAGAATGCCAAAGTAGCCTCATCATTCCATATAAATGATATTTTTTTCAAGAGATATGTGAGTGGACTTGAAATACATGCATAATTCTTAACAAATTATCAATAATATCATGTAAGTCTAAAAAATCTTCTAAGAACCTTGATTTTCTTAGGAATAGGTCATTTTGTAATAGCTTGCATCTTTTGAGGCTCCAACTTCACTCCTTCCTTTAAAAAATATGAACCAAATACTCGAATTCTTATTTCCCTAAAGCACATTTGGATATTTTTACATAAAAATGATTGTTCTCAATAATTATTTATATAACTTTTCCACATGTTTAGTGTGGTATTCCCATGATTTATTATAAGTATGTGTATTATCAAAGAAAACCAACACAAATTTTATAAGATGGGATCAAACAAAATTGTTCTTAAGTCGAGCCCGCCAGACTTCAAACGGCGATAAACCACAATTCAAACCAAATTCGCGTTCCAAAATAGCCTGCTGACGTCGGCCAATTTTGTGACGCGAAAACCAAATGAATTCCGCCCTAATCTTTTTCGGGTCCGAAGTTGGGCTGGCGTATGGAGGGAGAGTTGTGACGCGAATTTCTTATCAAATTCGCCCTAATCATTTTCGAGTCCGGATTTCCACTGCGCGAGCGGCCCAAACAAAGATCCGCTCCTATCCCTCTGTGACGAAACCATCGTACATGCTGACGTCATCAATCAAAACCCGCCACCCTTTTGACTTTGTAAATAAAACAAATTGCGTCTGCGTCATTTTCATTGTTCCGTGTGCTAGCCAGTCTTCCAAGCAAAAAAATTCAAAAACCAACTGTTAACACTTGCTGACCGTTACCTTGCTGAAGAGAATTGAAGCCGAGTATTTCAGGGTTCTTTTGTCATAACTAGCGCATGTTTAAACACGTTTCATTTCCCGTAAACAGGTATTTATTCCAATTCCCCGCTAAACTCTGTAAAAAATCCTGGTTTTAGTTTTAATTATGCACTAAGGTCTGAAAAGAAGTTCAGTTTGGTCTTTTTCGTTCCCAGAACTGCAATTATATTCCCAAAACTGGTAATTGTTCCCCTTTTCCACAAAAACCCCGAAATTCCATTTCTGAATCCACAAGAACCAGAAATGGAAGTTCCTGCAGATCTGAATGTCGTGCCCATCAATGCCCCTCACAAGGACTTGGATTATTTACCTTTAGCCGATATGGATTTTCAAATTAAGGACTTGCATCTCAGTGAGAATCCTCTTCGAATATTTTTCCACTGTAGAGGAAATTATTTGAATGGTTCTGACATCTTTCGACTTTGGGAATAAAATATTCCTATGTACCTTCTCCCCTCAGTCCATATTTTTCCTGAGTTAGTCCATTATTGCTACGCAAATTATGATCCCAACCAACGAGCAGTTTTATCCCCAAGTCAAAATGTCCTTTTCCCAATAACTGCTAAGTCCATAAATGAAATGCTACAATTCCAACCTGGTCAAGCTCTCACTCCCCTGTCCATGGCTGAATTACTTGAGAAATCTACTAAGTTATCCCATGAAGAGTTAAACCGCCTATGCCAAACCTTCATGTTACCAGAGCATCAGCCTAAAAACCTCCCCCTTATGGTTATAATTTCTTTACTGATGAGGGTAGACTTATTTTAAACATAATATCTTCCATAATGAGCTTCAATACTAGTGAGTATGTTGATCAGTTAACCCTAGTATTGTTATCCATTTTTACCCCTGGACAGCCTCCTGTTGTCAAGTACGATTTTGCATCTTATATTGCTGACAAAATCCATGATCAGTTCATGAGATTTGACAATGAGAGAGTATTTAAGTATTATTCTGTCATATATCATCTCATGATTTACTTTCAGTCAAAAAATTTCCCTTTTTATGTTAAGAAACTTGATGCCAAAGGGAATCCTAGGTCAGTCATCTTTTGGTCTGCCATTACTCACAATTCCTCTGATTCTCCTTATTCCTATAATGATTTTTTCAACCTTTTTTTTCATCCTGCAACTACCTTGTTGACAGGAGTCTCTCCTCCTAGAATTAACAATGAAATCAAGAAAATCCTTCAGCTCTCAAAGCAGTACAAGATAGGTGACTGGTACCTATATCAAAACTACACAGAGATTAGGATATATGGATGTGAATTATGCCCATTCAAACTACCCAAGTATGTCCCAATGAGACTCTTTGCATTATAATATTTCAGGCAGATGAATAATTCAGATATAATTCATTTTTGCAATGCAAAGAAAAAGGCTCAACTCAGGATCAAGAGCCAATTAGGTCCCTTCATTTGTAACTCTAGGGAAGCTGTAAAGGAAGCCAAAAGGATTTTAGAAGACTATCTCAGACTACAAAAGAGTTTCTACTGGGTGCCTTATGATTCAAACAACTTTATCTGTGATAGAAGAATGAAAAATAAATTGTCACCATATATCCATCAAAGAATCCCAGAAATAGAACAATATGCTAATATGGATGAATGGACAGAAGGGACATTGGTTGAAAAAGATAGTGAGCAGGTCAATGTTGAAAATGTAATGAAATATCTTTAAAATATACTTGACCTAGAATATTTTGGACAGGTGCAGGGATCTTCTTCAGCCAGGACTTTACAACAAAATTTGCAGGAGATTAGTACAGTAGCAGTAGAATCTAAAGGAAAAGAAAACGAGCCTGATATACAAATAATTGAAAAATTCATAATGACAGAGCAACCAAAGACTTCTAAAGAACAAGGTCAAGGACAAATTCCTCCTACTCAGATCAGTGAGCCAGAAATTTCTATTTTACAAACTCCTCTGAATATAGAAAAGGGAAAAAGGAGAGAGGCTGAAACAACTACTCCTATTGGTGGCTCTTCTGAACAGCAAGATGTTAAAAGGCAGAAATTAACTCCCCTTCCAGAAGATGAATCATTTCAGAAAATTCCTGACAGCCAGGGAAGAGAAGACAGTCAGCAAACAGATACAGGTAGTGGGACATCCACTAATTTTCAAAAACAGGGAATACAGAGGCAACAAAGTGTAGAAATATCTTCTTTCAAACCTCCAGTAAAAACTACCTGGGACATCAAAAGAACATTCACCAATATAAAGGCCAGGAACGATCCACTTAGACTTCAAGTGTACAACCAATATTTGAAGATAATTCTAAAATCTACAAATATTGATGTCGCTATGATTATCCAATATAAAGATATTAATGAGCTCATTTCTTAAATTTTAAGAAAATAAAGAATACCTTCACACCAGACGTTAGGACTAATTTTCAAGTCTTAGCAAAGGATATCCATCCTTTAGATCAAATTGAGCTACACAAGCAAGCAGATGAGATGATTTATTCTACTTTGACGGATAAATCAATGATGACCCATAAGTTGTAGGATTCTTTGGATAATACTAATACACAGTTGTAGCTTGAAAAAGCCTCCTCCCATGCTAAGGATAATATAATCAGAACTTTAGAGGAAATAATCATTGGTTTGGGTCATAATCCTAAAGATGTGAAAGGTATTGAAGCTTTGATCAAGAGAAAAGATGATGATATTGCAGCTCTGAGAAAACAATTAAAGTTACCGGCCTCAAGACATCCACAGACTGCAGAAATCATCAAACAAAATTCTGAGGAAGAACTAATGGATTTTCTCTTAAAATTGAATGAGCAATTTACTGCAACTGAAAAAGAGCTTGAGAATGCATTAAAAGATAAGCAGGCAAATATTCCAGTATCTACATCAGGAGTAGTGACAGGTACAACAACAACAGGTCATCCAACAGAATTACTGCCAGAAACATCAAATTTTGAACACCTATTTTAAATTTTCAACAAAGTCAAATTGGAAGGTATGAAACTCGTGCCATAGAGCTTCACAAAACAAAGGAACAATTGGCCACTCTAGAACATAAATATGATCTTTCTTAATGAGTGTTGGCTTATAAAAAAAGAGAAGTGAACAAATTAGAAAAATAATTTTCAAAGCAATGGTATATGGATTCAAGCATCGAGAAACCTACACTCTAGCTAAAGGATATTCTTTGGGATAATATCATTCAATCAATAAAGGAGGTCTGATCCTCAATCCAAATAATGGATGAACAGAATGACTTAGTTAAATTGGCTCTGGATGAGATTGAGAGAGCAAGAGAAGAGTTGGGAAATAGGCCAGAAGAAGCCAATAGACTTATACAATTTTTGAATACTCAGACTAAGAATCAACTTGCAAAAATTGGTATTCAGGACAGGACCGGAACAATTCTGGAAATAAAGAGAGTTTTTACTAAAAGAACTCGTATAAGTAATTTAGAACGGTTAAAAGCCTGACATGCAAGAAGAAATGATTGCCTTCGTGAGAAAGATTGAATATTTTGTTAAATAGAGTGATCGTCACCCCATAGTTGCAGAAATTAAGATAATAGACCTTGATAGTTATGTTGAAAAAAATTGACAAATATACGTGATAATCAAGCTAGTTCTTCAACCGCCTATCAACAAGAGTATTTCAAGTTTCGCTGTGGAAAACCTTCATGACAGATCGGATCGAGAATTTATTTTATCTTGAGTATGAAGTAAATCATTTGTTCAAATCGCATTAATTTCTTCAGTTGTGACAACGGTCAAGGAACACTAAGAAAGGTGGCAGCGACCGTGAGGCTTTGGAACAATGGTGGGAAGAAATGATGGAAATTTTGTAAAAAATTATCCTTACATAAATTTTTGCCTATTTACCACAGTAAATCATGATAAAAAGGATAAAAGAATGAACAAAGGTAAAAGAGTATCAGAGTAGTTAAAGAGTATCAGTGAAACGAAATAATCAACATAGAATTACTGAAGAGGACAACAACAAGCCAAGATATAGGGCCTGCCTCCAACACATTCTTAAAAGAAGGAAACAACACAACATCGGTTATCATTTTTCTTATCTATGACACCATCTGTCTCTATATTGTTGTAAAATACTTATTAGTTATCCTAGATAATATCTCAATTTGTTATGAGATATTTTGTATGATTTTGGGTATAAATACTCCATCAATTGGAGTAGTAAGTGTGGATTCATATACTTTGCAGTAACATTGACTTTTTCGGAATAAAGTGCTGTTGGAGAAATTTCTTTGTGTCTTGCTGGATGATGAATTGATGCTAGAGAATTTTTATAGGATTCATGTGTTTGCAAACAACGTTTTTCATGGACTGTTTTACTTCATATAATATATTCAAAATAGTGTTTTTTCTCTTGTGAAAAAGAAATGATTAATGTTTATCACTCTGCCTTCAAAACTAGCGATGCTGGCCTATGTTGTTGGTTTATTGATATGGTATGATGGTATTTTTATATTTTGGATATATCACACTCCTCACATGATTAGCGTTTTTCTCTGTTCAAGGATTTTGGGTACATTAATTTGTATTTGGAATAATGGACGTCGGTACTCTATCTGTTGCTTTACTATTCTACATACTTCTATTTCACTTTCTTATAGATGCCTCGGGCATATTTGGATGCTTTCTCAGATTGTCGATAATCTCCATGTGGACCGTTACTAGGTTTTACATCAAGTCCCCGTATGTGACATGGGGTATTTTTCTATCACTATCTGGGGTGGGACTTCCACATTTCTGGATGGATATTTGGGTTCCAATCTTCAGATGTGAAAATGTAATGACTTCATGGACTATTTTACTTCATATAATATATTCAAAACATCATTTTTTCTCTTGTGAAAAAAGAATGATTAATGTTTATCACTCTGCCTTCAAAACTAGCGATGCTGGTCTATGTTGCTGGTTTATTGATATGGTCTCATGGTCTTTTTATATTTGGGACATATTACACTCCTCACATGATTAGCATTTTTCTCTGTTCAAGGATTTTGGGTACTTTAATTTGTATATGGAACAATGGACGTCGGTACTCTATCTGCTACTTTACTATTCTACACACTGCTATTTCACTTTCTTATAGATGCCTTAGGCATATTTGGATGCTTTCTCAGATTTTTGATAATCTCCATGTGGACCATTACTGGGTTTTATATCATGTCCCTGTATGTGACATGGGGTATTTTTCTATCATTGTCTGGGGTGGGAGTTCCACTTTTCTCGATGGATATTTGGGTTCCAATCTTCATATGTGAAAATGTAATGACTTCATGGACTGTTTTACTTCATATAATATATTCAAAACAACGTTTTTACTCTTTTAAAGTTTCATTTTTTTTTAAATTGAACCTGTCGTCGCTATACCGATGCCTTGTAAGCGTCGGCATTGTGACAGATTAGAAACATCGAAAGCGCGACAGTAAAAAAACGTCAGACGAGCGACGTTCAAAATGTTGGACCACATTTCGTCGGAATTGCGATAGTTTACAAACGTCGGAATATGTCCAAAATGTTAGACCAAATTTCATCGGAATTGTGGAAGTTTACAACCGTCGGAAGAGCGACGTCCAAAACGTCGGACCACACTGCGTCGGAATTGTTAGAGATACGGTAGCAGAAATATAAATAAAATGACACACACAACATTCAAACACACATAAAGAATGACAGATTTTAACGTGGTTCACCCAACCAATCTGGGCTACGTCCACCTAACAGGGCATCGACAATCTCATTAATCAACTGCAGAAATACAATAGCAGAGTTTCTCATCTGCTCAGCCTTCCTCACTACACATTCCTCCTCATGCCCTCTTGCCTCTACGGGCTTACATTTTATAGCTGTGAATGGCAACAAACTCATAAATTCTCTCACAACAAATATAGGATGCATTAACTCCTCATCAGAAACTGATGGAGCCAATGTAGCAACAAATCCTATTGTTGTCACCTACATGAGATTTTTCTCCAAATTTAATTAAAAATAAGAAATAAAATCTCAACAATCTCCACCTTGACAACAATTAGCCTGATACCCTGTTTCATTATTATTTTTATCTTTTCTGCAAGCCAAGAGAAGCCAGACACCATCGTAGCTTCTCTAACAAAACTGGTTTCGTGAACATGTCTGCACAGTTTTCCTTTGTATGCACCTTTTCAAGAGAGACTCCCCTTTTAGTGATAACCTATCTTACAAAATGGTACTTGATAGGTATATGCTTTGATTTACTATGATAGGCGGGATTTTTAGCCAAGTGAATTGCACTTTGACTATCACAAAATAACTTGATACTATCCTGCAACCTACCAAACTCACCAAACAAACCTTTCAACCAAACCGCTTCTTTGCAAGCATGTGAAGCAGCTATGTATTCTGCTTCTGTAGTGGATAAAGCAACAGTGTTCTGTAACTTTGACATCCAGCTAATAGCTCCACCTGCAAGAGTAAATACATACCCTGAAGTTGACCTTCTCTTATCCAAATCACCTGCAAAATCGGAATCAACATATCCACAAACATATCCACTGCTTCTGTTATAAGTGATACAATAATCACTTGTGCCTCTCAGATACCAAAGCACCCATTTCACTGCTGACCAGTGCTATTTTCCTGGATTTTCCATATACCTGCTGACAACCCCAACTACATGTGAAATATCTGGTCGAGTACAAACCATCGCATACATCAAACAACCTACTACATTGGCATATGGAATTCGAGACATATATTCCTTTTCTTCATTAGTGTTAGGACATAAACTTGAAGAAAGCTTAAAATGGGAAGCAAAAGGGACTGAAACAGGCTTCACATTGTTCATACCAAACCTCAAGAGTATCTTCTCAATATACTTCTATTGTGATAACCACAGCTTACCATTGCTCCTGTCTCTGAAAATATCCATGTCCAAAATCTGTCTTGCTGCTCCTAGATCTTTCATATCAAATGTCCTAGCCATCTGAGCCTTTAACCTGTTGATCTCTGTTATGATTTTGCTTGCTAAAAGCATATCGTCAACATACAACACTAAGATAATGAACATGCCATTACTTAATTTCTTAAAGTAAACAAAATGATAATATTCACTTCTTATATAATTTTGACTCATCATGAAAGAATCAAATTTCTTGTACCACTATCGAGGTGACTGCTTCAAACCATACAATGATTTCTTGAGCCTGCAGACAAATTTCCTGTTGCGATTTTGAACAAACCCTTCCAGTTGTTCCATGTAAATATCCTCATCTAAATCTCCATGTAAAAATGCAGTTTTAACATCTAGTTGCTGCAATTATAAATCAAGTAAAGCAACTAATGCTAACACAATCCGAATTGAAACAATTTTCACAACTAGTGAAAAAATCTCATGAAAGTCAACGCCTGCTTTCTGAGAAAAACCTTTTGCGACTAGCCTCGCTTTGTACCTGTCTTCTGTATCATCAACACCCTTATTCAATTTATAAACCCACTTACATCCCACAGTTTTTCTGTCTTTAGGAAGTTCTATCAGATCCCATGTGGCATTCTTCGCTAACGCCTTCATCTCGTCCTTCATAGCCTCTTTCCACTTACCACTGTTTGAACCTTCTATAGCTTCCTGATAGCACAAAGGTTCATCATCGTTAGCAGTTAAAGCAACTGAAGTAACATAATCATCATACCTTTTAGGAAGTTGTCTGATTCTTGTAGACCTCCTTAAAGATGTTTCTGGTACTTCCACAATTTGCTGATTATTATCTGTAGGAACTTCTTCATGATCAGCATCTGAAACACGTTCATGATCTGCATCTGAAACTTGTTCATGATCTGAATATGAAACTTGTTCATCTGAACTATCATCAGTTTTTGAACTGGTTTCAAACTGAATGTGTTGAAGCTTAGGTTCATTATCCTGTTTCAATTCATCATCTACATTTGGATTTTCAAGTGAGGATTCATTAAATTTAACATCTCTGTTAATGATGATCTTGTGAGTAGTAGGATCCCACAACCTATATCCCTTATTCCCATCACCATATCCAACAAAGATATATCTTCTTGATTTAGGATCTAATTTAGAATGCTGATGTTTCGGAACTAGAGCATATGCATCACAACCAAAAACTTTCAGTTTAGAATATTCACATGGATAACCTTTCCATACCTCTTGAGGAATTTTGGATCCTATTACAGTTGATGGTGATCGATTACCAAGTAACAAGCTGTAGAAACTGCTTCTGTCCACAATTCCTTCTGCAAATTTGCGTTACTAAGCATACTTCTTTCTCTCTCTAAAAGAGTCATGTTCATGCATTCAGCAACTCCGTTTTGCTGAGGAGTATATACAGTGGTTTTATGTCTTTCGATCCCGGCATCCTTGCAATAATTATCAAATTCCTTTGAAGTGAACTCACCACCATTTTCAGTTCTTAAACATTTAATGGTTCTTCCAGTGATGTTTTCAACTAATGCTCTAAACTGTTTAAAAACTGTGAATACATCAGACTTCTTCTTTAACATGTAGACCCACACTTTTCTAGAGAAATCATCAATCAAAGATACAAAATATGACGATCCTCCATATGAGGTTGTAGGAGATGGAACCCAAACATCAGAATGGATATAATCAAGGATTCCCTTACTAGTATGTTTTCCAGTTTTAAACTTATGCTTGCTTTGTTTCCCAAATAGACAATGTTTGCAGAAATCTAACTTAGAAGATTTTAAACTAGGAAGTAACTTACGATCAGATAAAATTTTTAATCCTCTTTCGCTCATATGGCCCAACCTTTGATGCCATAAACGAATAGAATTACTGTCATTTTCAGATATTGTAGAAGCATGATCTGACTCTGTTCTTCCTTCTAACTGGAAAATATTTCCAACCTTATTTGCTTTCATTACTAGTAAAATTCCTTTATAAACTTTCATTACTCCACCTTGAATAAAGGTTTTATATCCATTAGTGTCTAGTACTCCTAGTGAAATGAGGTTTTTTCTTAGTTCAGGTACGTGTCTTACATCAGTTAGAATTTTAATTGTCCCATCAAACATTTTAATCTGGACGCTTCCAGTTCCCACAATATTACATGAGGCATCATTTCCCATATAAACCACTCCATCATTGATTGATTTATAAGTTTTAAACCATTCTCTATGAATGCACATGTGATTTGACAGACCAAAATCTAACAGCCAATGTTGATCATGATTAGACAAACTAACTGATAACACTTCATCACTCATACCTGAAATCGATGCCGAACCTGTATCTGTCGTGTTTGCTTCTTTCTTCTCTGTCAAAGAGTCTCCTTTGGATGTTTGTTGTCTCTTCCGATAGTCCTTCTTCAAATCTCCTGATTTGCCACAAAACCAACACTTTACCTTACTCTTCTTCCCTTTCGATTTTGAACGCGAGTTGTTGTGCTTACTAAAGCATCTTTCTTTGGAACGACCTCTAACCACCATTTCTTCTGATGTAGAGGTTTCTGAATTTGACCTCTTCCTTGTTTCTTCGGACAACAAAGCTCCAACAACATCATCAAATTCAAGGGTTTCTGATGAACTAAGACTTATAGAAGTAACAAAATGATCCCATGACTCGGGCAACGAGCATAATAAAGTGACAGCTTTATCTTCGGATTCAAATTTTACTTCTATACTTTCTAACTACACCAAGAGAGTATTAAAGGTATTCAGATGATCAGTTATCGTCATACCTTCTTTCATGCGCAAACTGTACAACTGTCGCTTCAGAAGAATCCTATTAGTTAAGGATTTTGTCATGTACAGATTTTCAAGCTTTGTCCACAAACCAGCAGCAGTTTTCTCTGACACGATGTTAAACAAAACATCATCCGCCAAACACAGTCGAATGCCGCTCAGTTCTCTTTCATCCAAGTCACTCCATTCATCATCTGTCATGGTGTAAGGCTGTTTGGATTTCCCCAACAATGCCTTCGCCACTCCTTGTTGCACAAGTAAATCATACATCTTCACTTTCCAGATCTTGAAGTTGTTTTTTCCATTGAACTTCTCGATCTCAAACCGGGCACTTTGTGTTTTTGCCATATTTATTAGCTCGTGTCATAAAAAACTCCAATTGCAACTTTTTAATGAATGAAGTTTTTTGTTAAAAAAAAAAAAAATAATGCGCTTCACCTATACAATGGTTTTGACTCAAACTTGATATGGTGAACATTTAAATCGATATTCGATAAATTGATAATATATACCATGCAAATGGCATTAAAATTAAAACTATGAAGTGTTACCTTTGTACAACAACTTCATATTAAAATTGATTTATTAAAAAAAAAGGACCATGGCATATTAATCATATCGATTTAAAACGCAATTAAAAAACCAAAAACCAATATAAATTGATTTTACAAACTTCAAAGCAGCACTCCAATAGAATCGATTTTCAATGGCATTTGTATACCATTGATACTCCAATATAAAAACCGATTTAATCTCACCACTCAAATTGATTTTCAGAACTTCAAATCGTTTTTTTTTCTTTTTTTTTTTAAAACATGCCATCGATTTAAGGCTATTTGCCTCAACCTTAAAAATAATTTAGGCCCTTGTGGCCACTACCGGCTCGGATTTGATTCATATCATTCGTAAATGTGTGGTTGTTCCTTCAAAGTCAACATGCGATTACACAGTCAAGCATAACAATAATCCGTTACCGCTACTTGCCCATTGCATCCACCCAATTTGAAATGGAAAAATAAATAGATTTGAGAGCTTTATATGAAGTCTATACCTACGGCACTTCAGATGGAAAAATAAATAGATTTAAAACAAAATTGACGTCACTGTGCTGCAAGTGCACCGTTCAACACTGTCATAATTCAAAACTCGGCTTTAACCAGCTTAAACTTCAGAAACCGGTCCACGGCAGTCTGCGCACATCACTGTTTCCTGCTCACGGCGGGGACATGCTGGAAGCAGCAGCAGTTTTGAACACGGCCTCGCTATGGCTCCTCCACACGGATGGCAGGTCAACACAGTTTGAATCACATGACAATTTTGCCAGGCTCTGATACCAAGTGTTAGAGATACGGCAGCAAAAATATAAATCAAATGACACACACAGCATTCAAACACACATAAAGAAAAACAGATTTTAACCTGGTTCACGCAACCAATCTGGGCTACATCCACCTAACAGGGCATCGGAAATCTCATTAATCAACTGCAGAAATACAATAGCAGAGTTTCTCATCTGCTCCGCCTTCCTCACTACACATTCCTCCTCATGTCCTCTTGCCTCTACGGGCTTACATTTTATAGCTGTGAATGGAAACAAAATCATAAATTCTCTCACAACAAATATAGGATGCATTAACTCCTCATCAGAAACTGATGGAGCCAATGTAGCAACAAATCCTATTGTTGTCACCTAAATGAGATTTTTCTCCAAATTTAATTAAAAATAAGAAATAAAATCTCAACAGGAATTGCGACAGTTTACAAATGTCAGAAGAGTGACGTTCAAAATGTCGGACCACATTTCGTCATAATTGTGAGAGTTTACAGACGTTGGAAGAGCGACGTTTAAAACTTCGGAACACATTTCATCGGAAGTGCGACAGTTTACAAAGGTTGGAAGTGTGACGGATTGGGAAACGTCGGAAGAGTGATGCTTGTTTGGAAGTGACGGAAAAAGTGTCGATAGTGCGACACTTTTTAATTGCGTCGGAACTGCGATGGTATGGTAAACCACATTTTTCCCGCCCTCGAACTGTCGCTCTTGCGACAACTATGTGTCGAAATAGCGACGAATTGGCCGTCGGAATTTTTGCCAAATTTTCTAGTGAATGAAATAGGAGGCTAAGTGTTGGTTAGAGGTCCTAATTCAGTAGTGAGAACAATTATTCTTTTGTAGGTTGTGCTCAGAGCTAGAGCTTGAAATTATAATAGTTTATCTATTCAAGTGATTAACACAAATAGGCATGAGGGGTTTTTCCCAATTGGGTTCCCCTAGAAATCACAATGTATTGGTGTTTTCTCTTATTGCATAACTATGCTTGTTTTTCTAATTTGTGAATTTAATTCTAGAGATGAGTAAAGTATAATTGTGCCTCTTGATTATAGATTAAATTTCTTGAGTAGTTGCAATTTTATCACCATATTTCTACAGGGTCCATCCAAGGGGAAAGATTTCAACCATAAGATCGACAATGGAATGAAATAAAATAAAAAATATTGTTGAGAAACCTCTAGGGCATGACCTAAGAAGGAGACTTGATGCTTACCTCAAACAAAAAAGGCAGAAGTGAGAGAAATTATTCCCCACTACTAAAATGATGAGATGGTTGTTTCCAAACTTACATAGTGTGATCACATTTATAGGGCTAATAAAACAAGTGTTACAGTAGGTCATGTGTCCTAATAGATCCACCTTTATGATGCCAAAATACCATCCCAAGGGATAGGAATTTCCATCAAGGTAGCAAGTTACTACCCACTAGGGGGAAGTTAGTAGAGCCATAGAACCAAGCACCATGCACATAAGATTAAGAGGAATAGTCATGATTTTCCACTGAGGGGGAACTAGGATACACTTTTACACCTCATCCCATATAGCCTAAAAATCTATAATATTGCATATATTTGGGCTTTTATATGGTATGGTCTTGTTTCACAATATTTGGGGTAACCTTCATAAAAGAGGGGTAAAAATTCCAAAAGAAAATATTACCTAAAGCAAGACATACTTAGTTGTAGTACCTCTTCATGTTGTAGTTTCACCCCTACCCTCTTAATCCATACAAACTTTGTTGGTACAAACACAATTTTTTCCAACTCTACATTATCATAACACAACTCCATTGAAAACTCTAAGTCGTGGAAAATATTTTCTCATGAGCTAACAAGCCACTTCTTTTATAATCCATCTAAGGTACCATCCTCCCAAGTTTTCTCTTTCTTCCATCGAAGGGAAAATTTTGGTGGTCAATTTACAAGTATTCAAAACAAGGTAAAAGTGAAATTTACACATATACCCAAGTTAACTTTAAAGGTCATATCATAAGTCTTGTCCCATTTCCTAAGATCCCTAGGCATAGGGATAGATAGTCACCTTCATTAGGACATGAACCCTTCTCAAATTTCCCCTTGTAATGTGTTATTCCATCCAAAAAAAACTAATGAACGTATAACATCATAATTATAATAATTGTAAGCAATCTTGTACATCTATACATCATAACAAAACATGCATATATCATAAACATACATTATATCAACCTATCCAAGATATGCACATATCATAAATCATATCAAAAAATGTATCCAACATTGATATAGATCATAGAAAAGCATGTATATATAACGTGACATATCTATCTAATAAGACTTCTCCATCATAAATAGAAACTTAGACATAATCATAATTCATATAGCATTACATATTTCTCTAACAAAAAATCAACCATCAATATCTACAACATCAAAGGCATAACCAATAAAGATATGCATTACTACAATTACATCGCTATTATTAGAAACAATTTATTTTAATTATCGATGCAACATTAGAGGTTCTTTTCGCTCCAACCCTTTGTACGTGTGTAGTTCTATCAACATATTAGGGATTAGGCACATAATAAACTAGCATATATATATATATATATATATAGTCAAAGGACTATCTCCAGAATTAAAATTTAATTATGAATATAAAATACACATGGTCTAACCAAAGAGTATTCAACCCAAGGAAATAGATCGCTGGTTATGATAGTAGAATTCATAAACTGCCAATAACGAATTGAAGATCAAGCATCATCTAGAGAGACCATACTCATAACTGTTGGCCAAAAATACTGAATAAATGATGTAAGAAAGAGTCCATCATAATCAACTAGAACCCTACTTCCTGAATATATGTGATGCAATAAGGGATTGTTCTAATATTTTATAAAATCCAATTGACTGGAGAAGCAAAAAAGTTTCATCTTTATCTTACCTCATGTTTAGAAAATTTGTATACTCCAAGAATGAATATTTACAATAATTCTACTTTGCAGAAACATAAGAAACAAAAAGGACGAAAAAAACTCTATAACAAAGAAGTAATTGACTGAGCTTCCATCACAACATGATATTTTCAATAATTCTACTTTGTAGAAACATAAGCAAAAGGACGAAACAAACTCTGTAACAAAGAAGTAAATGGCAGACTTTCCATCACAACATGATGCTAATAATGTGGATGAGTCAATATATAAGAGTTTAGCGACCAAATATAGTAGCTACCATTGTCCACCACTAGGTTATATCAATGAGATTTCTACTTGCAAGGAAATAAATTTACTAGAAAATCTCAGTTTATGATTCAATCCAACACCCTTTAAAAATATAAATAAGCAAAGTAAATGTGATAGTGTAATACCCTCTTTCGAGTTCAAAATTTGCATCTAATTTTAGGCAACACAAAGGCTATATATTTGACAAATAAGAGTTATGCTACATTCCATATTGAATGCTAAAGTTCAAACCGAATTACTTGAAACAGAAAGATGATGTTGTACAATTTCAAAAAATATTGTGCTCGAACATTGACCATTTTTGTTTTAGCACTGTAATTATTGTTATGATTAAGAAGCATAAGGCAAAGAAAGAATTTTTTCTGTTATCTATTTTATTAATAGATATGGGCTTTTAGCATATTTTCCCTATATAAAAGGAGAAATTGTGACCACAAGCATTCATAGAATTAGATGCAAACCCTCATGTGGGTTTATGGTTCACTGGTAGACCTTGATTTCGGTAGTGGCGAGTTTGTGAGGAAATGGTTGAACACTGCAAGAGTAGGTTTAGGAGTGAACATTGGCACCTGATGCCCTGCTCCTCGAACTGTGAGAATCCTAAGCCCCTCATAACCAATGGTCAATCCTCCCACCTGTTTTCATTCATCTTAACCACAGTTAAAATCCATGCAAGATATATTGCAGGTAAATTAGAGTTTCGAAGAAAGGTAGGGCCTTGTATTTTCCTGTTGGCTATTATACCAAGCACTTCATTCTTCTTCTATGGTAAGCCCAAGGGCATTTAAGCTATATCGTGTTGAAGTTACGGGAACACGCCCGTCGGTGTCACCACTACAAAAGATTCATTCAATTTGACCAATGGAATTTCTATCTCAGATAGAGAATTTATTTAGATGGCCATTTTAGAAAAGCTCTTTTACGAGCTAATTTTAGAAATACTTAAAATACAGAAATTTTCATACCTATACACCCATATTATTAAACCAGCCTTGATAAGCTTCCTAAAAATAGGTATTATAGAAGAACGAGAGTCCTTCCAGTTCCAATTGTTGTAAACTACATCACTGCTTTATATTTATGAATAAAATTTCATTATACTGAGAATAACAATAAGTATATATAAAACACAATTTTTAGTGCATTACCTTATTTACATATGTTAAAACTTTAAATTATTAATATTGTTTTTATCAGATATGAAGAAAGAGCATGGGTGAGTACATTTCTATTGTTACCTGCAGAGTGCCCATGGGTAAGGAATTTCGGTTGTATTTGCATGCAAGGCTTTCTCCACATCAGGTCTGTTGAAATATATACCTACATATACTTCACTGTAGGGATCATAACTATAAGGTAACTTAGGCACAACCCCTACATTGAATAAAAGCACAATGTAAGTAATTAGATGAGAACTGCCAATGAATTAAGTGAAGCATGAACAATGAATGACTAGAGAAAGGGAATGAAAAGTGTGTTATGTACATGCTTTGAGAAAAAGTTGGAGGATGACTGCTGCAAACACATAGATGTGTACAAATGATAAATATTGATATATGTGTACACTGCAGATAATCCATTATCACATAATGTCTGGTTGCGACCTGTCTTTGAATTGCACAAGTACTTTCGGGTGTGGTAATCCTCGTTTGAAATAACTGCGAGACTCCATGCATAGTCTACCATACCATTGATGTCATGATCATTATCTATCATTGCGTTTCCTACCTTTAATACCAAGTTATAGAAAATTTTGATCAAATAACTTATTAAAGAGACAGGTTGCCAAGAAAAATAATGTTGGAAAGCTTATGGAATATCAAACATCGCAATATAACTATGTAATAGAAAAAATATAAGGTGTTTACCATGAAGCCTTTGAGATTAATGACTTTGTCCTTGTTTGTGTTGATGTTGCGATCAAATATCAGCTCTGCAAGTTGCGGGACAAAATGTCTTGATACATACCATCACAATGTCAGAAAATCCATTTTATTAGGTAATGTTCAAGCTCACTTCACAATGTCAGAAAGTCCATTTTATTAGGTAACATTCAAGCTCATATTTTATTTGGTAACATCTAACGTCATCATTCAATATCTATATACTTCGAACTATTTGCAAATAAATTAAAGTAGAAATCATTGATGCTATTTGCATTTGGAGATATATATATTGTAATGGTCGAAGATATTCGAGGAAAATTTTGAAAATTAAAATTAATGTGCATCTTTATATGAGATTTTTTTAAATAATATGGAAATTTAGGTGGTATTTATATTAAAGTTATAAAGTAATTTTACCAAATTTATTGGTTTTCAAGTTGTTTGATTTTTTTATTATTTTTATTTAGTTATAGTTATGTTTTCAATAAGGAATGACTTTCTTAATTATATGATAGAATAGGGAATATATTGTAAATCTTAAGATTGTAGGTTATAAATTAGTTTGATGTATTTAATCTTTTTCCAAGATTCTTGAGAGATTGCAATCTGAAATAGTGAACCCATGTAAAATAATAGGAGTAATGAGAGTCTCAAATATGAGTATTTTTTATCCCACATCCAAAGATTTTTTGTCTTCACATTGGCTTACAATTGATTTCAAGTCTATGATAGGCTTCCAATCCTCTATAAATCATTTTATCAATATTATAGTTATGATTGAGTTTGTGATGGATATGGATTCTAAGATATTTGTATGAAGGAACTTATTCATGTTGTTATTTTCATATATGAAAGTATCATATATGATCTTATTTATTTTAATCATGATATATTTCTCCCTTTTTTTAGTAGTAATAGTCATATCCATTCTACAGAAAATAAAAATAAATAAAAAAGGAAAAATTTAAGCATGAAAATTTATCTAATAATTTAGAAACATGGGAAAATATTGCAAGTCCCTAATATGTGAACCATAAAATGTTTGCCCTGAAATTATTCAAATTTCTAATTTTGGAAAAAGCATGGAAAATTAGCCCAAACAAATATTAGACCCTAAAATTTTCCCTAGATAACAATATAGTCATGACTCAGAAAATGCCAAAAAGGGTAGGGGATAATGGGCACACTTTCTTGACTCCAATATTGCATTTAATTTCTTCCTACCAACACTCTATGTTACTAAATATGGCATTAGCATTTTCATAAACAACCTAGTCACAAAAACCCTCAACTCTACCAGGACCATTATCTCTTCCACTAACTTCGGTATTTTTGTCCTAGGAACTATGCCAAAAGCTTTACTTAAGTCAATGAAACAACATAAGAGATTGAAGTATTATTACTAGGAAATTCCTTTGTGTTGATCCTAAGCCTAACAAGGTGGTCCATATTCAAATGACATCTCCAATACCTAGCTTGGCCTTTAACTCTTTTACCATGACTTTGTAGTCATAAGCTAATATTCTTTTCGAAAATAATTTTATACAACTTGGATAGAATGTTGCGAATCATAATGGTCATATAATTGGATGGAATTCTTTTATCTCTACCTTTAAAAAAGGGCACAATGAGGAGTTTCATCCACGGCTTAGAGAAGTCTTGCTTCAATGTGAAATTGAAGAGTTTGTACATGTGAGGGGTGAGGACAACACTCTCATTTTATAATTCCATCTCTATAGCCTTAAATATCCCTATCTTTCCCATTAACTAGCTACATAACCTTAGAATGAATGTCTTCCACCTAAAATATATCATCCTTTATTGTTGGAGTTAGACACTTCATAAATGTTTTTGAGTTAGAAATTGATATTTTAGTTTACTTTTAAGAATTAAAATTTCCCTCCAAAACTTCCTAAAATTAGAAAATAAATACTCTTACTATTTATATAATATTGTTTTTTTTTTTCATTTTAATAAACATTTTATACATTTTCCGTTATCAAAATTTAAATATATATTAAAAACATCTTTAAATATTTTTCTAACAATTTCACAATTATTATTATGATATACACAATATTTAAAGTTATATATAATTTTATATAACACATTGCTAGAAAACTAGATAACAATTTTCAATAATATATTTATAAATGTTTTTCTAACAATTTCACAACTATTATTATTATGATATACTCACCATTTATAATTTCGATATAACGCATTGCTAGAAAATTGGATAACAGTTTTCAAGTTAAAAATATATATTAAATATTTTGTAAATATTTTATTAAATTATTTATGTGATAATTAATTTAAAAGGGTAAAAATTAATTTTTTAAGAAGTACTCATCAAATAATTAAATTTTAAAATATTAACTATTTTATGTAAAAAAATAAATGAAAATTAAAAAATAAATTTATTTGACTAAAATTATAAACCCTTACCATTCCTTAATGTGAAATTTATAAATGTAATGGGTTAAATGTTTAGAAGTAAAATTTGTATACCATAAAATTTATATTTAAATATAAAATTAATTTATCTAATTTTTAATATATATATATATATATATATATATATATATATATATATATATATATATATATATATATATATATATATATATATATATATTCTATAAAACTGATTTATTAACAAGTGGATAAAATTACATCGAGACCGAAGTCAGTGACTACTGCCTTGTAGGCAGAAAATTCAGGAAAAAACAGAGTAGTAGATTGTCGAAACCCACGCAGGGGTGCAGAGCTATATTTTTCCAAGAGATACTTTGACCCAGAAGAAACAAAAGGGGGCCAGAAAGCTTCATAGCTACCAGAACAGAAAAAACCCAAAAGGTTGGGTGACAGAAACAGAGAAAAAAAAACCAAGCAACGAACCCATTAGTCTTCCGGAGTCTCCTCCACAATCCTGCACCAGCTGGTGGCATGCATGTCAGGAGCAGGCCCTTCGTGAGAAGACGGGGCACCAGGTTCAGCAAAAAGCATGTCTTCATCCAGAACAGTTCTATCTACAGGGCAAGACGGAGGCTGCGCCGGGAAACTGCCACCGCCTAGATTGAAATTCAAGAACTGGGTGTCAGGAGCAGCAACATTCGCCTCAGGAGCGGTCGGCTGTGAGCTGGACTCCCCTGGCAAGTTGTCTTCAAGAAAAAGCACCGAGAGAATGGCTGTAATCCGAGGGCGGTTGAGGGTACTGTTGAAGGTGAACCGAGCAGTACCAGTAGTAGGAGCAGAGGAGGCTAGAGGGCGATGCGAATGGGGACCCCAGAATAGGCGGAAATCATGAGAGCGCCCCCGACCGCTACGAGTTCTGGGGTAGTGGCTCGAGCCTTCGCCAAAGGAGGAAGAGTCCGGAGATGGGCTGGAAAGAACATGAGAGGGATGGCTCCGAGAGCTACCTCTTCGGCTCCGCAAACGGTGTCGAATCCTCGGCATAGTGAGATGGAGTGGGGGCCAGAACGCGTCAAAGACAACTGTGAAAGCCAGCGAAGGGTGGCCCGAGCACGGATGAGGTCGCAGCAGCAGCTTTACTTTCCCACGAGGATGAGCCTCCCTCTTCATAGAACGCAAAAAACACTGATAGAACCTCTCCCACCTATGCCCACAACATCTATCGACGCCAAAACAATTATGAAGGAAAGCCGAGAGCAGGTGATATTTAACCTGTTGTGTTCGGTACCCGCCCACCTTGAGACAGGCCTCGACATGCGCCAAGTCCGTCCTTCCCATACCAAGCCGATCTGTGTTCTTAACTGCACCCATGGTGAGAATCCCGCCGGAGCATGCGGAGGAATGGTTCGTCACAGTCGAAGTCGAGTGAGAGCAGAAGTTTTCAGAGCCCATGGCGTTGGAAGGAGGGGAGTATAAATGAAGCATGTCATTGCGCAGCTGTCCATTTAACGCCGCGTACTAGGTGAGCAGATGGCGGCAGGGCTTGCCACCCCTCCGTCCCATCCCATTAACTCGCCATTGAAACACCCGCATCCGGGGTAATTCTTAATATATTTAAGGCATAAAAATATATTTTAATTTTTCGGGATATTATTTTTCCAAGATGTAAATTTATTTTGAAAAATTGAAAAATTGAAGAAATGTAATTTGAAAAAAAAATAAAAAAATCTTAATATATATATATATATATATATATATATATGTTAAATAAGTTTTTTTTTCATCTTCAACTCTTTTATTCCAAAAGCAAAAAATTCTCTAGTCCCAAGGTGTCTTGGGTATAGACCACAAATTCACTATAAAGCTAATTCTTATTTTGACAATATTCATTTGCTTATTGGGAGTAGTTAAGACATAAAGATAATTTTTATTTGAGAAATTGGGGTTGATCACCTCCTTATAATACTTTTGCTTCCTTCCCTCCTCAATTTTTATCTTTCCACAACTTATCCTTAGATTAAAGTAATAATATTTTTATAATATCCAAAAATAAATTTATAACCATTTATTCTTTTATTACTTTTTATCTTAGTTTTTCAAATTAAATCAATATTATATTGATTATTGTTATTATTTCATCTAAATACTTCACTTCATCAATACTACCACAAATCTAATATTTAACTAATATTTCATTATTGTATACTCACTTGTAAACACTAGAACATCTCCTGCCTATTAAACAGTATAAAACTACATCTATCTAGCACATTAAAATATAAATTTATAATTTACACTTGTAAACACTGCAACATCACCTCAATATTAAACAGTATAAAAACTAAAATATTAAACAGTATAAAAACTACATCTATCTGGCACATTAATATATAAATTTATAATTCAAATTCTCTTAAAGAAAAAAAAAACATATGCCAAATTACCTCCGTAACTCTCCCCTGTTATGTAAAACTCTCGAGATTTGTACGCTGGAAACCTTTCCAACCAATTTAACAAGAAAACGTAATTGTCCTCCGCTGCAAGTTAAATTCGAGTAGAGAGCTTTATTCAACGTTCATCCACATAAGATAACATGACGAAATTTTTTAAACAAATTCATGTGAAATCAAAGCTCAGCGTGAACACTAAAATGTTACCTGTAATTTTATGTCCAAGACGCTTCAATCCAGAGGATGTATTTGTATAGGAGAAGCCAACTCCAACAGGGGACTCCAAGAATAACATGTTTGCCTCTGTCACAAAATAATCCAAAGAAGCTGTAAGGTTTTCGAGCAATTCACACGTCTCATATTTAAATATGTTTCACTCATTTTTATTTTGAATGTATGAAAGTGTTTGCAAACTTAAGGTTACTTCATATTTATTATTATTTAGAGAAAATTGGGTTATAAAAATAATTTATTTGTGAAGCATAATGGAAAGACTTTTTTTCAAATATTTTTGAATTAATCTATATTTTTTTTCAAATATTTTTAAATTAATTTATTTTTTTTAACTAAATGAAAACAAATTTTAAATTAATAACAAATAATGAATCATTTTTAAATTATATTTTAAAATAGAAAATTATTTCAACAAGATATAATAACAACTATATATCAAACAAATAAGCCTCACTTCCAATCATTTTAAAATCATGTTTTAAAACCAATTTTTTTTTTTTCCAGATGGTAATAGTGGAAACCAAAAATCATTTTGAATTTTGCAGATATCAAATAACTTTTCATTCTTGCAATATTTCCATCTATCCTTTAGATAGAATGTTCATATGCTAAAACCCAATTGCAATCTATCCAATTTAGAAGATCATCTTAAACTTATTATCTCAACAAGTTCTTTAATAAATTTTGATATTAATCATTTTCAAAATAATAATATTAATAATAAAATATACAATTTAACTATAGAAGTGTTTCGTGAGGCTGTGGATAATCCAGCAAACTCTCCAGTAAAGAATTACAAAATAAGAACTTTGCAATAAGGTAATAAAGTTATAAATAGATATATATTTTCAATAGCAATATAATTTTTTTTTTATATATAATTAAAATTAATTATCGTAAAGTAATGGATTATATTTTAAAAACTTTTAGCTGTAATTATGGTTAATTATTATAGAGTAATGGTTCATATTATTTTTTTAAAAATTAAGATAGATTGATTTTAGCTTCATTTCTATGTAAAAAGAGGGTAAATTTCTTTAATTTAAAAGAATCTTTATCTTAAAAAAACAATTGGTTTTTTTAATGCTTAATATCTATAACACTTTTAAATTCATGTTATATAAAAAAAGTGAATTAAAAAACTATTTTTACAATAATACATCATTGTAATGTTTTAATGAGAAGAAACTATTGATTTTTAATATATATATATATATATATATATATATATATATATATGGATAATAAAATATTTTATTTATGCATAATATTGAAATATATTAGGAATATGATTTCTGTGATCCATAAATTAATTATCACATCTTTCGGTGAAAATCACAATAGAGAATTTAGAGACGGGCCGGAACTAAATTGTGGTTCCAAACGGGGCCGACACAAAATTCTCTATTGTGATTTTCACCGAAAGATGTGATAATTAATATTGAAATATGTTATTTGTTATTAATATTTTTTAAATACTATATGTGAATTTCATATTTAGAATAGAAATAATTATACATCTTTTTTATATGGTGTCTTTTATTGTAATAAATTAATATAACTATTTCTTAAATGCACATATATGAGTAAAATCGCGAATTAAAACAAATTAAATTTTTCAAAAAAATGTGAGCATCTGAAGCACTCTAAAAAAAGGTTTCCTTGTCTAAATATTGATATCTCTAGAGACATGATAGCTTCAAAAACAGAAAAAAATGCAATACTTATTTTGTATATATAAATAAGTAAATAAATAATTAATATTATAATATTTTATTTAGAAAAAAGATTTAAATATTTTATTTAATATTTATATTCTAACTTTTTTATATTAATATATGTTTAAAATTATACTTATCAACTCTATATTTAAAAATACAGTCCACCAAAAATATCAAATATAAAAAATTATCACTATATTATATATTAGATATGAATTAGATATAAAATTGTGAGAAAAATATTTCGGTAAAAATCACATCCAAATAAATTTGGTCGACCCGTTTCGAACCAACCACTGTGGTTCATCATCAAGACAAGATGAAAAATATGATGAGGAAACCCAATTAAATAGATAATAAAAGCTCCAACTAGCCGTTGTAAAAAAACGGCTAGTTTGAATAAATTTGGGAAATCTGATCAAGAAACCCAATTAAATAGATAAGAAAAGCTCTAACTAGCCGTTCCTCATTAGATTTTTCATCTTGTCATGGTGATGAACCACACTAATTTTTCTCACAATTAATGGATCATAGAAGCCAAATTCCTAAAATATAAACTTTTTTAATATTTATAAAATTAAATGAGATATAAGTAGAATTAATTTTAAAATATGAATTTTCAATAACATTTTTTAAATAATTTGTCTTAACTTCATATTAAACATTTATGAAATTACTCATAACCTTTATATGAGAGAAAATCAATTTATTAAACAAAACTTATATAAATACTACTTTATATATAATTAATATTAAAAAAAATTATTTAAAAATATTAAATTTTTATATAATAAGGAAAAAATGGCGCACCTTCAAATATCTAAACCTTAATAGAAGTAATTTTCCTAATAAATACACACCGTCACACCCTCTTTTATATGTTTTGTAAGCAACATAAATTTTATATTAAATATAACGATCTCCTTTATTTCAATATAAAAGCATTTAAAAAAAATCAAAATGAAACGTCTAAAAAAAATAAAAATAAATAAAGGGTTTGCTATCCGAAAAGTGTTACTATGCTGGGCTTCTAAACTTCTATAAGAAAGTCTGATTCAGAAAATGCTGGGAAGCACACACGTAAGTTATAACCAGCATTCTGGTCAGTAGCGTAAGGTCCCCGACCAGTACTTTAAGTCAATGGAAGAGAATTAAGGATGAATAACCTTGATTCCAAGAATACTCGTTTAGGCGAAGCTGCGATGTATTCTTCTCTACCAAAAATGGCCCCAATTCCAGTGCTTCCCCGCCTCCAACTGATGAACAGCCTGGTCCTGAATTTCAATGTTATATATACAACACAGGCCGTTACTGCATGACTATTTTACCATGTTAACATTAACACACCAGAGCAAAATGTATACATAATTAATATACCTCCAGTGAGCCAGAGAACAAGAGGCTTTTGCGATGCGTTTTGAGTTGCTTCAAAGAACCAATAAAACAGAGCCCTGCCCCTCGCTTTGTTGACTGTTACATATCCCGCATAATGAGCGAAATCCACCGGCGGCTGCCCGGAAGATTAACAACTCTGTCGGTTTCTGCTTGCGGGATTATCGCCCGCACACTGCCAGAACAGTAAAGCCACAGCCAAAATGCATACCCATTGACGGGAAGACGAATAAGAAACGGCCAGCGCCATGACTGCAGAAACCAAAAAATGCGAGTGAGAAGGGATGGGAAGTGAGGCGTATTTATAACGCAAGGGCAACCAGATCCCGATATGGCAGTGACCGTTACGGCGACGTCAGATCCACTATGTCGGTGAAACTTTTACGAGTAGGTTCTCTTATCTGCCCCCTCAGTCACAATCCCTCGAGAAACGTGTCAATAGTGATCTTTTGCCTGTAAATTTATATATTTTATTATTATTATTTTATAACTTTATTATTTTATAAATAGTCAAATATTTTATTTATTATTTTATAAATATTGAAATATATTATTTATAAGGGATATTAGAATGTTTTTTTATTATAATAAAGTTAATCAAATATTTTATTTATTATTTTATAAATATTGAAATATATTATTTATAAAGGATATTAGAATGATTTTTTATTATAATAAAGTTAATCAAATATTTTATATATTATTTTAATGGATATTAGAATGTTTTATTATTATAATGAGAAGTTAAACATTAAATGAATTACTTATTTTTCTCATTCCACATTATTACTCTTAAAATTATTTTTTAGGAGTGTTAAAATAATAAATTTAATTTGTTTTATTGTTTTATAAGATTTAATAAAAAATTTGACATTGTTTTTAGAATAAATTTGTGAAATAGATTGAAACAGGTAATAGTTTTTTTTAAGTTGAGGGTTGTGATAAGATTGTGTGAGAATGTTATCATCAAATTTAATATTATTGAGGATTGGTTAAAAGAATTAAGCAAGGGTATTCCTTGTTCCTTGTCCTACTCTCATTGTTATAGTCATAACTCTTCTCCTTTATGTTGATTGTATTCTTCTTTTGGCTAGGACTATTTATGACATTGGTAAGCAACTAAAAATTCCTCCTAGATGTTTGTTCTAAGATGGATATGAATATTAGTATCAACAAAAGAAAATCATGATAATCAAATCCAAAAAGACTCTATATGATATTTTCAAAATGATAAAAACAACATGGAGGAGGTTCCTTCATGAAAATATTTTAGAATTATAATACATGAGAGGCTCAACTAGAATTATAACATTGGAAAAAGGATAAATGAAAGATGGAAAGCTCATTATGGGCTTCAAAAAAATTGTAGGTCAATATACATTTCGATATAGGATATATATAAACTTTTGTTATTGTATATGGAAGTGAGGTTTGGAGTTGTCCTATCTCTAAAGATTCATGGAGAAAAATAGAACATATCTACAAGTATTTTATAACATACAATTTCCACATTAAAGGAATTACACCTCATCTTCTCCTCCTCATTGAAGCAAGCATTTTCCCCATTGAAAACATGGGTATGATTAGGTATTTTATGCATAAGAATAAGGTAAACTACATAGAAGAAAATAATTTTCCTAAAAAACTTCTAGCTCTAGTTGAAACCAAGGCCACCTTTAGTGCAAATAGACATCACATAATGATGCCTAGCCTTGAATAGACCATTGGGGAATAAAGGAGTAGATCATTTTACATCATAAGATAATATCATAAGAATTTAAGAAGAAACTGTGGGGTGATAAAAGTTGGGAAAAAAAGAGCTAACTAACTTAAATCTCAAAAATAAGAAATAAGAAAAAAATAAACATTGCTAAAATAACAACAAATTTTCACTAGCTTCACAAGAAAACTAGAATTTGGTGAATACCGAATTCACTATGCAATAAAAGAGAGTGTCATCACTGTCACACTAAGAAGCTTAAAAACGAAAATCTCTTTCTTATAGATTATCAAACTTATACTCACATTAAATCTAAATTCTGAAATATTGTTCCCACTACTAATTTTTACGCACTAAAATTATGATGATTATGTAACACTTATCTCAAAGCATAAAAATAAAATGTTAAATTTTTTTGAAGAATCTCTAATTTTCTGAATATCCAATTTAATCTTAATAAAAAATAATCATTAATAATATCATAAAACAACTATTAATAAATTTAAAAAATATATATATTTAATTAATCTGTATGTAATTTAAATAAAAATAATTTATTTAATTATTTTTTTATTGATATTTCTTTAAATAACAGATACATATCTCCGTCGCTAAAAAAAATCAAATCTCAGCTCAATGATTCTTTTTACTTTCTGAATTACAATAAACCTTAAACATTTGGGTTAGCCTGTATAATTTAATTCGTCGATTCCCTTATTAAATGTATTTGACTTATTTGTAATTTACAATATAATGTAGTATTTTCATTCATTAAATTATTTTTCCTTAATTGTCATGAAAGCAAGATATGAGTGGAAATGTTTTGCCTCCTATTACGTTTTCTTTATTAGGGCCAAATTTGTTTGACTTGGAACCGCATTTTCCATGAAATTCTTTTTTATGAAATTATCATATTATATCGATCCAGTGTATTTCGAATTCAGACAAATAAATTTGAATTATTTTGTTAATTTTGAACTTACATTATTAATTTAGAACTTACGTTATTAATTTTGTTTAATAAGGCGCTATTTAAAGGAAGCGAATGACACCAAGAGTATTCGAACATAATATCGGGTAAGATGTATTCCAATATAAACCTTCGCGAATTGTTCGGAATATTCGAGGATAATCATGATGTAACCATTTCTTCTTACATGATGGTCTGCATATAATATAGAGCTTTCAGAACCATACGCCGCATATAACTGGGCATATTCCACGATAACCAAACGCCTAAACAATTCTTTGTTGCGGAATATGATGATGGCCTTCATATAATTTATGATGATAAGGACATATGATGGTTTACATATAATTTTATATTAAAATTTTATAATGTAAGAATATAATACGATGGTAGTGTGTATATATATATATATATATATATATATATATATATATATATATTAAATTTTATCGATATAACATTATAATTATTTATTTATACTTCAAAATGTTGGATATTATAGAAGTAGAGCAGAACCCATAATTAAAATTACAAACAGAGATACAAGAGAAACTAAAATAAACATACAAAAATTGGAGAAATTAATCACAGATTTCTATTACAAGAGGCCTTGCCTTGCTTGGCTTGACATACTTAGGCAGAGGCAAGAAATACAAATTTACAGATCAAGTAGGAAGATCTAGAATATGCATGTGAAATATAAGGTTCTATTGTGGAGCCAAAAAATTCAAAGGGCAGTGACGGCATTGATCGGTTGAGACTGCGTGGGCAATGAGGTTAGGTTCGGCGCAAACGGCTAAATGCAGTTTCACATTTAACATTCTCCCACTTGAAGCCGAATAAAGAATCTCGAATCAAGTCACACCGATGCCTACCATGCCTCTACATAACTCATGCTTACGTCTTAGTAGAATCTTAGTGAGCATATCGGCAGGGTTCTTATATGTATGGATCTTTTCCAGAGATAATTGTCCTTCCTCCAACACATGGCGGATCCAATGGTACCTTAAGTTAATGTGCTTGGGTTTTGAGTGAAATGCTGGATTTTTCGCAAAGTGAATGCCACTCTGACTATCACAATACAACACATACTTGTCCTGCTTGATTCCTATCTCTCCTAGGAATCGTTTCATCCACAACATTTCTTTACAAGCCTATGTTGTAGTTATGTACTCTGATTTTGTTGTAGAGAGAGCTACTATTATTTGTAGGCTTGACACCCAAGATACAACTGCACCTGCAAATGGTCACAAATAACCTATAGTGGAGTTTCTGGTGTTGATATCTCCATCCATATCTGCATCTATAAAACCTTCAAGCACAATATCATTCTGACAAAATATAAGCAATAATGACTAGTACCCTTAAGATACCTGAAATTCCATTTTACTGCTTGCCAATGTTGTTTTCCTGGATTGGCAAGGAATCTAGTCGCAACTGCCACTGAATATGCAATGTCTGGTCATGTGCATACCATGGCATACTTCAAGCTGCCAAGTGCTGAAGCATAAGGAATCTTGCTCATTTCTTCCTTCTCCTTTTCATCACTCGAACATAACTCAGCACTCAATTTGAAGTGGGTTGCAAGGGGTGTACAAACTAGCTTGCCATCCTTCATATTAAACCTCTCAAGAACCTTCTTGATATATTTTTCTTGTGACAACCAAAACCTTTTGTTTCCTTGCCAGACATGATCCTCATGCCCAATATATGTTGTGCTCGACCCAAATCCTTCATTGCAAACTTGTTGCCCAAATCCTTTGTCAACCTATTGATCATATTCTTATCATGCCCAATAATCAACATGACATCCACATATAACAATAATATGAGGTACATTCCTTGATCATACCTCTTAATATAGACACAATGGTCAACTTTGAGCTTGTGAAAACCATGTTCTAACATGAATGAATCAAATTTCTTGTACCATTGTTGAGGTGCCTATTTTAAACCATAGAGACTCTTCTTCAACTTGCAAAGAAGGTCTTGTTTGCGTTTTTCTATGAAGCCTTCTAGCTGCTTCATATAAATTTCTTCCTCTAATTCTCGATGAAGGAAAGAAATTTGTATATCTAACTGTTCACATTATAAATCTAAGGAAGCAACAAGGCCAAGAATGACTCTAATGGATGACATTTTGACAACAGGTGAGAAAATTTCATTGAAGTCAATGCCTTCCTTTTGGGAAAAACCTTTCCCCACCAACCTTGCCTTTTACCTTTCCTTCTTTTCCTAACCTTCATGCTTAATTCTATATACCCATTTTTTTTGCAAAGCCTTTCTACCTTTTCTGAGATTTATCAACTCCCAAGTTTTATCTTCCAACAAAGAGTTCATTTCTTTTTCCACTGCCTTCTTCCATTCTTTAATGTTCTCAACTTTACAAGCCTCTTGAAAACAATTAGGCTCACCTTCATCAGTCAGTAAGAGATAGCTTAAAGGAGGATACCTCTGTGAAGACTTATGAGGCCTAGAAGATTTGGGAACCAACCATGGTGGTGTATTATCAGGTTGAATCTCCTATAAAGGTTCCTGCAAGATTCCTTCTTCTTGGTTTTCATCACTTTCCCCTTGTTGTCCTTCCTGCTCTTGAATTTGCTACTCGTTTTCCTCTATTGGTAGGATATCTTCAAGATGCTCGTCAAACCTGTCAATAAATTTCCTGACTTCCACCTCACCTACATTCCTTTTAAACATTCTGACTCATTAAATATAACATCCCTTCTTCTAATAATTTTTTGTTTAACTGGATCGCATAGATGGCAATCAAATTCTTCATCCGCATATGCCAGAGAAATTCATTTCATTGATTTATCATCTAGCTTAGTTCTATTTTCTTTGGGAATATGTACAAATTCTTTGCATCCAAGGATTTTCAAATGAGAATAATTCAAATTCTTACCAGTCCAAACTTCTTCAGGGATGCCTCCATCCAAGGTTGTAAATGGAGATCTATTTATGAGGTAGCAAGCTGTCCTCATAGCCTCTGCCCAAAGCTGCTTGTTCAAACTGGAATTTGAAAACATGCTCCTTACCTTTTCCGTAATGGTACAATTCATTCGTTCTGCAACACCATTTCGTTGAGGTGTACCAGGAATAGTTTTCTCATGCTTTATGCCAAACCTGTTACAATATTCTTTGAATGCATCTGAGCAATATTCTCGACCATTATCTATTCTTAGGAACTTGAGAAATTTTTTAGTCTCTCTTTCAACAGAAACATGGAATTTTTGAAATATTTCAAATACTTCACTTTAATTTCCATGGAATAGGCCCAAACCTTCCTCGATGCGTCATATATAAATGTTACAAAATATGATGCTTCGCCTAATGACCTGATGTTAACTGGTCCAAACACATCTGAGTGTATCAATTCTAACACATTTTTTTATTTGTTATGACCACCTCTAAGAAATGAAACCCTTATTTTTCTACCATATATTTAATGCCCACAAAGATCAATATTGTAGGATCTCGAACCTGGTAGTAAATTTTTACCAAAAAGTATTTTTAAACACTTCTCGCTGATGTGACCCAAGCGCTTATGCCACATATCTGCTGAATTTCCTTCTCTTATGACAACAACAAAATATGATTTTCCTATCATTGCCTTCAATGAATATAGTGTTATTTTCTTGGGTCCTTTGGCCATGACCAATGCTCCTTTGCTAATTTTCCAACCTCCTTTTCCAAAGCTTATGGAATAGCCTTCATCATCAAGTCGTCCCATATAGATCAAACTCATGCGCATTTCTAGTACATGCCTGACCTGTTTCAAAAATATATCTTGTCCATTATTCATCTTGATCTAGACATCTCCCACTCCAACAATACTGCAAAAATGATTATTCCCCAAATTCACTCTACCATAATCACCAAGATTATATGCAAAAAAGCTATCTTTGCATGGGGTTCCATGGTGAGATGCTCCTGAGTCAAGGATCTAATAAAAGCTACCGTTAGATGTATATACACATGCATCCTCTAATGAAACAATAAATAGCACATCACCATCTGTGACTACATCAATAGTCTCACCTTCATTTGTGTTGGATGGCTTGTGATTTGTATTAGTTGGTCTTTGATTGTTTTTTCCTTTCTTCAAGGCTCGAAATTCTTTCTTCATGTGCCTGGGTTTGCCACAATGAAAGAAAATGATCCTTCCCCTCCTTGATTTTGATCGACCTCTCAATCTTGATCGCCCTTGTCGGCCTCGATCAATCCTCCTACCACAATCAACTAGAGCTAAAGCTTCTCCTCCCTAGTTTTCTGCAATTGACAGTGCCGCAACTCCTCATTCATCAAACTGCTACTAACATCATCATACTTCAGGGTCCTTGCAGGTGCTAAAGTACTCATAGCCACAATTATTTTTTCCCCTCCTTTTGGCATATAACACATTAACAAAATAGATCTAATTTCGTCATCTAGGGTTATTTTAACAAAGTCAATCTGACTAGTTATAATGTTTAATTCATTCAAATGCTCAGAAAATGAAACACCCTCCTTCATCTTGAGATTGTAAAGCTTCTTCATCAAGAACACTTTGTTTGATATCGTGTTCTTCTCATATATATCATGGACCTTCTTCCATCATCCTTTTGGTGTTATTTCTCCTGACACATTGAAATACACATTCTTTGCTAGATATTGGCGGATTGCCATAATTTCCTTTCTATATAGCTTATATCATTCCTCATATGTCATCGATGAGATTTTCTTTGTTGCACCCTCAATCGGAAAATATTGATCTTTTAAAATCTGTATATCCTCCATCTGTGATTTCCATAGGGAAAAATTAGCCCCGCTCAAATTCTCTACATCATTAACTGTTCCAATCTACATTCTCAATAAAATTTACACCTTCCAAAAATTTCACTTACAAAATAAGACCTTTAAAAAATCAAGGGCCAAAAATCAAACTCTTTTAAAAATTATTATTTTAAACCATAATGCCCCTACTTTGATAAACTTCCTTTTTCCCTTTTAAAATGTGAAATTTAAATGAACCATTATAAAACATATATAATGTTATAAACTATATAAACTCCCATCTCACTTATTAAGAATTTAAGCACAAAACTTGAAGTGACTTCTTAAATATGACGTTAAGCACAAAACTTAAACTGAAATGTGCCAATATATCAACAATTGCCGTCTGGTTTTATGCAAAGCCCATTTTTTCTGCAAATTCTATGAATTTTGTTAACTAAATACATTGTTAACCAAATAAAGGACTTAATAAGTCTACAGATTTTACTGTGCTACGACAACTCTGCTGATTACTCAATTCCACCAGCACTTCCTACGCAACAATCTCCAAAAAATGCTCAAAAAAAAAAACTCAATGTAGACCTCACAAATCTGTCATGCTGTCATTCTGTTCCGCTCGTGATCACCTTTGCCTTCCAAAGGTCTCCAGAAAATCGCAGAGTTTTGCAAAATAAGGGATCATTGATGTAGCACTTCAACGTCGTGATATCAAGAACTGGCTTGGTGATAACTGGCTCTGATACCAATTTTTGGATATCAGGGAATCACAACAGAACCCAGAATCAAAATCACAAATAGAGGCACAATAGAAACTAAAATAAAGACACAGAAATTGGAAAAATTAATGACAGATTTCTATTACAGGAGGCCTTCCCTTTCTTGGCTTGACATGCTTAGGCAGAGGCAGGAAATACAAATTTATAGATCAAGGGGGAAGATCTAGAATATGCATGTGAAATATATGGTTCTACTATGAAGCCAAAAAATTCAAAGGACAATGGTGGTGTTTCTCAGTTGGGACTGCGTGGGTGGCAAGGTTAGGTTCGGAATCAACGACTGAATGCGAGTTCACATTTAACAGAAAAAATGAAAAAATAAAATGATATTTTATAATGGTAAAAGTATAACTTAAAGAGGTTAACAATATAAGTAATTGCAATTCAAATGTTAAAGAAACACCTAATTAGTTTATAGTAGGAAATAAATTCTTTATTAATTCATTTTGTAAATATTTATGTAAAATTTATTAATGAATTTTTAATTATTATTAAATGATATATTAAATATTTTGTTAAAAAATAAAATATATTTAAGTGTTTAAAAAATATGAAAAACTATTACCCTTTTTTTTTTTTAATTGAATAAGTTTATTTAGAAAATTGACATTAATTAAAATAAATTAATACTTAATATAATCTAAATTTTGATTCTAACTTACTCTCAAAACACAAAAATAAATAAATAAATACGTATTACCAACCCATTGACTTATTTCTTCCTACTATGCATAAGCTTTCCTTCCTTGCTACTATACATCATCTTCTCTAAATCAGCCAAGCAATTAGAATCTCACCTTCACCTTTATCTCTTTCAACGTTTTATTTTACCAAAACATTCTTGTTTTTCTCAACAATTCATCAACCCTATTAAGATTTTTATAAATGCTCTTTTTTTTTTAAATCATATAATATATTGGTTTCATTTGCCCTTTGTTATTCTTCCCTCATAGAGTATGGAAGGGACATTAATAATGCCATGAATAATTGTGTACATTTCACGAAGCTTGACTACATGTTATTTAAAAATGTAAAAAGGAAAGTAACAATATATTTATAAGATTGATAAAAGATGAAATAATTTTATAATTACACCGAAAGGCGTTCCCTTTGCTGGCTTTAGCTGAATGTCACTGTTCACTCTAGCCAATGAGAGGGCTTTCTCATCGTCCTTCTAGCCAATGAAAATCTGACATTTGGCGGCTTCTCCTCCTACTACCTCATAGTTTCTTACCAGCGCAGAGTTTCAAATTTTTTTGTCAGACACGCAACTGAACAGCGACTGCTCTGCGTCCTCCTCCGCGTCCGTGCTGCTGTCGCGTCGTCCCCCTTCCATGCACAGCATAGAAACTGCAGGTAAACCGGATTCGGAGATCTGTATCATCACTTCAAACTTAATCACCTCAATTTTATGACAGTCGGTGCATTCTTTCATACATTTTCAGTTAAATAGTTACAGAGTAACTACGATGGTGTTGCCTGTGAGGCCAGTGAGATTCTATGGCAGCAGCCTTCATCTATGGCCCTTCGATCCCCCGTTGGGTGTGATAGAACCATTCATGAGCTGCGCCAGGGACGCCCACTGGTCCATGGGAGGCATTGGCCTCAAGAGAAAGCGAATGTAGGGGAAAATTGAAGGGAGCGTGAAGAAGCTCAGAGCCGAGGAAGAGAAAGAGACCAAAATAAGAAATAGGGATGACAAGAAGGCCGAGGAAGAGATGAAAAAGAATAAGAAGCGCAAAACTGATAAAGATGCCCCCGCAAAGGACGATTCAGCATCCGGCAGCCCTAAAATTAAGGGCATTTCTAGCTCTAAAGACAAGGGCATTTCACAGTCATTTGCTATTTCTGTTTTTATGCTTGGGGTTCATGCCCACTCCTCTAGCACTCAGTGCTTAAGGAAATATTTGAAGCTTTTTCTCCAGCATGATGTTGATTTGCTGGGTAGGTGGAAAGGCTAGAGATTAACAAGGATGAATACAGGGTCCAGACCTGCTTGCGCAAATGTTTGATGAGGAACTAGTTTCTCTGTCATCTTGGCTTGAGGGTTCGCTTGCTCTCAGCATCATCTCCTCTGAGGCCGGTCTCATCTGGTATAAGTTCTCCCTGTTTTGTTTTCTCTTTTGTCTCTAGCTTGTACAGGACTGCGTACTGTTTTGTTTGCCTTTGGTATATTTTCTTTCTGCTGAGCTTGGTTCCTCGGTGCTTACACTCTTTTCTACAGGGGCTCTCCTTTCGGTTTCACTGGGCTGTCTGTTTTGGGGTTATATTTGCAAGCTTGGTGGACCATTTGTTCTCCAATTTTTCCTGTTCCAGCTAAGGTTTTTGGGTTTGGGGCTTTGTGTGAAGGTTGTAGGAATACTTATTTGGTGAGTCTTGGGTTATTTTATTCTTCTCTTGGCTCCTTGGAACTCTGTCAATTGTCCTGATCTTCTATATTCTTCTCCTCCATGAGGAGGCAATGTCATCCTTCAGGAAGAAGGGGGGAAGCAGGAGGGCCCAAGCCGCTCTTCCAAGTAGCAGCTCAATATACCACTGTCATCCCTCCTGAAATTACAAGGCAAATTCATCAGGCAGAGGAGGAGGCTCACATAGAAAGGCATTTCATACCGCATCAGAAAACTGAGGAAGATGTTAGCAGTTGGATTCCAGAGTCTAGTAAAAATATCCCATAGACCCATACACGCAAACAGTTGACATCTACTGGCAATTGAAAAAGCTTATGGGAAAAGTGTGAATTGAGCGCTCGAAGACCCAACAATAAATTTTTTTATGCATTGATGAGTTCCTGCAGAAATTTCAGAAGCTGGATGACAAGGTGACTATCCTAGCAAAAAAGGTTGCAGACGTGGACTTCACAAACTCTGAAGAGGATACTGAACCACCAACCACCATTCATGTGACTACATAACATGGTTCTCTTTTCAGTTTATGTTTTTTCTGATACATGAAGAAGGACTGTAGGCATTAAGAATCAGGAGAGCTAGGTTTATGTTTTTATGCTTGGTCATAGACATTATCAGACTATTTATTAATGTTGTTAAGCAGATTATATGTATGCCCATATCAAAAATGAAGACGCTTATTCTGTGCTACTGGTCTGGTTTCCCCAGTGGCAGACTAGTAGCAACAGAATATCTATGATATGTATTTTTGAATTATATCAATAGAAAACCTGCCTGATCTTTAGCAAAAATAATGAACACCATGTAAAAGAGAAGATTCCAGTGTGAACAAATAAACAATAGATCAAGATGTAACAACTTAGAATGCCATAAAAAATTCTCATCTTGGGAACCATGGAGGTGAAATCAAATTTAATGTTACATCTATTGGAGTTCAAATACAAGAACAAATTGACATAAGTCACTCAAAATTTTCCTTCGGAAGGTAGGACAGACTGTATAGTCTGGTAGACAACCAGGTACAACATGAGGCCTCTACATCATTACATTTAGCAAGGTCATTTCCTTTTCCTCGAGTCAATTCAGTCATGCTTATGATCTTGTGTGTCCAGAAGGAAGTACCTGGCACCTTCATACCTACTCATGTTGAGTTAGAGATCTTGCATATATTGAACTGAATTTAATCCCTGCAAAACACATATAAACATGTAATTAACTAGTTGCCAGTTTTACTAGGAAAAAAAAAGCAGATATGAACTTAATTCCAAGGGCATATCATTGCTAATGCCAACATAGAACCCAACTTTGTATATACAAACTCAGAACCATCCTCAATGATACTATCAAACTAATGTGCATGACTAATCTACCCACGTGTAATAATTGACATGGGGTTAAAAAAGGGTTACATACCAATATTTAATCATTCCGTCCCAGCCACATGTAGAAACCTTGCTCTGTTCCAGAGGATGCCACTCATAGCCTATGAAAACGTTGTCATGGCATTTTAAAGTTCTGAAGACTTCACAAGTTTTCCAATCCCAGAACCAACATCTGCCCTCGCCATCTCCGGACATAACAAATCACCCATCGGGTGAAAAGTTAACTTGGCAAGAATAACCTGCTGCAATATGCCCCGCAAACCTCTTCTTCTTATTGAGTTGGAACCTCTCCCTTGTACTGTAGATAAGAATTCGATAAACCGTTTGGTTTTAAATATGCTTTGATTCCAGATATTCTCCATCCTCCTCTGAGCCCTTCTCCAGCACATATTGTTCAGGCCAGAAATCATGCTCACCAAGATTATCCACATGAAACAAAACCTTGGAATGTATCCCAAAGGATGTTGTGCCATCTTGCCAAAGTATATCAACCTTAGTCTTAGTGTTCACAACAAGGAGTGCCCCAGATCCACATGCATGCAATTTCCTATAGTTAGGATTACTTTTTTCGCCTAGTTCATTAAGCTGCTTTGTTGAATTTCTGTCTAGACAGATCTCCTTCAATCGTGGACGCTCAGACTGCTTCTTTAGAGAAAATGGACATAGACCTAATGGTATGTTTTTTTTTCAATTTAATCAACTTTCCGTTTCTGCCTTTCCCGATAGATAGAGCGGTAATCTAAATAACTGTATGATGGGTTTTTGTTCAGGCACCTCCAGAAAAAGAAGCTAACATTTCAGAGAATGACAGTACTGTTGCGGCAGACAGACCCACTACTGTTCATTCCAATATTCTCTATGAACTGGCCTTACCATTGGCCCATGTAACAGTTACCAAAGAAAACACACTCCTTGCACCAGGAATCTTTAGTCCGGGAATAGTGCGGTCATACTGAGAAAGGAAATGGAAAGTTTGACCCCTTGCTTACAAAAGGAATAAAACAGGAGCCCCCGGTGATAATGAGGATTTACAAGTGTTTTGAATGCATTTCAAAGTAGTATGTTTTCTTTACCAGTTTGTTAAGGCCTGTATTCCTATAATTTTTAGTTTTGTACACCGAACAATATGTGTAGCCCAGCTGCTTGGCAGTCTTTTTTAACTCATTGGAATTCTTGAGAAGCAGATAGTTTTACAACTACTCCACCTTTTGTACTCTCTTACTGTTCGGCTTGTCAACATCGTTTTTAAATATAAATCTATCTGCTGTTCTTCTCCAAAAAAGGAAAATCTTCCACTTGTATTGGTTTAAACTTTATACATACAAATTTGAATATACATCACATCTTCAGAATCACAGTTCTCTTAAATAATCATTGATCTATGCCTACCAAGACCTAGGTCCTTGCTCAAACTCATACAATGCTTTCTGCAAATAGGTTCCATGAATCCATGTGGTTGTTCCATTTATTCATCTATCACCCATTCAAAAAAGAACCTTTTACATACATCTTATGACCAGACAATTTATAACACATTCCAATATCTAGCACGACTCTCATGGTTGTAATCTCAATTATAGGTAAAGAAATTTATTCATAATTTATTCCTTCCCTTTGCACATAGCCTTTGGATACTAACTGCACTTTGCACTTTGTACTTGCCAATAGTACCATTATAATTAATTTTAGTTATGAATATCCATCTATCATAGTTCTCATTATCCATCTATCATAAACAAACAGATTTGTGGTATAGATTTGTGCTACCACACGTAGGGATGAAAATCTAGCATAGAGGTGGGGCTTATCACCCGTAGTTAGGAGGTAGGGGTGACAACCAGACTTACTGGGTTAGGCCACTGATTGGAAGAAAACGAAGAGAACTACTTGCTTGGTTCGTTCAGTAGAATCAATCAAGGTAGGTGTGGTAATGATGGCATGGAGGTAGAGGTAGCTTCGGTCTCGAGAGTATAGGCTCAGGTGGGTGAGCAATGGTTCTTCTCTTCCTGTGATTAGCTGTTGGTTCAATTCACAATGGTTGTTCCCGTGACTATTGGTTCACGTGACAATGGTTTTTCCAGTAGCAATTGGTTCACGATGCATGCTGATCTTCCACTGACTAAGGGGGAAATATAAAGGGGTCTTATGCAAGTCTGAATCCAATGAATAAAAGAATCTGTAAAACCAAATTGATGTAAGACATCATTAAAAAAAATGTCTATCACGCTTAAAGGCATTAGCCATGTTTGGCACCTCAACAATTGCTAGTGATATTAGCATATATGATTTAATTATTTTATTGTTTCATACAATTATTTGAATCTGATTAGATGTTAAGGAAATTTAAATATCTATTCAACTTTATAGATAAGAGTTACAGTACAACTATGCACAATCTATAAAGTAAAAACTTCGTTGATATTGAAGGCCATCATGTCCTGCTGTTTTGTCTAGACAAGTAGGTTTGAGATTCCGCAGCGTTGTGTAGATTATATGGACATCTAAGAAAGCAACACATGGTGAGTGTAGTAGCTTTTAGAATTGAATGAAGGGAATGTGAAGGTGTTAAACTTTTCAACGTGGAGGTGTTGTCAGTTTGTTTGGATCTTACAAAATCATTGCTATGACTAGTGATTTTAGAATTTGAAGAGTATGAATGAGAGCACTCACTCAACTACGTAAATCTGTCTCTTAAATGTTGGCATGAGAATTTAATATTTATCATGAGTATGTTTGCCTTAAATAGGAACCACCGATATCATTTTGTCCACAGTACTGCATGGGTACAAGTAAATATTTGATACTGCATTTTCCAAGCATTAGAGTCTACAGCATAGTGCAAGCTTGTCTTTTTTCTTTTCATGTTTTACTACTATAGCATTCATACTCTACTATAGCATTCATAACGTTGAACTGTTTGACCTGCCGTGGCCCAGGTTTCATGGCTAAAAGTTATAGATTTGACATTGAGATATTTTACTTGCCTTGGGGAAAGTTTCATGGCTAAAAATAAAAAATATGATTGCTATGATTGATATTGGATGAGGGTTTGCATTGTGTTTGTTTTCCATTGTTTATATTTTATTTTAGTATTGTTGGAATCTAGTTACTTTTCAATCGACATGTTGTCACAATCATTGCCGGGGTTGCAAATCTGAGTTGCAAAGGTAAGCTAGCCTTTTCTTTATCAACTTATCCCAGTGGATATAGTTACAGGTTCACATTTACCCATTTTAACAGATTGTAGATACACACATGATAATTGTTTTTTAGTTACATGGTCAACTGAAAGGAGAAAATAATTGCTAAGATGTTTAAGAATTGGCATGTGTTTTGTTCTATATTATTTCAGGGTGCTTTATTCCTGTATTTGAGGAGATTGTTGACAGGATTTGGAGTGGGAGTCATAATATCATTCACTGTAAGTGGGTCCAGCTTGTCTCCAAGGAAAAAAATGAGTATTTGGCTGTTTTCTTGAAGCGATCTATGGAAGTTTGTATTTGAATTGGGTCATGATTTGGGGATTTTTTTACTCCTGGTTCCTGTACACAATGAACACGAAACTATGATATGATTTGTACCAGCAAGAAAAGTGCTCTCTTCGGAGACTAACTCTGTATCAGAAGGGCATTGATTTTCACAATTATTAGGCAGCTGCTGGTGCTGATTTCACCAGATAATAATATGCAGGTGGGCACTTTCTGTGAGTTGGCATACATGTGGAGGAGGAAGAAGAACAAGTTCATTGTCGAATGCCTAAACGCAAACCAAGAAGGCACATGAATTGGAGATGTTCCAACGCTGCTCCTAATGTTATTTAACAAGGATGAAGTATATTACTGTATAGAAGTTTGTTGCAGACACTTTAGGTAACAATGCATGTCATTGCTGAAGTATTTCGTCTAAATTCTGCTTTGTGACTTAAACAGATGGGAGTCATCATTGATTTTCTGATTCAGTATTGCTGGCATAAGAACAATCAAGATCTGCAGCCAAGACACTCCATTCACTCTTTATCAAATTATCACTGCCATGTGGTTCCATTGCATCAATACCAGGATGAGTACGCTGGTGATCATGAGGATGATCAGCAGGGAACTGGGAGGTCCCCTTCCCTGCACTGACATCATCAAAACCAGTTAACTTTATAATATTGTTATGATCATTGTAACATGTATTGTCATTGCTGCTGCTATTGCTTTTTGTTGTTGCTCCAACAATGGCTGCACTGTGATGATGATCACCCTGTAGCTCACCATCATAATTGCTTCGAGACACAGAATCAAGAGACCCAGAATTAACAGAATCAGAAAAATGTTGTAACTGCTCATTGTTGTTCCTAATATTGTGATCTTGATCTCTGAAGCTCTGTCTAACAACATTCCTATCAAAACAAACCTTTGAAGGATGATGATGGTGAGCGCTTCGGCGCTTGGTTGCTGTAGAAGAAAGTTGAAAAGTCTTCTCTGGAGCATCGATGCAGCAATTGGTACTAGCCGCTGTGGAATTAAAGGTACCCAGATTGGCCTCATTTTTGGGGCCATTTTCACAATTCAATCTCGGTTCAGGCAGATTGAGACGAACGCAGGAACCATAGAGCGCCGTGGCAGCTTTATCGTAGGCAACAGCAGCCTCCTCTGCAGTGACGAAGGTGCCGAGCCAGAGGCGAGCGCCTCTGTTGGGTTCGGGAATTTCAGCAGCCCATTTGCCCCATGTCCTCTGCCTAACTCCTCTGTAATTGCAGAGCCCATTTTCAGAGCCCCCTTTGCCCTTCATGCATCAGTAAATATTATAAATATTTTCGTTAATATGATAACTTTAAATGAACGAATGGTGTATTTTGGGTCCCACCATTACACCCTTTTGAAAAAATCACCCGTGGTTTTGAAAACCAAAAACTTCTTACGGAAGAACTTATAACAGTTTCTTGAGAAAAGATTGAGTGATGTCGTAATGCATCATAACCGTAGATTTTGTAAATAATGGTTTAAACCAAACCATTTTGCGGGGGCACTATCTCTCATAAGTTCCGTTTAGTTTATGATGCCGCAAGACCATTGGATCTGAGCCGCATGATCCAAGTCGTTGATTCAACTTCAATATTATATGCGTTTGCTTCCCTGCACAACTGTGAACCACAAAACAAATCCAGAACCATTTCTGAGCCATCTCCTCTTAAATTTGCTGCTTCTTCTAAAATGCTCTTAAAGTTTCTCTGCCTGATCTTGATTGTTTTTTACATGGTCAGCGAGGGTTTTATCATTCAATTTCTGTCTAAATCAGGTCGTTTTCTTGAATATTTGGTGATTTTTTCTTCTAAATCATTGCACAAGAAGACAATACCAGGAAAATATGTTCTACCTAACATGTATCCAAAACAGGTTGTTCAAAGATGATTCGTCTCTTGAAAGGGGATTTGGTTGCTTTAAGGACATATTAAATATTGATTCTAATAATCCTAGAAATTCAAGCATGGAAATCTGAATAAAATAATGTTCAACCTATGACTGTAAATACCACAATACTCTAAGACTCGTGGAAGATGTGCTCACTGCTCACTACTGCAATCCTATTATCGAATAAATCAAACGTTAAAAATAACTAAATCATACTTCAACTTTGAATTTCTATATTTATTTTATTTCCAAAAATTAAATGCTATCATACAAAAAATATTAGAAAAAAATATAAAAACAAATAAATAAATTAATTTAAAAAAAATACAAAATAAATGAATAAACCAAAATATGAATAGATAAATAAAAATAAATAAAAACAAACAAAATAAAATAAAAATAGAATTACAAACAATAAATAAATAAACAAACAAATAACGTAAAATAAAATAAACTACATTTTACTAATATTAAATTAATAATTATTCTTTTTATTAAAATAAATATTAAAATTTAAAATTAAGTTTATCAACTTTGATCATTTGGTTTAGTCTTTTTTAAATAAAATAGAATGATTTTTATTATTTGAGTCCAACTAGCCATTCTTTTACAAATGCCTAGTAGGAATTATAGTTTCTATTTAAAGAGGTTATTTGATCAGGTTTTCCATCTTATTCTAATGATGCTTCACACTGGCTGGTTCAACACGCGTCAACTTAATCTATTCTAATGTGATTTTCGTAAAGACATTTAGTACATTTGCTTCACTTTTTCTAAAATAAAATAAATTACTTTCTAATTGTTTGAGTCAAACTAGCCATTTCAATCTTACTCTCTTTACTATTTAGTATTTACTTAGTACTATTTACAACTTCAATCAATGTTTTTCTATTTCTGTATATGCTTACGTTTCAAATTCTGATGTTTTTCTATTTCTGTATATGCTTCAGTATCTACTATTTAGTGTTTATTTAGTGCCATTAACAATTCCAATCAATCTATTCCATTTGCTTATACGCTTACGTTTCAAACTGTTATGTGCATGTGTCATGTCAAACATGATTAGCAATGAGTTGAAAAAAAAAACTTGGAATATTCAAGATATATAGTTGCAAGTAGCATACTTCAACAACTAATTTACAAATATGGTTATTTGACATTACTATTTCCTTTCCTTTTATACCTACAAACCAACATCCTCTCCTAACCTATTTTCTGCCTATGCCTTGTTTACCATGGAAATAATTCAACATGCCCTATTCCAAAATATATGTTCCATAGGGAAAGCCTTTAAACTAATCATTGTCAGGAATGTATTTGCAAAAATTGCATTTGTAAAATTAGTCAAGACTAATAAGATTCATCTTAATATCTAAACTTTACATCAAATTCTTCAAGAAAGTTGTTCTCAAGCATTGTTTCTTAAACGCTCATTCACACAGCTCCTTTCGGCGTTCCTTTGCACCACAAGGTGTAATTGCTAGTTTATATTATTTAAAAATATTTTAGATGGTATTAGGGGTAACTTAATTGGTGATCAAGTAATGTGAGATCTATGAAATCTCAGAAATCTAAAGATCAAATCCCCTCGGTTACAACCCTACTTATGGAAAAGAGGACACATTGCAGACTCCCATAAGTTTACTAGTAGTTACATGTTCGACAGAATACTAAGTTCCTCTAAGATACAAAAAATAAAAAAATAAATTTTGGATGGCCTAGATGATGTAGTTGAAGGAAGAGGTGGGGTGATATCCCGGCCTTCATCTCATGCGATCAATGAGAGAGGCACGGATATCACCTCTGACATTATAGATTATTGGGGCTAAAGTTTTCAGATCTTGGCTATTCATGGTTGATAGGACTGAAGCAAAAGAAGATATTTTATTACAACAAGATGAAATTCAAGTGGAGCACGGAGAGATGGAAAATTGCATAGCTCGTATTGAAGCCTCCCTCTCATGAGGAAAGGTACCAATACCTTTGTCCATCCTTGCAAATTATGTGCCTAATGAGGTTTCTACCTCATCGTACTTATTTTATTATTCCCCTCATACATTTTCTAAATCATAGTTGCTTTCACCTTTTACTAGTTCTTATAGATAGAAATCTAGTATAATGTTTTTGTTGGTTTTGCTCAAATGATTTGTAATATAATTTTCTTATATAGAATCAAGTACTAAAGTGTTTTTACTATGTTATTTTAGACAAAAACACTCTCATTTAAAGCTAGACTAATTTCACTTATAGTAAACCACGACAATAAAAAATCAATTATAATGTAAATCTATTTTTTATTAAAAAAAAGAAAAAATCTAATCTTAAAAGTAAATATTACTGTACAAAAATCCTAAGATAATTTTGAAAATTTTAATAATATTTTAGTATCTATCAATACTATATTATATAAAACATGACAAATAAATTTACTACAATTCACAAACCAACCATTTATTTTTTTTAATCAAATTCATTGTGCTGAGAGGCACATTATATAGGCCAGTATGGGGTGATGGATGATTCCATCCATGCTCAATGTGGAGTTGAAAAATGTTTCTTTCAAAATAAAAATAAAATATTTTCTAAATTAAAAACATTTCGATGATGAGCCACATATGATGATTTGAAAGGTCAAACAAAAAACATATCCTGATGCAATGGATCCAAAAATAATCTATTAGCAATAATTACATAACAATCATTGTAATAAATGCAATAGTTATCATGAACATATGAAGATTTACACCTACATTTTTTTATGATTCATTGTAATCAACATGAAAAATAATAAGTGTATGATTATTTTAATTGATTACATGAAATTTATATAAGAGAAACCACATCCTCATCTTTCCTCATCTAAATGTCCATTCCTCTCCATGGCTTCTCATCCATTCATCTAATTTTGTAAGCACTCTTTAATTCCTTGTTGTATCTTTAAAACCATTGTGTTCCATTCCAACACCTTCCAAGCCCTTGTCCAAATACCCTTTCGCAAAGCCACATCTATGGTTTTTCTTTCTATGAACTCAAATTGTTCCTCACCCCTGTCCATGAATTTCACTTCATCCTCATCCTACATCATCTTCAACATATGTCATCCTTAACCTCTATATCATTCATCAGGTTACATCTCCACCCTCTTATTTTTATCTCCACCACCCACCATTTTTCATTCCAAATGTCAACCTAAATCTTCATCATTCAACAACTGAGTTCACCACATGCACTCTATTTTCCACCCACTAATCCATGGACAATTATTCATGTTCTTAATGAGGTAGAAAAAGAATGTTAGGTAAATTTAATTGCGCTTAAACTCTTCATTTTAAATTGTCAATTGGATTCCATAATTTTGTCAAGTAGAGACATTATATGTTTATTAAGTATTATAATTAAATAATTAAATAAAACAACTAAAATATTACTACAAAATTCTATCTAATTCTATGATTTACAATCTCCATTCATGTCCCTAATTACAGTTTATCCTAAGGATTAAAATGCTAGTTTTTGAAATTATTTGTGAGGTAATATGTGAAACCACTAAATGTTTTATCACCTATAGATTTAAATTGGAACATCTAAATAGAAGGAATTAGATGTTGGAATTAATGGAGCAAGTCATAATTAGTTTTTTGTTATGATGATGATAGGATTAAGATGCTAAGATTAGATCTCAAGTCCTATTATCTCGGGAGTGGTTGAAACCATCCCATTAGTTAGAAAGCCTATATGTACTAGGCTGTTCTCTTGATTGAATGTATTGGATTGTGTGAGTGTTTGTATACTCTCCAGGTTCTCACCTGGGGAGTCATTTAGCTAATGAAAATCTATTTTTTATCATGGTATCAGAGCACATAAGATGAGAGGTCTGTGTGCTTGTGTTGTGAATTCGTGGATAGGCCTGCGTGTGTATTCCACATAGCCGTTTTGGCCGAGAATGTGTCTGTGTGCCTGAGTGGCAATTTTCTATGGATAGCTCACTGCGTAAAGTCTGAGTGCCCGAGTTAGCTCGCTGCTGCGTGGTGTCATGCTGGCTGCTGTTGATCTACGTAGATGTGTTCTTGGAGTGCGAAGAACCGATCCAAGCTTGTGTGAAGGCTGAGAGCTTGCATGAAGGCTAAGGTAGCCCAATCGCTGGTTGAAGGAGCATTGTTGGATCGTTTTAAATTTGATGTGTTCTGACCACCATCGACCAGAATTAGACAGGGGAGCTGGGTTCGTGGATTGCTGCTCTGTTTGAAGAAAAATGAGATCGTCTGCGATCTGTAGCGTGGGAGAGGATTCCGTATGGGATGTTTGATGAAACTAACGACAACAAATCAAAAACTATTTTTTTAAGGAAGTGTGTTTTTAGAAAATGGTGGACTGCTGTGTTACCTGCAGAAGGCGGAGATTGCCCTAGTTTTTTTGCCACGTGAAGAAGCCAGATGGGATGGCTTGTAGTTTATTACTGAAGGAAAAGTAGTGGTGAATTTGGGGGAGGTCGGAGAAGAAGTTAGCAAGAGCGTGCAGTTGGGAAGCGGAAAATTTGTTTTTCCATTGTGAGACTAGTTCAGGGAAATACAGGAATAACCCTTTTTTGTTAAATTTGGGGAAGATATCCGTTGGCCTCTAACGAAGGATGAGCCAACGCTCAAACTCGATTCTCGGCACTACCTCTTTTTCATTCACCCACCGTCGGACGAAGAGATCGCCGATGAAGATAAAACTGAAGAAAGAGAAAATGATAAAGAGAGCTCTAAGGTACCGAATTATGGTGTGACTTTTGCAGAAAGGGGCAAGGTGATTCCCCTGCACAGAAAATTGAAGAGCTTGGCAACCTCTATGTCAATCCCAAGCTAGTTTTTAACGATTCCGCTATTTATGAGCCGTGCTAGGTTTTTTTTTCCATGTTGATCAAGTTGTTGTTCAAACACAAGTAGCACCAAACATGATTATCTCCAGAGGCCTGGCATAGCTCACCAGAAGTTAAGTTACGGAAGGGTACCTTTGTGTGGTCCGTGACATTGATAGGAGGAAGATACATTGTGGCTTTCTTCCGATCAAAATAAATTTTCTTGATGCCTCCATTGCATCACTGAAATTTGATGCCAATTTTACCAGATCGGAGGAGCATTTTCTTCATCGATTTGCACAAAAAGACGGCAGTGAAGGGCAAGATACCTTTGCAAAGATTGGTTCGAGAAATTGTGCATGATATCAAGACGGATCTACATTTCCAGAGTCATGCCGTTTTAGCTTTGCAGGAGGCTGCCTGTAGGCCAAGCTGTCTATAATATCACTTTGTTGGAGAGACGTGGCTATGTAAGGAGTGCCAGAAGCTGCGTGCAGACCCAGCAACCCGCTCCGTGAGGAGGGCCGAGTTGGCGTTGGTAGACCAACTTGATCTGAGATAGGCAGTCTGATTTTTCAACTCGGCCCTCCTCATAGAGCTGGCTGCTGGGTCTGCACACAACTGCTGGCACTCCTTACGTAGTCACGTCTCTCCAAAAAAGTGAGCTTACAGACAAATCACCCTACACACAGAAGTATCACTATAGGTGGCCTCCTGCAAAGCTAAAACAACATGACTCTAGAAATTCAGATCTGTATTGAAACCATGCACAATTTCTCAAACCAATATCTAGAAAGGAAGCTTTCCCTTCACTGCCATCTTTTTTAGAAAATCGATGAAGACAACGCTCCTCTGATCTGGTAAAATTGGCATCGTTTTTAGCGATGCAATGGAGGCATCAAGAAAATTTATTTTGATATGGTCATAAATAGAGGAATTGTTAAAAAATACCTTGGGATTGACAGAGAGGTCACCAAGCTCTTAAATTTTCTATGCAGAGGAATCACCTTGCCCCTTTCTGCAAAAGTCACACCGTAATTTAGTATCTCAGAGCTCTCTTTATCATTTTCTCTCTAGTTTTATCTTCATCGGCGGTCTCTTTGTCCGACGGTGGGCGGATGAAAAAGAGGTAGTGGTGAGAATTGAGTTTGAACGTTGGCTCGTCGTTCGTTAGACGCCAATGCACATCTTCCCCAACTTTAACAAAAAATGGTTATTCATGTATTTCCCTGAACCAGTCTCACAATGGAAAAAAAAATTCTCCGCTTCCCAACTTCAAGTTGTCGCTAACTTCCTCTCTAGCCTTCACCAAATTCACCACTGCTTTTCCTTCAACGATCAACTACAAGCCATCTCAACTAGCTTCTTCATGTGGCAAAAAAACTAGGGTGATCTCTGCCTTCTGCAGGTAACGCAGCAGTCCACCGTTTTCAAAAAACACACAGCCTTAAAAAAAAAAATTGTGATTTACTACCATCAGTTTCATCAAACATCCCATACGGAATCATCTCCCACGCTATAGATCGCAGCAGATCTCAATTTTCTTCAAACCGAATAGCAATCCTGGCACACAGCTTCCCCGACCAATTCTGGTCGACGCTGCTCATAACGCAGCAAATTTAAAATGATCCAAAAACACTCCTTCAACCCGAGATTGGGTTGCCTCAGCCTTCACGCAAGCTTGGATCGGTTCTCTACACTCCAAGAACATGGCTACGTAGATCAACAGCAGCCAACATGGCACCACGGAGCAGCGAGCTAACTCGGGCACTCAGAATTTATGGAGCGAGCTATCCACAAAAAACTGCCACTCAGGCACACAGGCACATTCTTAGCCAAAGCTGTTATTTGGAATACACATGTAGGCCTATCCACGGATTCACAACACAAGCACACAGGCCTCTAATCTTATGTGCTCTGATACCATGATAAAAATAGATTTGCATTAGCTAAATGACTATCCAGGTGAGAACCTAGAGAGTGTACAAACACTCACACAATCTAATACATTCAATCAAGAGAAAAGCCAGGTACATATAGGCTCTCTAACTAACGGGATGATTTTAATCACTCCCAAGATAATAGGACTTGAGATATAATCTTAGCATCTCAATCCTATTATCTCGGGAGTGGTTGAAACCATCCCGTTAGTTAGAAAGCCTATATGTACTAGGTTTTACCATGATAAAAAAATAGATTTGCATTTCCATAGTCATGTCGTTTTAGCTTTGCAGGAGGTTTCCTATAGTGATACTACTTCCTATAGGTCGAGCTTTTTGTAAGCTCACTTTGCTGGAGAGACGTGACTGCATAAGGAGTGCCAACAGCTGCGTGCAGACCCAGTAGCCAGCTCCATGAGGACGGCCGAGTTAGCATGGGTGGACCAACTTGATCTCAGATAGGCACTCTGATTTCTCAACTGCAGTGGAAGTTAGGCTTGACTGCACGAATCACGGTGTTGATCGATTGCGGAGAAGTGCAGACTTTAATTGACAATGCAGTAGAAATGGTTGTCCGAGAAACCAAAACTTTGTTAAAGAAAATTGATTCTTTCTAGACTGAAACTGTGCAGAGGCCGTGGTAGGAGTTCATTTGACCTGGGTGGTGTGGCCAAGGTGTGCTGAGCAGCGTGGATTAGGTTACACCGGTTGAAGAGGCCATAGAACTGTTTGCATTTTAAGCCTGTGGGGAAGTTGTGTTGTCTCAGTCCTCAGACAGGAGGAGCGTGAGGTATCGTGGTGCCTATGTGGGTTAATGCTGCAGTGGAAAAAGTGTTCTTGCAAGGGAGAAAATATAATGAGAAAATTTGAATGATTTTAAGATGGATCTGCATTTCCAGAGTCATGTCGTTCTAGCTTTGCAGTAGGCCACCTATAGTGATACTGCTGCCTGTAGGCTGAGCTGTCTGTAAGCTCACTTTCTTGGAGAGACGTGACTGTATGATTTCCAACAGCTGCGTGCAGACCCAATATCCAACTCCGTGAGGAAAAAGTGTTCTTGCAAGGGAGAAAATAGAATGAGAAACTTTGTATGATTTTAAGATGGATCTGCATTTCCAGAGTCATGTCGTTCTAGCTTTGCAGGAGGCCGCCTATAGTGATACTGTTGCCTGTAGGCTGAGCTATCTGTAAGCTCACTTTCTTGGAGAGACGTGACTGCATGATTGCCAGCAGCTGCATGTAGACCCAACAGCCAGCTTCATGTGGCAAAAAAACTAGGGTGATCTCTGCCTTCTACAGGTAATGCAGCAAGCCATCGTTTTCAAAAAACACACAGCCTTAAAAAAAAAATTTGTGATTTAATACCATCTGTTTCATCAAACATCCCATATAGAATCCTCTCCCACGCTATAGATCGCAACAAATCTCAATTTTCTTCAAACCGAGCAGCAATCCTGGCACACAGCTTCCCCGGCCAATTTTGGTCGACGCTGCTCAGAACGCAGCAAATTTAAAACGATCCAACAACACTCCTTGAACCCGAGATTGGGTTGCCTCAGCCTTCACGCAAGCTTGGATCGGTTCTCTGCACTCCAAGAACATGGCTACGTAGATCAGCATCAGCCATCATGGCACCACGAAGCAGCGAGCTAACTCGGGCACTTAGAATTTACGCAGCGAGCTATCCACAAAAAACTGCCACTCAGGCACACAGGCACATTCTTAGCCAAAACTGCTATTTGGAATACACATGTAGGCCTATCCACGGATTCACAACACAAGCACACAGGCCTCTAATCTTATGTGCTCTGATACCATGATAAAAAATAGATTTGCATTAGCTAAATGACTCTCCAGGTGAGAACCTGGAGAGTGTACAAACACTAACACAATCTAATACATTCAATCAAGAGAAAATCTTGGTACATATAGGCTCTCTAACAAACGGGATGGTTTTAATCACTTCCAAGATAATAGGACTTGAGATATAATATTAGCATCTCAATCCTATTATCTCGGGAGTGGTTGAAACCATCCCGTTAGTTAGAAAGCCTATATGTACTAGGTTTTACCATGATAAAAAAATAGTTTGCATTTCCAGAGTCATGTCATTTTAGCTTTGCAGGAGGCTTCCTATAGTGATACTGCTTCCTGTAGGTCGAGATTTCTGTAAGCTCACTTTGTTGGAGAGACGTGACTGCATAAGAAGTGCCAACAGCTGCGTGCAGACCCAGTAGCCAGCTCCATGAGGACGACCGAGTTGGCATGGGTGGACCAACTTGATCTCAGATAGGCACTCTGATTTCTCAACTGCAGTGGAAGTCAGGCTCGACTGCACGAATCACGGTGTTGATTGATTGCGGAGAAGTGCAGACTTTAATTGACAATTCAGTAGAAATGTTTGTTCGAGAAGCCACAACTTTGTTAAAGCAAATTGATTCTTTCGAGACTGAAACTGTGCAGAGGCCGTGGTAGGAGGTCGTTTGACCTGGGTGGTGTGGCCAAGGTGTGCTGAGCAGCGTGGATTAGGCTACACCGGTTGAAGAGGCCATAGAACTATTTGCGTTTTAAGCCTGTGTGGAAGTTGTGTTGTCTCAGTCCTCAAACAGGAGGAGCGCGAGGTACCATGGTGCCTATGGGGGTTAATGCTGTAGTGGAAAAATTGTTCTTGCAAGGGAGAAAATAGAATGAGAAAATGTGTATGATTTTAAGATGGATCTACGTTTCCAGAGTCATGTCGTTCTAGCTTTGCAGCAGGCCGCCTATAGTGATACTGCTGCCTGTAGGCTGAGCTGTCTGTAAGCTCACTTTCTTGGAGAGACGTGACTGCGTGATTGCCAGCAGCTACGTGCAGACCCAACAGCCAGCTCCGTGAGGAGGGCCGAGTTGACAAATCAGACCGCCTATCTCAGATCAAGTTGGTCCACCCACGCAAACTCAACCCTCCTCACAGAGCTGGCTATTGGGTCTGCACGCAGCTTCTAGCACTCCTTACATAGTCACATCTCTCCAACAAAGTGAGCTTACAAACAACTCGACCTATAGGTAGTAGTATCACTATAGGTGGCCTCCTGCAAAGCTAAAACGACATGACTCTGGAAATGCAGATCCGTCTTGAAATCATGCGCAATTTCTCGAACCAATCTCTAGAAAGGAAAATTTCCCTTCAGTACCATCTTTTTTAGCAAATCGATGAAGGCAGCGCTCCTCCAATCTAGTAAAATTGGCATCAAATTTGAGCGATGCAATAAAGGCATCAAGAAAATTTATTTTGATCGGAAGAAAGCCACAATGTATCTTCCTCCAATCAATGTCACAGACCACACAGAGGTACCCTCCCATAACTTAACCTCTCCTGAGATATGCCAGGCCTTTGGGGATAATTACTTTTGGTGCTATTTGTGTTTGAACAACAACTTGATCAAAACAGAAAAGAAAAAACTTAACATTGCTCATAAATAGCAAAATCATTAAAAACTACATTGGGATTGACGTAGAGGTCGCAAAGCTCTTCAATTTTCTGTGCAGGGGAATCACCCTGCCACTTTTTGCAAAAGTCACACCATAATTCAATATCTCAGAGCTCTCTTTATCATTTTCTCTCTCAGCCAAAACTGCTATGTGGAATACACACGCAGGCCTATCCACGGATTCACAACACAAGCACACAGGTCTCTAATATTATGTGCTCTGATACCATGATAAAAAACATATTTTCATTAGCTAAATGACTCTCTATGTGATAACCTGGTGAGTGTACAAACACTCACACAATCTAATACATTCAATCAAGAGAACAACCTAGTACATATACTCTTTCTATCTAACGGGATGGTTTCAACCACTCCCGAGATGATAGGATTGAGATGCTAACATTAGATCTCAAGTCCTCTCATCTCAGGAGTGGTTGAAACCATCCCATTAGTTAGAAAGACTATATGTGCTAGGTTGTTATCTTGATTGAATGTATTAGATTGTGTGAGTGTTTGTACACTCTCCAGGTTCTCACCTGAAGAGTCATTTAGCTAATGTAAATCTGTTTTTTTATCATGGTATCGGAGCACATAAGATTAGAGGCCTGTTTACTTGTGTTGTGAATCCGTGGATAGGCCTGCGTGTGTATTCCACATAGCAGTTTTGACTGAGAATGTTCCTATGTGCCTGAGTGGCAGTTTGCTGTGGATAGCTTGTTGCATAAAGTCTGAGTGCCCAAGTCAGCTTGTTGTTGCATGGTGTTGTGCTAGCTACTGTTGATATACGTAGCTGTGTTCTTGGAGTGCAGAGAATCGATCCAAGCTTGCATGAAGGCTGAGACCTTGCGTGAAGGCTGAGGCAACCCAATCTATGGTTGAAGGAGTGTTGTTGGATCGTTTTAAATTTGCTGTATTCTGAGCAACGTCTACTGGAATTGGCTGGGGGAGCTGGGTGCGTGGATTGCTTCCAGGTTTGAAGAAAACCAAGATCTGCTACGATTTGTAGTGTGGGAGAAGATTCTGTATGGGATGTTTGATGAAACTGATGGTAGTAAATTGAAAACTATTTTTTTAAGGCTATGTGCTTTTTGAAAATGGTGGACTGCTGCATTACCTGCAGAAGGCGGAGATCGCCCTAGTTTTTTTTCCACGTGAAGAAGCCAGCTGAGAGGGCTTGTAGTTTATTGCTGAAGGAAAAGAAGTGGTCAATTTGGTGGAGGCTGGAGAGGAAGTTAGTGATAGCATGCAGTTGGGAAGAGACGATTTTTTTTTTCCATTGTGAGATTGGTTTAGGGAAATACAGGAACAACCCTTTTTTGTTAAAGTTGGGAAAGATGTGCGTTGGCCTCTGATGAAGGACGAGCCAACGCTCAAACTTGATTCTCACCACTACATCTTTTTCATCTTCCCACCTCCAGATGAAGAGACCGTCGATGAAGATAAAACTGAAGAGAGAGAAAATGATAAAGAGAGCTCTGAGATACTAAATTATGGTGTGAATTTTGCAGGAAGGGGTAGGGTGATTCCCTTGCAAAGACAATTGAAGAGCTTGGTGACCTCTACGTCAATCCCAAGGTAGTTTTTAACGATTCCGCTATTTATGAGAAGTTCTAAGTTTTTTTCCTGTGTTGATCAAGTTGTTGTTCAAACACAAGTAGCACCAACTATAGCGAAAGCTAGGCTCGACTGCACATATCACTATGTTGATCAATTGCAGAGAAGTGCAGACTTTAATCGACAATGTAGCTGAAATGGTTGTCTGAAAAGCCATAACTCTGTTAAAGCAAATCGATTATTTCGAGACAGAAACTATGCAGAGGCCGTGGTAGGAGGTCGTTTGACCTGTGTGGTGCGGCCAAGGCGTGCTGATCAGCATGGATTAGGCTGCATCAATTGAAGATGACATTAAACTATTTGAATTCTAAGTCTGTGTGGAAGCTGTGTTGTCTTAGTCCCCAGACAGGAGGAGCGTGAGGTGCCGTGGTCCAAGTGTGGGTTAACGATGCAGCGGAAAAAGTGCTCTTGCAAGGGATAAAATAGAAGGAGAAAATGGGTTGTCAAAGTAAATTGAAAGAGTCTCGAAGAAAATTCAGGAAAAGGCATCAATGGAGAAGTGAAAAATATTGCGGTGCAGAATTTTGTGATTTGTTTGAGGTTGACGGTGATGGACCAGCTATTGATGAAATTGCAGATTTGGAATTTGGTGATATTATTAAATGGTTAATGCCAGATTTACCATCTTTTTCAGGTATGAATTATGAAAGCTAGGAAAATGAAATGAAAACAGTACTATGGAAGTTGAATTTACTGGATTATGTTAAAGATGTTATTAATGATAGTGGAGATACATTAGTATTACATCTTATAGCATCTGCACTAGATGACAACATCATACTCAGAATAATATATGACTATGGAGAGATTCCTAGTACAAAGTTTTTATGGGATGTTTTAGAGATGAAATACTATTTGAATGAGGGCAATGATGCTAAAGATATTTCTCTTGATAATGATCCCATATTCGATTGTGAAACTGAAGATGAAATTATGGGTGATGCATGTGTATTTGTTATTGAAACTTGCAACGATGAAAACACATCCACTATTGTAGAACCTGAAATGTTTCCTGATGCAGAAATAAAGTTTGATGAGATTTATATATCTCATGATCAGTGGATCAATTTGATGATTGAAAAACATCTTATTGATGAATTATTGTTTTGTGAGAAGGAAGGCCTATCTTCACATATAGATAAAATGCAAAACATGCTTGTAGCAACAGAACTAGATGAAGGCATAATTATGTCAGCAGAAAGGTATGAAGTATGGAGAGATGATGAAATGAAAGCTCTCTTGAAGGAGCAAGAAGGCGAAAGTAATTGTGGTCATCTTTATAAATCTAACATTGTTTTTTGTGCTGATATTGGTAGGCAAGAAACATCAACGAATTTTGAAGAAGAATTGAAGTTTCTTGAAGCATGGCTTGAAACACCATGTCTTTATGAAATTGACATAGAAATTGCAGTAATCAATGGTGAAGATATCATCGCTGATGTTCAGATGATTGACACCGGAAATAGTGAGAGGAAACGTTCTCGTATTAAGCCTGCCATAATTCCAGGAAGGATGATAACAAGAATTCAAGTTTTCCTTCATAGAGGAAGAAATGAGGCAAAGATACATCACTATCTTATGGCGAGGAAAGTGAAGATGAAGCCTCGACTCATAATGAACAAATATGGTCTCACAAGCATAAGGAAAGAAATGAAAACCTCTGTTACCAAGTTTTTTCATGTTTTTATTGTAAGCCTAGCTGAGACTAGACCAACATGCATATGTTATTGTACGGTAACGTTTCTCCATTAAGGGGGAGTGTTGGAATTAATGGAAAAATTCATAATTGGATTATTTTTATGATGATGATAGGACTGAGATGCTAAGATTAGATCTCAAGTCCTATTATCTCGGGAGTGGTTGAAACCATCCCGTTAGTTAGAAATCCTATATGTACTAGGTTGTTCTCTTGATTGAATGTATTAGATTGTGTGACTGTTTGTACACTCTCTAGGTTCTCACCTGGAGTGTCATTTAGCTAATGAAAATCAGTTTTTTATCAGTAGATACTCTCCAAAACTTAAAACAAGTGAAAATTTGGGTAAATAAAAATACTAAAGTAAATCCCATAAATTTAAAATTACATTTGATTTTGAAATTGTAAATGAAATAAAACCTAATTAAAAAGAATGGAAATGAGTACCATGTTCAAAGCCCAATTCTCCAAATTAGGAATTTCTGTTGAGCAACATATCATGGTTCAACACATCAAATAAAAACAAAACTCTATGTGATGGATCTGGAAACAATAGTATCAACATAAGTCATGTCACAAAAGTCTCAACTTTGAAATATAATTATTTTAGTTTCATCACATCACTCTGTAGTTATTCACTTGTTGATTTACATGGATGTTGGTCCTTGTAGGTCTCTAATTACCTCTTTTAGGTTTGACTGTATGCCATGAAAATAATTTGAAAGGAAGATAAGGAAGACTTGATTCACAACAAAAGAAATGATGATATCAGAATCGCAAAGATGCAACCGAAACTTAGACTACTTGTAGAAGTTTTCATAACAATAATGAAGGAGTGAAGAGACGATGAGATTTAGGATTATTTTTTCCATATATGAAACAAATCATACCATCACTCTTGAGCTTCTACATGCTTTAATTTTCCATGATCATCATCGTTCTGAGGTTCGTATCTGTCTTAGTGGTAAATTGTATAATCGTGGCTATTTTGAGGAAATATGGGTGGGGATTTAGTCAGACTAAAAGTATTTTTGTTAAAAATTCTTGGATACTATTGGGGATTCACCCTTCGAATTATCTCCATCATCGTGAAGCTCCAAATTGAAAATACTTAACTACAATTTGACCCTTATCCTTTTTCAAGATTACGCATAGATCGGGTTAGGGATGAAGTATGCTTCGGGAAAACATGGATGTTTGATCCATTTTCTCTCTCATCTTTATCCATGCATTACGATGTGGGGGCTCGATGGTATTTAATGAAATGGATTTTCTTTTCTCACATTTTTGAAGATATTGAGCTAGATTGTTACATTTGTAGTTGTATTATGGACTTGGTCGAAGGATTTTAGTTGATTTTCCAAGGCATGAGTAAATTTTGTTTGCAAATTTGTTAATATATTGCAACTCTCTAAAAGCATATGAAGTATCATTGGTTGTTAATTCTTCCCTATGAGCTATGAGCTATGTAAACCTTCAGGAATACCCTTCATGGCAGATGCACCATCCAAGATAAAACCAACTAAATTCATCAAAGGTAGATCCATTTATGTTAAAATAGTTATCATTGCATCATACATACATTGAGTTGTTCCATCTTGTATTTGAAGTAAACATATAAACTGTTTTACGCACTGACCTATTGGAAATCATATCACTACTTAGAGGGGAGGTGAATTAGTAGTGTTAGGGTTTACAAAATTTTAAGAACTTTTTCTCAAAATACTAAATAATTAGTAACCGAAGATAACATACTAGATCTGAAAATGTAAACTCGGCATAAATAGTTATCAAGAGAATCATGCACAAGGGAACACAAATATTTCTGGTGCAAAGCCTTAAGGGGATAAAAACCACCCCATTATTGTTGTGTAGATTTGAATATTCTATTCTATATCAAGCATATGAATTACATATATTAGCCATCCACCACCAACTAGGATAAATTAATTATACTATAGTTCGATGACCACCACTAGTTATAAGGACCCAACCTCCTTTCAAATATTTGTTTACTACTAGTAGTAAGAAGTCATACTTCTATTTTGGAAAGCCACCACTTGTCGGAGGACCCAACCTACCTATAATCTATGTAGACCCAATTTCATAATTTTTCAAATTGAGCCCAATATGATATGCTCAAAATGCACACAACAACAACATCTGATGTATCTAACTCAATCTCTAACACTCTATTGATTAATTCTACAACTATATAAGTGTAATAGCCCCGGGTTGATTTTTTATGTAAACAATTTGAAGCAAGGTCATGGGGCACATATTCTAGTTTGAATGGAGGGGGACCTTAGTAGAGCCATATAGCCAAGCACCATGCACATGTTATTAAGAGGAATAGTCATGATTTTCCATCGAGGGGGAACTAGGATACACTTTTACACCTCATCTCATATCGCTTACAAATATATAATATTGCACATATTTGGGCTTATATATGGTATGGCCTTGTCTCAAAATATTTAGGGTACCCTTGATGAAAGAGGGGTAACAATTCCAAAAGAAAATATTACATAAAGCAAGACATAGTTAGTTGTAGTACCTCTTCACGTTGTAGGTTCACCCCTACCCTCTTATTCCATACAAACCTTCTTGGTACAAACAATTTTTTTTCCAACTCTACATTATCATTACACAACTCCATCGACAATTCTAAGTCCCGTAAACTATTTTCTCATGAGCTAACAAGATGCATCTTTTATAATCCATCTAAGGCATCATCCTCCCAAGGTTTCTCTTTCTTCCATCCAAGGGAAAATTTGGTGGTGAATTTACAAGTATTGAAAACAAGGTGAAAGTGAAATTTACCCATATTCCCAAGTTAATTTTAAAAGTCATATCATAAGTATTTTCCCATTTCCCAAGATCCCTAAGCATAGGAATAGATAGTCACCTTCATTGGTACATGAACCTTCTAAAATTTCCACTTTTAATGGGTTAGTCCATCCAAAAAAAACTAATGAACGTATAACATCATCATCATAATAGTTGCAAGCCATCTTGTACATCTATACATCATAACAAAACATGCATGTATCACAAATATACATCTTATCACCCCATCCAATATGTGCATATATCATAAACCATATCAAAAAAATGTATCCAACATTAATATAGATCATAGCAACACACACACACACACACACACACAGATATCTATATATATATATATATATATATATATATATAATCCACATTCATGTAACATGCCATATCTATCTAATAAGACTTCTCCATCATAAGTAGAATCTTAGACATAATTATAATTCATATAGCGTTACATATTTCTATAACAAAACATCAACCATCAATATCTATAACATCAAACACATAACCAATAAATATATACATTTACTAGAATTACATTGCTATTGTTAGAAACAGTTTGGAGGCTCTTTTTAGCTCAAACCCTTTGGAGGTTTTTTTCGCTCCAACCCTTTGTAGGTGTGAGATCTATCAACATATTAAGGATTGTGCCCGTAATAAAATAGAAATTATATTTATACCATCATTGGTGCCCAAGCTTTCACTCAAAAGATGAGTGCGTGGCCTTGGGAAGAAGTCTCATTAAGCATAAGTTATCGTATTTTTTATTCCTAACACCAAATCCAAGTGTTCATTGTACATCTACTAATTAGTAGGTGGTCCCACAAACCCAGAAAAAGGAGATATCCCTTGCACGGGTTTGCAATAGAGAGGGGCTATCAGATCCATATTGCTTTGATAGGTGGAACCTTAAACTTAGCAGGGGTCACTACTTCCGGACACTAATCCCCTTTCACTGAACATACGGAATAGGGTTACTACACACTCCTTCCCCTTTCACTTAACGATAATGCAACGATGGTTACACAATGAGGTGTTACCAATGATTCATTTGATAAGATACATCTTATAGCCTTATAGCATGCCCGTGTCTATTGTGAGAGGCTTGCCCAGAGCTTAGTGACTTTATACATTGGAATGTCTTTTTGGGGATTGTTATTGAACGTGGATGTAATTTCACTTATTTCTTTTTCTCTTAGTTCGTGCAAGTGCCTCTGCCTATCCCCACCCCTTGGGTTGTATGCAGAGGGGGGAGAAGGGTGGACCCCGTTCTGTGAGTTGGCTCTATCGGCTCTGTGAGGTTGCTATATGTGGAGCTACGTTTGTGTTATACTAACAATGCGCAGCGGAAAATCAAAGACAAACACAACATATAAAATCATACACAAATGACACAGTGATTTAACGTGTTTCACCCAACCAATCTAGGCTACGTCCACCAAACATAGGCATCGGAAATCTTTATTATCAAACAGGAGATTACAAAATAATCAATTTCCTCACAAACTCTCACACATCCCAATCTGTACGGCCATCTATTTTATAGCTAAGAGAATCTAACTGACTCATAAATCCTCTTACAACAAATATAGGATGCATTAACTCTCTCCCAACAAAATAGAGCTAATATAGCAACAAAATCTTATTGTTGTCACCTACTGAGATTTTGCCCATTTTATTAAAACCGAAAATCTCAACAATCTCCACCTTGACAACAATTAGCCTGATACCCTGTTTCTTTATTATATTTATTTTTTCTGCAAGCTAAGAGAAGCCAAACGCCAACGCAACTTCTCTAACAAAACTAGTTTCGTGAACATGTCTGCACAGTTTTCCTTTGTATGCACCTTTTCAAGAGAGACTCCCCTTTCAGTGATAACCTGTCTTACAAAATGGTATATTATTGGTATATGCTTTGATTTACTATGATAGGCCGGATTCTTAGCCAAATGTATTGCACTTTGACTATCACAAAGTAACTTGATGTTGTCCTGTAACCTACCAAACTCACCAAGCAAACCTTTCAGCCAAACCGCCTCTTTGTAGGCATGCGAAGCAGCAATGTATTATGCTTCAATAGTGGATAAAGCAACAATGTTTTGTAGCTTTGACATCCAGCTAATAGCTCCACCTGAAAGAGTAAAGACATACCCTGAAGTTGACCTTCTCTTATCCAAATCACCTGCAAAATCAGAATCAACATACCCGCAAACAAATTCACTACTCTTATTGTAAGTGATATAATAACTACTTGTGCCTCTCAAATACCGAAGCACCCATTTCACTGCTGACCAGTGTTCTTTACCCGGATTTGCCATATACCTGCTGACAACCCCAACTGCATGTGAAATATCTGGTCGAGTACAAACCATCGCATACATCAAACATCCTACTACATTGGCATATGGAATTCGAGACATATAATCCTTTTCTTCATCTATATTAGGACATAAACTCGAAGAAAGCTTAAAATGGGAAGCTAAAGGGACTGACACAGGCTTCACATTGTTCATACCAAATCTCAAGAGTATTTTCTCAATATACTTCTGTTGTGATAGCCACAGCTTACCATTGCTCCTGTCTCTAAAAATCTCCATGCCCAAAATCTGTCTTGCTGCTCCTAGATCTTTCATATCAAATGTCCTTGCCATTTGAGTCTTTAACCTGTTGATTTCTTCAATGCTTTTGCTTGCTAAAAGCATATCGTCAACATACAACACTAAGATAATGAAAATGCCATTACTTAATTGCTTAAAGTAAACACAATGATCATATTCACTTCTTATATATTTTTGACTCAACATGAAAGAATCAAACTTCTTGTACCATTGTCGAGGCGACTGCTTCAGACCATACAATGATTTATTGAGCCTGCAGACAAATTTCTTATTGCGATGTTGAAGAAATCCTTCCGGTTGTTCCATATAAATTTCCTCATCTAAATCTCCATGTAAAAATGCAGTCTTAACATCTAGTTGCTGTAATTCTAAATCAAGCAAAGCGACTAATGCTAACACAATTCGAATTGAAACTATTTTAACAACTGGTGAAAATATCTCATGAAAGTCAATGCCTGCTTTATGAGAAAACCCTTTTGCAACCAGCCTCGCTTTGTATCTGTCCTCTGTATCATTCACACCCCGTTTCACCTTGAAAACCCATTTACATCCCATAGTTTTCCTGTCTTTCGGAAGTTCAACCAAATCCCATGTGCCATTCTTACCTAAGGCCATCATTTCGTCCTTCATAGCTGCTTTCCATTTGTCACTTTTCAAACCTTTTATAGCTTCCTGATAGCACAGAGGTTCATCGTCATTAGCGGTAAATGCAACTAAAGTAACATAATCATCATACCTTTTCGGAGGGCGTTTGATTCTTGTAGACCTTCTTAAGGATGTTTTTGGTGCTTCTGGTGCTTCCATAATTGGCTGACTACCAGCTGTAGGAACTTCTTCATAACCGGCATCTGAGACCTGTTCATGATCTACATCTGAACCTTGTTCATAATCTGATTCTGAAACCTGTTCATGACTAGTATCTGAACTATGGTCATCATGACTATCATTAGAAGTGCTTTCAAACTGAATGTGCTGAAAATCAGATAAATCATCCTGTTTCAATTTATTATCTACATCTAACTGTACAAGAGAGGATTCATTAAACTTTACATCTCTGTTGATGATGATCTTGCGGGTAGTAGGATCCCACGATCTATATCCATTTGTTCCATCACCATATCCAACAAAGATATACCTTTTTGACTTTGGATCTAATTTAGTTCGCTGATGTTTAGGCACTAGAGCATATGCATCACAACCAAACACTATGAGTTTAGAATAATCACAAGGGTGACCTTTCCATACCTCTTGAGGAATCTTGCAACCTATCGCCATTGATGGTGACTGATTTATCACATAACAAGCTATAGCCACCGCTTCTTTCCACAAATCCTTTTGCAAACCGGCGTTACTCAGCATACTCCTTGCTCTCTCTAAAAGAGTCCTATTCATGCGTTCAGCAACTCCATTTTGCTGAGGAGTAAAACAGTAGTCTTATGTCTCTCGATCCCTGCATCCTTGCAATAGTTTTCAAACTCCTTGGAGGTAAACTCACCACCATTGTCAGTTCTTAAACATTTTATAGTTCTACCAGTGATGTTTTCTACCAATGCTCTAAACTTCTTGAAAACTGTAAAAACATCAGACTTCCTTTTCAACATATAGACCCACACCTTCCTAGAAAAGTCATCAATAAACGATACAAAATATGACGAGCCACCATACGAGGTTGTAGGTGCTGGACCCCAAACATCTGAATGGATATAATCAAGTATTCCTTTACTAGTATGTTTGCCTGTTTTAAACTTTTGCTTACTTTGTTTGCCAAACAAACATTGTTTACAGAAATCTAACTTTCCAGACCTTAGATTAGGAAGTAACTTGTGATCAGCCAAAATCTTTAACCCTCTTTCGCTCATATGGCCCAACCTTTTATGCCATAGGTGAATCGAACTACTGTCATGTTCAGACACCGTAGACACATGATCTGACCCTGTTCTTCCTTCTAACTGAAATAGATTTCCTACTTTCTTAGCTTTCATTACTAGTAAAATACCTTTGTAAATTTTCATTACTCCACCTTGAATTACAGTTTTATATCCATTGGTGTCAAGTGCTCCTAGTGAAATTAGATTTTTCCTTAAATCTAGTACATGTCTTACATCAGTTAACATTTTAATTGTCCCATCAAACATTTGCAGCTGTATACTCCCTATTCCCACAATATTAGATGTGACATCATTACCCATGTACATGACTCCATCATTAATTGATCTATACGTCTTAAACCATTCTCTATGAATACACATGTGGTTTGATGCACCGGAATCTAACAACCAATGTTGATCATGATTTGTCAAATTAACTGATAACACTTCGTCGCTCATACCTGAACCAGATGCCGAACCTGTATCTGTCGTGTTTGCTTCCTTCTTCTCTGTCGAAGAAGCTTCTTTAGAAGTCTGTTGTTGCTTCCAGCAGTCTTTCTTCAAATGCCCCGATTTTCCACAAAACCAGTACTTTACTTTACTCTTCTTCCCTTTCAATTTTGAATGCGAGTCGCTGTGCTTACCAGAGCGTCTTTCTCTAGAAAAACCTCTAGCCATCATTGCTTCTGATGCAGAGGTTTCTGAATTTGACCTCTTCCTTGTCTCTTCGGACAACAAAGCTCCAACGACATCATCAAATTCAATGGTTTCTGATGAACTAAGACTTATAGAAGTAAAAAAATGATCCCATGACTCGGGCAATGAGCACAATAAAGTTATGGCTTTATCTTCTGATTCAAATTTTACTTATATACTTTCTAATTGCACCAGGAGAGTATTAAAGACATTCAAATGATCAGTAATCGATGTACCTTCCTTCATTCGAAAACTGTATAGCTCCCGCTTCAGGAGAATCCGATTTGTCAAGGATTTCGTCATGTAGAGCTTCTCAAGCTTCGACCACAGGCCTGCAGCTGTTTTCTCTGACACGATATTAAACAACACATCATCCGCCAAACACAGCCGAATAGCACTCACTGCTCTTTCATCCATCTCGGCCCACTCATTATCTGTGATATTGTATGGCTGTTTGGATTTTCCCAACAACGCCTTCGCCATGCCTTGTTGTACCAGCAGATCATTCGTCTTTACCTTCCAGATCTCGAAGTTGTTTTTTCCATTAAACTTCTCGATCTCAAAACGAGCACTCTAAGTTTTCGCCATATTGTATCAACCAAAAGAAAAACAATCTCCAATTCCAACTGGTTAATTAATCAAATTAATATCTAATAACAAATGCCTTCGCCTTCTACTGTACTGTCTTTATTTTATCAAAAAATTGCTTTGCTGTATAAACTGCAAGTTACAAAATAAGAAACGAATGACAAAATCGCAGTTTTACTAAACGATTTTTTCTTGGCGCGCTAAAGGGGTTTTGGCGCGTCCTCAACAACAGACGACCTGTGCGTATGGAAATTGGCGCGACTAAACCCTTCTGATCCGCGCCAATCATGATATTGGCACTCTGGCGCTATTATTCAGTTCGGATCCATGCCAATTGGCACGCCTATTCCAGCATTAAAACATGACTGCTAACATTGGCGCGACTGTTCCTGAAAAGAACGCGCTAACAGCCACGCTCCACCTCCACGCAGCAGTTTTCTGTGAGTTCTGAAAATGCACACCAGCTTCTCTTTCCAGCGCTCATGGTTCAACGATTATTCCAGCGCTGCATACATCCTAACGCTGCTGATAAATTAATTACCACGATGGGCCCTTTCGCTGGGCTCTACCGCTACAACTGCACCACTGGTCGGCTAGCACCACCGTCACAGGGATATATAGCTCCACAACCACGCTCCAACAACGGAATTGCAAAGGTTTCAACGCTGCCCGGTGTCTGTCCCACGCAGTGTCAACGTCTTAAGCCTTAATCACAGCCAGTCGTGGCTTTGTTAACGCTGATCCAACGCATAAATCGTCTATGCACCTCCAGCAGACTTGGGCCCGCCACTCCTCCACTGCGCCGCTCCGATACCAATTGTTATACTAACAGTGCGCAGCGGAAAATCAAAGACAAACACAGCATATAAAATCATACACAAATGACGCAGTGATTTAACGTGGTTCACCCAACCAATCTGGGCTACGTCCACCAAACATAGGCATCGGCAATCTTTATTATCAAACACGAGATTACAAAATAATCAATTTCCTCACAAACTCTCACACATCCCAATCTGTACGGCCATCTATTTTATAGCTAAGAGAATCTAACTGACTCATAAATCCTCTTACAACAAATATAGGATGCATTAACTCTCTCCCAACAAAATAGAGCTAATATAGCAACAAAATCTTATTGTTGTCACCTACTGAGATTTTTGCCCATTTTATTAAAACTGAAAATCTCAACAGTCTGGTGCTTATAGTGAATGGTGGGTATGTGTGTCTCTATCGAGGTGCTACGCTTTTGGTGCTCTATGCGCAGGTGATGAATTATTTACTGTATGTGTATATAAATTAGGCATCCTCTACGTTGTAGCTCAATGGAGTCCTTCCTATAGTGTATATAAATTAGGCCTCCTTCCTCTAGTGTATGGGAATCGGGATCAACAAGGGATTGGGCTATGGGACTCATGCTATGTGGAATGGGGCTCTACGAGGAAATGTGTATGAATCATGCTATGGGCCTCGTGGTATGTGAATTGGGCTCAAAATGGAATTGTGCTATGGGGAATTGTGCTCAAAAAGGGAATCGTGCTATGGTAATGGATTGAAGACAACTCCTATCGGCATTGATGCCGAACCTCATCAGTTCAGTAATCTCATCAGTGAAATGGGAAAACTTCATCAGAGCCATTGTCCAACCCAACCCTGGCTTCACTAGTCCTCTGGTATGCAAGTATATAAAGCAATCACTTCTCAGTGGGCTTGGCAAGAGGGTAAGTTCCTACGGTGACTGGAGAAAGGTTTCTTTCTGGCTTCTGTCTAAAGGTTCCAAGCAAGTAATACTAGTTATACGCTTTGTTAAACACAACTACTCTATATAAGAGTAATGAGCTTTCCTTTGTTATGATAATAATGGAGGATTCTCGATAAAAGCATTTCACCCTATAGCAGGTGTTGAACCATTTCATCAGTCGGGGCCTTATGAATCGAGAAGAAGTCAAGAGCCTGCGAGCTAGCTAGTGGCAGGGAGAGGCGATAACTTTCAACCCGGTGCGGAAGATAGGAGAGAGGCAATAGCGGCGAGGTCGTTCCAGATCAAGTTTGTTAGTTGAATCACCCAAAGAAGATCAGGTTTCTACAGGACCTAAGGAAGAGTCGAGAGAAGGAAACATCTCGCCGTATGAAATTCTATCAACAAGTTGAGTCACTTGCTCTCTTCCGCTCGAAGGGCGATTCTTGCCTGAAGCAAGGTGGAGTTTCCGGGACAAACAAATGGGAAAGCATTTCTAAGGCCCAAGTGCAGCTCTCCTCCTAAACTAGTTGGTTGAGCTCGCTCACTCCGCTATATGGACAAGATTTCTCACAAGGACAAGGTCTGCTCAACATGGATCGAACGTAAAAAATAGATTTTGACAGAAATCTACTACAAAAAGTCGTCCGTTATTGGGCAATAATATTGTTGGGATTGAATGAAACACTACTCGGGATTCGAACACTACCCTTCATTGACAGGCCAGACATTCCATCCAGAGCTATTCAAATAAACAAGATACAACTAATCCTCCATACAACAATTCCCATATTCTTATTATTACGTATATAAATAGACAGAAAATATGCCCCACTGAAACCAGCCATAGATCAGAGATCAGAATACAAAGACGAAGACGCAACTGTAACATCGATGGAAGTGGTGAGGTCTCTGAAGAGTCATAACCACTTACATGTTAGTATTACTTCGAGTTATTACTATCTAAGAAGGTCTACTTTCAGAACAGATCTTCTTTCCAGTAGCCTAGCGCATTTACCTTTTTTTCACCCACCACCCACCTTTAAGAGACCAATAATGTGGTTGTAGAAGGAAGCGACCAAGGAGGATATGGGGCAGCTACCAGGGATGGTATGGAGGAGGTCCATCGGTTCGGCACCACTTCACATCCATCAAGATCAGACCAAGTAAGCAAGGAACATAGATTGATAAATGTTTCATGCTGAGGTGTCCACGAGCCCGTCGCTTTACACATCCATACGTACTAGTTTGCCCACCTACTGATTAGATTTAGACTTTGTAACTGTTGGAATAAAGACTATATATATATATATATATATATATATATATATATATATAAGTTAAGCGATTGTCTCCATAATTAAAATTTAATTATGAATATACTAGCACAATCACGCTAATAATTATTAGACATATTGTGTTAATGTGGATATATATATATATATATATATATATATATATATATATATATATATCAATAATAAAATTAATATAATGTTACAATAGTACTAATAATATTTATTTATCCCTCACCATCATTAGTATACATTTATTAACCTATTAATTTTATAAATACATTAATGTGATGTTAGTATTAATGTCATCAATATAAATATTTATAATTAATAATTAAAATTAATATACAAATTAATATTATAAATTATAAATTATTAGTAACTGATAGTTAATAATTATTATTAATTATCAGTGTTTATAATTATTAACAATTATTAGTAATTATTAATAACTAATAAATATTATAATTATTATTTGTAAAAGGGATCAACATTATAAACAAAATGGATTGATAATATAAGCCCAAAGGATGAATACTATAAAACCCAATGAATATTCATATTAAAAACCAAACAGATTAAAAATCCAAGGGATTAATATTAGAAGCCTATGAGATTAATAAAACCAAACAATTAACATTAAAAACCCGAGGGATTAATAAACCAAAGGAATTGTGGATATTATAATCACTAAAATAAACATTAAGCCCTAAGATTAATATTATAAACCTTAGTATCAACATTAAAAGCTTATCTTATTAATAAACCCAAAGGATTAATATTAAAAACCGAAGGAAATACAATTAATCCTTAATATTAATATTAAATCCAAGGAACATAAACCCTAACATTAATAAGCCCTAGGGATTAATATTATAAATCCAAGGGATTATAAACTAAATGGATTTATATTAAACACTAACATTAAAATATAAACCATAAGAATATAAACTCTATGATTAATATTATAAACCCTAGGAACAATATTATAAACCCAAAAGATTACTATACCCTTTGGAATAATATTAAAAACTAGAGTGAATATAACCCTAAAGGAATAAAATTAGATACCAATATTAATAATATTAATATCTAGGAATATAAACCCTACTTTGAACATTACGATTAACCCTATCGCGCGCTTTGTTAACTGTGACATATCCCACATAATGAGCGAAATCCACCGGCGGTTGGCCCGGAAGATTAACAACTCTATCGGTTTCTGCTTGCGGGAGTCTGCCATTATCGCCCGCACACTGCCAGAACAGTAAAGCCAGAGCGAAAATGCATACCCATTGACAGGAAGACGAATAAGAAACGGCCAGCGCCATGACTGCAGAAACCAAAAAATGCAAGGAACTACAGAATGCGAGTGAGAAGCAATGGGAAGTGAAGCGTATTTATAACGCAAGGGAAACCAGATCCCGATACCGCAGTGACCATTACAGCAACATCAGATCCACTATACCTACTCATATTGCCGGTAGGTTCTCTTATCTGCCCGCTCAGTCACACTCCCTCGAGAAACGTGTCAATAGTGATCTTCTGCTTGTAAAATTATATATTTTTTATTATTATTTTATAATTTTATTATTTTGTAAATATTCAATTATTTTATTTATTATTTTATAAATATTTAAATATTTTATTTATAATTGATATTAGAATGTTTTTTAATTATAATGAGAAGTTAAATATTAAATGAATTATTCATTTTTCTCCTGCCACCTTGTGACTCTTAAAATTATGGTTTAGGAGTGTTATATTAATAAATTTAATTTATTTTATTGTTTTATAAGATTTAAAAAAACTTTTAACATTTTGTTTAGAATTAATTTGTGAAAGAGATTTAAATGGATAATAATTTTATGTAAGTTAAGGGTTGTGATAAAATTGTATGAGAATGTTATTGTTAAGTTTAATATTTCTTAGAGTTGGTTAGAAGAATCATTGATCAACTTACTTATTTTTTTCTTTACCTATTTTGTCATATACATTGATCAACTAGAAGAGTGTAGACAAGATGAAGGTTGTGTTGGTCCCACTTTCATTGGTATAGTCATAACTCTTCTCCTTTATCTTGATGATATTGTTCTTTTGGCTATGACTATTTATGACCTTGGTAAGCAACTAAAAATTCTCCTAGATGTTTGTTCTAAGATAGATATAACTATTAGCATCAACAAAACAAAAATCATGATAATCAAATCCAAAAATACCATATTGATATTTTCAATATGATAAAAACAACAGGAAGGTTCCTTCATGCAAATATTTTAGAATTATAATACATGAGAAGCTCAACTTGAATTGATAAAGGGAAGATGGAAAGCTCATTATGGACTTGAAAAAAATTGTAGGTCAATAGATATTTCGATATATGATATATATAAACTCTTGTTATTTTATATGGATCTCAGGTTTGGAGTTGTCCTATCTCCAAAGATTCATGGAGATAAATAGAACATATCTACAAGTATTTTATAACATACAATCTCAATATTAAAGGAATTACACCCCATCTTCTCCTCCGCATTGAAGCAGACATTTCCTCCATTGAAAACATGGATATGATTAGGTATTTTATGCATATGAAGAAGGTAAACTACATGGAAGAAAAGAATTTTCCTAAAATACTTCTAGTTCTAGTTGAAGTCAAGACCACCATTAGTGTAAATAGACATCAAATAAGGGTGCCTAGTCTTGACTAGACCAGTGGGGAATAAAGGAGTAGATCATTTTACATCATAAGAAAATATTAAAAATATTATAACATAAGAATTTAAGGAGAAAATGTGGGTTGATAAAAGTTGGTAAAAAAAGAGCAAACTAACCTCAAACTCAAAAATAAAAAATAAGAAAAAAATAAGCACTGCTATAATAACAACAAATTTCACAAACCTTCATAAGGAAACTAGAATTTGGTGAATTCCAATACACTATGTAATAAAAGAGAATGTCATCATTGTCACACTAAGAGAGTTTAAAATGAAAATCTCTTTCTTTTAGATTGCCAAACTTATACTCACGTTAAATCTAAATTGTAAAATATTATTTTTACTACTAATTTTTACTCACTAAAATTATGATGATCATGTAACATTTCTCTCTAACCATAAAAGTAAAATGTTAAAAAATCTTGAACAATCTCTTATATTTTAAAGATCCAAGTTAATCTTAATAAAAAATAATCATTAATATTATCATAAAACAACTCTTAATAAATTAAAAAATAAAATATTTAATTAATCTCTATATAATTTAAATAAAAAAAATTATTTAGTTATTTTTTATTGATATTTCCTTAAATAACAGATACATATCTCCGTTGTTAAAAAACAAATCTGAGCACAATGATTATTTTTATTTTCTGAATTACAATAAACACATTTGGATTACACTGTATAATTTAATTCGTCGATTCCCTATAATATAGTATTTTCATTCATTAAAGTATTTTTCTTTTGACGATAGTGTCATAAAAGCCAGATACGAGTGGAAATGTTTTTGCCTCCTATTACCTTTTCATTATTAGGGCCAAGTTGACTTTGAACTCTTTTTTAACGCTTAGTTTATTCAGGCAACATTTTGGGTCAGAATTTGGCAAAGATTTTGAAAAAATTTGACAAAGATTTTATTAGAATTTTGTTTGCAGTTGTTAAACTTTAGTATTTTGAGTGCCGTAAGGGATTTTTGATAGTGCTAAATCCATTTCCATTATAAAAAATGGATTCCAAACACTCTAACTACCTCATTTCTTAAATTTTAATTGCCCAAATTTCGACATCAAAGCTAATCCATTACCTAGATAAACAACTCCTCTTTTTTTAAGAAACAATCCTATTGTATCGATCCAGTCTATTTCGAATTCGGACAAATAAATTTGAATTATTTGGTTAATTTTGAACTTATGTTATTAATTTAGAACTTACGTTATTAATTTTGTTCTATAAAGCGCTACTTAAAGGAAGCGAATGACACCTAGAATATTCGAACATAATATCAGGTAAGATGTATTCCAATATAAACCTTCGCGAATTGTTCCGAATATTCGAGGATAATCATGAATGTAAGCATTTCTTCTTCCATGATGGTCTGCATATAATATAGAGCTTTCAGAACCATACGCCGCATGTAACTGGGCATATTCCACGATAACCGAACACCTAAGCAATTCTTTGCTTTGGAATATGATGATGGCCTTCATGTAATTTATGATGATAAGGACATATGATGGTTTACATATAATTTTATTTTAAAATTTTATAATGTAAGGATATATTACGATGGTAGTGTATATATAAATATTAAATTTTATATTATAACTATTTATTTTTACTTGAAAATGCTGGATATCATAGAAGTAGAGCATAACCCAAAATTAAAATTACAAAGAGAGAGAGGAGAAATTAAAATAAACACAGAGAAAGTAGATAAATTAATCACAGATTTATATTACAAGAGATCTTGCTTTGCTTGGTTTGACATGCTTAGAAAGAGGCAGGAAATACAAATTTATAGATCAAGGAGAAAGATCTAGAATATGCATATGAAATATAAGGTTCTATTGTGGAGCTAAAAAAATCAAAGCGCAGTGACGGCATTGCTCGGTTGGGAATGCATGGGTGACGAGGTTAGGTTCGATGCCAATGGCTGAATGTGGCTTCACATTTAAGATTCTCCCACTTAAAGCCAAATGAAGAATGTTGAATCAAGTCACACCGATGCCTACCATGCCTCTACATAACTCATGCTTACGCCTTGTTAGAATCTTAGTGAGCATATCAATAGGGTTCTTATCTGTATGGACCTTTTCCAAAGATAATCGTCCTTCCCCAAACACATTTCGGATCCAATGGTGCCTTAAGTTAATGTGCTTGGTTTTTTAGTGAAATGCTGGATTTTTTGCCTAGTGAATGGCACTATGACTATCACAATATAACACATACTTGTCCTGCTTGATTCCTATCTCTCTTAGGAATTGTTTCATCCACAACATTTATTTACAAGCCTTTGTTGCAGCTATGTACTCTACTTCTATTGTAGACAAAGCTACTATTCTTTGTAGCCTTGACACCCAAGATACAATTGCACATGCAAATGTGTACAAATAACCTGTAGTGGATTTTCTGGTGTCGATATCTCCAGCCATATCTGCATTTGTAAAACCTTCAAGCATAGTATCATTATGACCAAAACATAAGAAATAATTACTAGTACCCTTAAGATACATGAAAATCCATTTTACTGCTTGCCAATGTTGTTTTCTTGGATTGGCAAGGAATCTGCTCACAACTCCCACTAAATATGCAATCTCTGGTCCTGTGCATACCATGCCATACATCAAGCTACCAACAGCTGAAGCATAAGGAATCTTGCTCATTTCTTCCTTCTATTCGTCATCACTGGAACATAACTCACCACTCAGCTTGAAGTGGGTTGCAAGGGGTGTACCAACTGGCTTGGCATCCTTCATATTAAACCTCTTAAGAACCTTTTTGATATATTTTTCTTTTTACTACCAAAACCTTTTGTTTTCCTTGTCACACATGATCCTCATGCCCAATATCTATTGTGCTGGACCCAAATCCTTCATTGCAAACTTGTTGCCCAAATCCTTCTTCAACCTATTGATCATATTCTTATCATGCCCAACAATCAACATGTCATCCATATATAACAATAATATGAGATACTTTCCTTGATCATACCTCTTGATATAAACACAATGGTCAGCTTCCAACCTGTGAAAACCATGTTCTAACATGAATGAATCAAATTTCGTCTACCATTGTCGAGGTACCTTTTTCAACTCATAGAGACTCTTCTTCAACCTGCAAACAAGGTCTTCTTTGCCCTTTCCTATGAAGCCTTCTGGTTGCTTCATATAAATTTATTCCTCTAATTCTCCATGAAGGAAAGTAGTTTTTAGATCTATATGTTCACATTTTAAGTCTAAGGTAGCATCAAGGCCAAGAATGACTCTAATGGATGACATTTTGACAACAGGCGAGAAAATTTCAGTGAAGTCAATACCTTCCTTTTCGGCAAATCCTTTCACCACCAACCTTGTTTTTTACCTCTCCTTCTTTTCGTCACCTTCATGCTTAATTCTATATACCCATTTGTTTTGCAAAGCCTTTCTACCTTTTGGGAGATTTAACAACTCTCAAGTTTTATTTTCTAGCAAAGAGTTCATTTCTTCCTCCATTGCTTTCTTTCATTCTTTACTGTGCTCAAATTTACAAGCCTCTTGAAAAAAACTAGGCTCACCTTCATCAGTCAATAGTATATTACTTAAAGAAGGATGCCTCTGTGAAGACTTATGAGTCCTAGAAGATCTCTGAAACAACTATGGTGGTGCATTATCAAGTTGAATCTCCTATAAAGTTTCCTGGAAGATTCCTTCTTCTTGGTGTTCATCACTTTCCCCTTCTTGTCCTTCCTAGTCTTGAATTTGCTGCCCATTTTCCTGTATTTGTGGGATGTCTTCATGTTGCTCTTCAAACCTGTCAATATCTTTCTTGACTTCCACCTCATCTACATTCCTTTTAAACATTTTTGACTCATTAAATATAACATCTCTGCTTCTGACAATTTTATGTTTAATTGGATCCCATAAATGATAACCAAATTCTTCATCTGTATATCCCAGAAAAATGCGTTTCATTGATTTATCATCTAGCTTAGTTCTATTTTCTTTGGGAATATGTACAAATGCTTCACATCTAAGGATTTCAAATGAGAATAATTCAACTTCTTACTAGTCCAAACTTTTTTAGGGATGCCTCCATAAAAGGTTGTAGATGGAGATCTACTTATGAGGTAGCAAGCTGTCCTCATAGCCTCTGCCCAAAAATGGTTGTCCAAACCGGAATTTGAAAACATGCTCCTTACCTTTTCCATAATGGTACAATTCATTCATTCTGCAACACCATTCAGTTGAGGTGTACCAAGAATAGTCTTCTCATGATTTATGGAAAACTTGTTACAATATTCTTTTAATGCATTTGAGCAATATTTTCCACCATTACCTATTCTTAGGAACTTGAGCAATTTGTTAGTCTCTCTTTCAACAACAACATGGAATTTTTGAAATATTTCAAACAATTCACTTTTACTTTTCATGGAATAGGCCCAAACCTTCATCGATGCATCATCTATAAATGTTACAAAATATGATTCTCCACCTAATGACTTGATGTTAATTGGTCCAAACACATCTGAGTTTATCAATTGTAACACATTTTTGTCTTTTTCATAACCACCTCTAAGAAATGAAACCCTTCTTTTTCTACCATATATACAATGCTCACAAAGATCAAGATTGTAGGATCTCAAACCTAGTAATAATTTTCTACCAAAAAGGATTTTTAAACCCTTTTCGCTCATCTGAACCAAGCGTTTATGCTACAGATCTGCTAAATTTCCTTCTCTTATGACAACAACCAAATCTGATTTTCCTATCATTGCCTTCAATGAATATAGTGTTCCTGTCATGGGTCCTTTGACCATGACCAATGCTCCTTTTCTAAATTTCCAACCTCCTTTTCCAAAGCTTATGGAATAGCCTTCATCATCCAGTCGTCCCATAGAGATCAAAATTATTTTCATTTCTAGTACATGCTTGACATGTTTCAACAATATATCTTGTCCATTATTCATCTTCATCTGGACATGTTCCACTCCAACAATACCGCAAAAATTATTATTCCCAAAATTCACTCTACCATAATCACCAAGATTATATGCAACAAAACTATCTTTGCATGAGGTTCCTTGGTAAGATGCTCCAAAGTCAAGGATCCAATCAAAGCTACCGTTAGATGTATATAAACATGCATCCTCTACTAAAACAATATACAATACATAATCATATGTTACTAGAGAAATATTCTCACCTTAATTTGTTTTGGATGACTTGTGATTTGTATTGGTTGGTATTTGATTCTTTTTTCCTTTGTTCAAGGCTCAACATTATTTCTCCATGTGCCTGGGTTTGCCACAATGAAAGTATATCATCTTGCCCCTCTTTGATTTTGATCGTCCTCTTGATCTTGATCACCCTTATCGGCCTCGATCAATCCTCCTACCACGATCAGCTAAAGCTAGAGCTTCTCCTCCTTGGTTTTCTGAAATTGACTTGCGTTGCAAATCCCGATTCATAAAAATACTATGGACATCCTCAAACTTCAGAGTCCCTGTAGGTGCTGAATTACCCATAGCCACAATTAAAATTTCCCAGTTGTATGGCATAGAACACATTAACAAAATAGCTCTAATTTCATCATCTAGAGTTATTTTAACAGAGGCAATCTGACTAGTTATAATATTGAATCGTTCAAGTGCTTAGAAAATGAAGAACCCTCATTCATCTTGAGATTTTAAAGCTTCTTCATCAATAACACTTTGTTTGATACCGTGTTCTTCTCATATAGATCATGGAGCTTCTTCCACAATCCTTTGTTGTTTTTTCTCCGGACACATTGAAATACATTCTTTGCTATATATTGGCGGATTTTCATAATCGCTTTTCAATCTAGCTTATCTCATTCCTCATATGTCATCGATGAGAGTTTATTTATTACACCCTCAATCGAAAAATACCGATCTTTTAAAATTAGTATATCCTCCATCTGTGATTTCCATTGGGAAAAATTAGCCCCCTTAACTTCTACATATCATTAACTATTCCAATCTCCATTCTCAATAAAATTCACACCTTCCAAAAATTTCACTTATAAAATAATACCTTTAAAAAGTAAAGGGCCAAAAATAAACCTCTTTTAAACCATAATGCCATTACTTTGATAAACTTCCTTTTTCTCTTTTAAAATGTGAAATTTAAATGAACCATTATAAAACATATATAATGTTATAAACTATATAAAATCCCATCTCACTTATTAAGACATTAAGCACAAAACTTAAAGTGACTTCTTAAATATGATGTCAAATACAAAACTTAAACTGAAATGTGCCAATATATCACCATTTTCCGTCTGGTTTTATGCAAAGCCCATTTTTTCTAGAAACACTATGAATATTTTTAACTAAATACATTGTTAACCAAATAAAGGACTTAATAAGTCTACGACTTTTACTGTGCCATAAAAAAATTGATGATTACTCAATTCCATCAGCACTTCCTATGCAACAATCTCCAAAAAATGCTCACTGAAAAACATAATTCAACGTAGACCTCACAAACCTATCATGATGCCATTCCATTCCACTGTTCATCGCCTCTTCCTTCCAAAGGTCTCCATAAAATCATAGAGATTTACAAAAGAAGGGATCATTGATGCATCACTTCAATGTCATGATATCAAGAATTGGCTTGGTGAGAACTGGCTCCGATACCAATTGTTGGATATCATAGAAGCACAACAGAACCCATAATCAAAATCACATACAGAGACACAGGAGATACTAAAATAAACACACAAAAACTGGAGAAATTAATCATAGATTTCTATTACAGGAGGCCTTGCCTTTGTTGGCTTGACATGCTTAAGCAGAGGGAGGAAGTACAAATTTATAGATCAAGGAGGAAGATCTAGAATATGCATGTGAAATATATGGTTCTACTATGAAGCCAAAAAAATCAAAGGGTAGTGACGGTGTTGGGAGGTTGGGACTGTGTGGGCGACAAGGTCAGGTTCGCCGTCGACGACTGAATGCGACTTCACATTTAACAGAAAAAATGAAAAAGGAAAATGATATTTTATAATGGTAAAATTATAACTTAAAGAGGTTAACAAGATAAGTAATTGAAATTCAAATGTTAAAGAAATATCTAAATAGTTTATGGCAGGAAATAAATTGTTTATGAATTCACTTTGAAAATATTTATGTAAAATTTATTAATTATTTATTAATTATTATTAAATGATATATTAAATATTTTGTTGATATATTAAATATTCTGTTAAAAAATAAAATATATTTTAAGTGTTTAAAAAATATAAAAAATTATTACCAATTTTTTTTTTTTTTTTAATTGAATGAGTTTATTTAGAAAATTTACATTCATTAAAATAAATTAATACTTAATATAATCTAAATTTTGATTCTAACTTACTCTCAAAACAAAACAATAAATAAATAAATATTGCCGCCAATTGACTTATTTCTTCATATTGTGCATAAGCTTTCCTTCCTTGCTACTATACATCATCTTCTCTAAATCATCCAAGAAATTAGAATCTCACCTTCACCTTTATCTCTTTCAACGTTTTATTTTACCGAAAAATTCTTTTTTTTTCTCAACAATCCATCAACCCTATTAAGATTTTTATAGATGCTCTTTATTTATTTTTAAATCATATAATATCTTGGTTTCATGTGCCCTTTGTTATTCTTCCCTCATGTCGCCTTCCATACAACATCAAGCTATTCACGGATGAGGTACTATGTGATGTTTCTCCATTTGATGCGTCTGATGTATTATTGGGCCAACCAGAATTGTGGAAGCAACATGGTGTGTATGAGTCTAGGCCTCGTTTTGTTGTTATTACTTTGGGAAATAAATTTTACAAGATGCCAGAGATAGTGCCGCTTCTTGCCATTTCTTTGACTACTGCAAAATAATGCAGTAAGATTGTTTCCCAAACCAAGAAGTTTATTTTCATTAAAATTTGCCCATAGGGAAAGAATAATATTGGGGCCATAACCTCCAAGAAAGGCTCCCCTGCATGATAGCAATAACTGGACAAAATCGTGGAGGAACACGAGGAAATTTTCTCCTCACCCACAAAGCCTCCTCTACACTATTATGTAAAGCACTTCATTGATCTGACCCCAGGCGCGTCGCCGCCTAATTTTTCCATACCTCATGCAACCACACAGAAAGAATCCACACATGTACTATATGAGGCTGAAAAAGAAACCAAATTTATTGAATGCATCCAACACATCCGCGAGGAGGTCCATGACATCTTAGACAAATCCAATTCCAAGTACAAGCAGTGCCATGATCAATATTGGGTGGCCGAAAACTTCCAGGTGGGCGAAAAACTGTGTCTACATTTTAAGAATGAATGCCTCGCTGGACCCCACATCAAGCTTCGCCCACTCTGATATGGGCCATACACCATCACCAAGGCAAGTGGCTCACTGGGGGCCAAGTGCAGTAGAATTTTCCTCATCTCATGGAGGAACTCAACGAAATTGGGACCATTGCTTCCTAAGGGGGGAGGAATGATCCAAGTAGATATTAGTGGCCACCCACCTATTCCACTTGGACCCCCACCATTTTTTCTTTCAGTTTTTCAATTTCTACATAGTTAAATATTTTTAACATTTTTTTGAGTCCTGAACTTCCAGAGTTGTTTTAAGGCCCTAAACGACATTTTTTGGTAAAAATGGGAACAACGTGGAATTTCCTTTGATGTCTCTCACATAAAAAATTTTAGTCCTAAAATATATCTTTCTAACAAGGTATTTAGTGCACCAGACAAAGATCATATGCTAAAGTTATGTCCTCGGGATGTTGATGTACCAATTTACCCAAATGGGGCCCACATTTTTGGTGCTTCATCTCCTAGGGCTAGGTGTTTTGATTTTTAGGGTTTTCCATTATTTCTCAAAAATAAAAATGCCTTCGACCCTCATTGTAACACAGTTCAGAGGCCTATAGCAACCACATCTCTTCTTAGAGATAAGCTACCAACACTCTAACTAGTTTATTTCCATTCTATCTATAAACAAATTTTAGTTCTTTGATATTAATGAAAGGAAGTTTTATTTCCACTGCATATTTGTATTTATGGTTATATATGTATTCTTTTGTGCTCCTTCATAAATTCGGATCACATGAATTCAGAAATTATGCTACAAAGTGTCCACACAAAAAGTTTAGCAAGAAGGAGCCTACACTAGGAGGAGCAAGTGAAGCGTTGGCTTCATAGTTTGAGCTTGACTTCACCATTATTGCATGCATGACCAACACTATGGTGGGGAGTGTGTGGTACTTGGACTTTGGTGCCTTGTTCCACATGACATGGTGAAGATATTTTTTCAATTACCAGGAGGAGAAATATCTCCAAATTCACATCGAGTTGGGTGATAACGAAAGGTACAACAAAACCGATATTAGTAAAATAACCTTTTAGGGGGATTATAGATCCCATCTTAGACTCAAAGATTTCATGTTTTTTCAAAACCTGAAGAAAAATATCATATTTTTTGCAATTTTGGAAGACTATGGTTATTATGTGATCTTCATAAAAGGAAAATCATTCCTGAGACACATGACCACTGGAAAATTGAAGCAAATTGGGGTTCATGTCAAGAACCTGTATTCACTTGGGGTAGAAGATGCATGTAAAACCTCAAGGAGAAGGGAAAGTATTAGAGATATGGTAGTTGAGAGGGAGTGGTATAGACCTCTCAAAATGGAGCTTGAGGAGCAGCCTTAGGAAGTTGTGGTGCAAATTATGGGAGATTGGTCTTCTCACTCAATTATCTCCATAAATTCGAGTTAAAGGAGTTGGAGTTCAGTTAAGTAGGTGTAATTGATAATTTTTAGCAATCAAGGTTTGTTATTTCAATTTGTTTTTAGTTAAAATTGTTCTAACTATTGGAGGAACTAGTTGAAGGTTAGCTGTGCAGTGGGAAAACCATCTAACTCAATGATCATCTAGTTAACTCATCAACCATCCCAAAATATCTAGTGCATTCAGATAATTCGAGTTCCTCGACTATGGTGGAAATTCCAAGACAATGTAACATTATTTGTAGACTCGTATTGAGCGTATAGGTGTTGCATGCAATCAGTGATAAATCATTGGTAATTACGCAATAAATTTGGAGGAAATTCCTAAAAAACAGGGGCCTATTTCCTCAAGATTTTTATAATGAAATAGGAGGCTAAGTGTTGGTCAGAGGTCCTAATTCAGTAGTGAGAACAATTATCCTTGTGCAGGTTATGCTCAGAGCTAGAGCATGCAATTCTAATAGTTTATCTATTCAAATGATTAATGCAAATAGGCCTGAGGGGTTTTTCCCAAATGGGTTCCCCTAGAAATAACAATGTATTGGTGGTTTCTCTTTGTTGTAGCTCCTAGAGATAGCCTAGAGTTGTGATAGACCAGTGCTTAGGACATCTTAGCATAACAAGGAGCAATATAGTGTAATGTAGGAAGTTGTCAGCTTCAACTCACATGCTATCTCCTGTAAACAGGGAAATGAAATAGAATGGGACCAAACTCTCAGAAACTGACACAGGAAAGGATATACTGCAGAGGCAAGATGTAGAAATCTTAATACAAATGCAACAGACAATTCAGAGACATTTTACTGCAAAGCGGGCCGATTCGGAAATACTTCACAGACATAAATTATCAGAAGGAGCATGTAGTGAAAGAAATAATAAGAAGATATTAGTTAACAGTGGGTTGAAACCCAGATATACAATACCACCATGCATGGGCTTACCAATCTAAGAATCCATACATGATAATAGCATTTTAAAAGCATCCTCCCAAAGCAACTAATATAGCAGAATCACGGTTCATATGAGTAGTGAAACATAATATCATGCATGAGCCATATTTAAAGCACTTGACTAATCTAATTATGGGCATCAACTAGGATGAATCCTTACCAGAAATCAGTGAGCCACTCGCATTCCAAAACATGATACAAGAAAGATGTATGAGATGAAGTGATATATTAAATAACATATAAAAGAGAGTTACAGACTGTGAAATACCAAAGACCAGAATCCTTTTTAACAGATGGAAGTCCTCCTCACTGAAACCCTATGGGCTCTGAGCCTTCATACAAGAGTTTTACAATTTGTATACAAAAAGCCTTTTGACTGCATAATTTTCTGATAAAAAATCTGGAACCCTTACAATGCGTTTCTTCATGGTTTTTATAAGAGAAACTAAAACCTAGCTAAAGAGGTAGGTGATGAACATTTAATTTTCATAGTTAATACAAAATGGTGGAGACGTGCATGCCCATACTGCTTTATGACTTTGTTGTGATGCACGTACCCTGTAGCTTGTCTTCGGGAATAAATGTTCTGGGTGAAAATTTCTTTAGGAACACGATATAAGGATAACTGCATTAACATTATGTCCTTTTCTTGAAGGTAAATTTTGCTGGAATGAAACCTAGAGGGCGTTGTTTTTTGTGCTTCGTACCCTTTGCCGGCTAGTCCCTGAATTAAGATTGAAAATCTTCAATATTGGACACTGAATTCCTGGATCTTCCACTGATACTCTTTTCTGCAACATTAATGTCTTCATCTGCAAAAAATCTGTGCTTTGAATAACTCCGGAGGGTTTGATAGATTTTTTCCCTGCTTCTTTTAATGAAAGTCGTGTCGTAACAGCTACCCAAGCTTTCTTCATAAATTTGGCCACTGAATAATGGTCCTTTGAAACAGCCTCGGCTTCTGAAATGGAGGCTGTGAGTAATGGCCGTATCTCCGTCGTTATAAACCTGCAAAACCCACAAACTTGTTAAAGAAAACCATGCTATGGGGATGGAGGATGTGGTAAGGTTAAATGGAAGTGACTGTGCAGACATGGCGAAATGGTGAAATGACACTGGGTGGCGGAAAAATATATTGAAAAAATGGAGGGTGGACTGGCGATAGTTTTCAGTGTGAAACCTTAAAATCTGACTTACGAATGGAGAATATGAATGGTGGGGAAAAATGAGATAAACACGTAGGAGTTGTGACGCATGGACGTACGATAGACTAGGTGGGGAGGATGATGTGGTGACATGAGGTGAACAATGGGCATGTGACTAAATCAGTACCGTCCGATCTCGGCGGAGATCGACGGCTAAAACAACGTCAAAGGACGCTAAGCTACGGGCCCGGGGCACTGTACATTAGGACTAACACTCGCGCAACTTCGAAAAGAGACCACCGTAAGATGGAGGCTCATAGATCTGACGGTTCACGTTCATATTGCTGCGTGACTTCGAACGAACATTAATGCGCGATGGAGGGTGGTATTCGGGCCGTACGGAGGGACACTTGTGAAACACTGTATGGAATCGCTCCGTTTTGAGGAATACTGCCTACCTTGAAAAGGTGGTGCGATGAATACGAGGTAGTTTTGGAATAGTAAACACGAGGCGGGGACCACCAAGATAGATAAGCTGTGGACCATCGGATGTTAGAAAATCAATGGCCGAAAACACTCCCAATAACACATTTAGATAAATTCCCTCTCGATTATTGCATGGTCTTGGGGCCGGGTCACATGAATAATAAACTAAAGGAGCTAGGACCAAAAGGGCGGGGTCTCTAATAGTTTCATTTTTCGTCCTTTTATAATGCAATTTGGAGTGGGGAAAAGCAATGATAGGCAGTTTGAGAACATTGCAAGGTAGGATGAGGGAGGATTGAGTGATTTAAATTAGATGGCTTACGAAAACTCAATAGAGAGTTAATTATGATCAACATCGGCTCCACCTGGGGACGGCACGTTCGTCCCTGGACGTGTCGAGAACTCCGCAGACCACCTAATCATTTTAATATGGACCTGCTCTTCAGCCCCTCTGTATTTTACTTCACAATTCACCATGACACCCAAGCTATTCAAACAAAAGAAAAAAGGAAACTATCATACAATATAATACATTAGGCTGCCTGGCTGGAATTAGAACTTAAAGTAGGGCTTGAGAAATTGACCATTTACAGGGGCATCTAGCAAGTCGCCCTGTAAATTCTCCAATCTGAAAGTATTATTGCCCCCCTGTTACACAATTTTGAAAGGACCAGACCAGAGGGGGTCAAATTTTCCATGTTTACCTTTCTCACCTCTCCGGATATCCCACCTGAGCACCAAATCACCAATCTGCAGTTTCCTGTATTTTGCGTGCTGATCAAAAATGTATTTTATTTTCTCTTGATATTCTATTAACCTTTGATTTACCTGGCACCGTGTTTCCTCTAATTCCACCAATTGGTTGATCCTCCTGATCATATCATCAGGTTCCTCCTGGATTTCTTGCATGAAGCGGGCCACTGGTAAAGCTAGCTGTACAGGAAAAACTGCTGCTCATCCATATACCAATTCATAAGGAGATTTCCCAGTTGCCCTCTTGCTGGTGATTCTATTAGCCCATAGCGAAAACTTCAATTGGGAATCCCAATTCTTCTGATTTTCATTTATAGTCTTCTTCAAGGCCCTGACTAGAGTTTTGTTTGAGGACTCTGCCAAGCCATTCCCTTGTAGATAGTAAGCTATAGAGTGACTTAGTGTGATATTGTATTGCTGGCAGAAATTCACAAATTTTGCAGACTTGAAGGCCTGTGCATTGTCAGTCACTATCCTAGCAGGACAACTAAACCAAGATATGATGTTTTCCTCCATGAACTTTATGATCATAGTATCTATAGCATTCCTTGTAGGTGTGGCTTCCACCCATTTGGTGAAATAATCTGTGGCTATTAATATCCATTTATGTTGTCCACTTGATGGGGGATGTATCTCACCTACGAAATCAATACCCCATTGTTTGAATGGTTCATCCACATGGAATGGAATCAGGGGAAATGGTGCTCATTTCTGTCTTTCAGGAAATTTCTGACATTTATCACATGCTCTTACTCTGGAAAAAACATCTCCAAAAAGCTTTGGCCAATAGAAGCTCGCTTTCAGAATTTTATGAGCTGTGGCCCTCTAGCTGTAATGGCCTCCACATATACCTTCATGGAATTCTACTATAATAATTTCTACTTCATTCTCTATGAGACACAGGAGTAAAATACCTGAGGGATCTCGCCAGTATAGTCAGCCATTGGCGACTATGTATTTCTATGATCTCAATCTCAGAGCTCTATATTTAGTTTTGTCACAACTTGGAGGGCAGCTAAGTTTAAGGAGATATTCTACTATCTCTTTGTACCACTGACTGGTGAGGTACTTTAGATGTGTCTCTGGAGTAGCTACTCCAATTCCATGTCTTTCCTCTTTCTCCTCAGATTCTTCACCTACTACAATAGAAAAATTTATGCCCATGGCTTGATTGTTTGACTCAGATAACATTTTGGCCAGCCCCTGTCCTTTGATGAGCTTAGTAGGGCTTATGTCTAAATCGTATTCCTGTATCTTGGCAATCCACCTTCCTCTTTTCCCTTCACTATCCCCCTGAATAAGGATATCCTTTACAGCAACTACAGGCACAAATGCAGTAATGTGGGACTGTAAGATATATACACGGAATGCTTTGAGGGATTTCACTAGGGCGTATGCTTTCTTTTCCAATATGTTATATTTTAATTCTGCATCACGGAGCACCTGACTAAAAAAGGCAATAGGCTGCTCATAACCTTCCTCATTTTTCTGCAATAAAACTCCTTCTATTGTATGAGGTGATGCAAAATAAAAAATCATGAAAGGTTTATCATAATCTGGTCTAGCCAACACAGGGGCTTCTGCAAAGGCACTTTTTATCCTGGTAAATGCCTCCTGTGATTCTTGTGACCATTTTACCTCATTATCCCTTTTTAGCATATCTGTTATATGCCTAACTATCTCAGCATAGTTAGGGATAAACCTTCTTAAGAAATTTATGCGCCCAAGGAATACTTGTACCTCTTTCTTATTTCTGGGAAAAGCAATACTGTTTATAACCTCTACCCTCTGAGGGTCTATCTTCACCCCATATTTAGTCAGAATATGGCCCAAAATATTTCCCTCTTCTAATGCAAATAAAGACTTTTGAGGATTAAGGGAAAGACCATACCTTCTACATTTCTCAAAATTTCTCTGCATATGTTCAAGGTTCTCAGCATCATTCTTTGAAAAAACAGTGATGTCATCCAAGTAGACCACCAAGAAATTGTCTTGCTCCCCAACAAAAGCAATGTCCATTGCCCTCTGAAAAGTACCTCCTACATTAATCAATCCAAAACGCATCTTGGCATACATGAATGTACCCACAGTGTGGTGAAAGCAGCCTTATTTTGGTCTTCTAGAAGTACGCCCACCTGGTTATAACTAGAGAATCCATCCATCATTGACATTCTGGTAGCTCCAACTACTTTCTGCAGGATGTGGTCCATTTTAGGGAGTGGATAATTATCCTTTAAGGATGCTCTGTTTAAATTCCTGAAATCCACACACAACCGTATTTCTCCGTTCTTCTTGCGTACAGGGACAAGGTTTGCCACCCATTCAGAGTACCTTAGTGGTACAATTATTTTTTCTTTTAGCAGCTTCTTGATTTCCTTCTCAATAGAAGGCAACATCAAGGGATTTATTTGTCTGAGCTTCAGATTATGGGGCTTTGCATCTGTCTTCAATGGAATTTTGTGTTGCATAATGCTGATATCAAAATTTTTCAAATCTTGATAGGACCATGCAAACACATCTTTGTAGGACTGAAACAATTTCTGATATAACTTTTTATATTCTTCAGGGATCTTCTTAGACAACTTTACAATTTTCGGATCAGCCTCAGTACCCAAAGTCAGGTCTTATACCTGATTCTCTTCTACCACTTTGTTTGGTTGCAATGAGACATCATTTTTGTCAAATAATATTTCTAGAGGCACCAACCCTCTAGGTATTATGTTTCCCTTTAACTGCAACACTTTACTTCCTGCCACTTTCTCCTCCCAATTTATTTTTGGAGCATCTTCAAATTCTACCTCTTCCTCATCATCAATCTCCATATTGGAGAATTCTCCCACTGTTTCCAGGAATCTCTTCATCTGTTCTTCATCTTAAAACACCTGCTAGTGTTGAATGTTGTATGGGATTGAAGGTCGATAACGCACTTCAACTTCATATCTTAAAAGGGGGTTCTGAGGTGGTCAGAATGTACTAGCAGCTACAGAAAGGGAATTAGCCATTCTATTATGTTCTCGGGTCATGAACTGGATATTTAATGCCAAGAATAAATTCTATACCATGTCCCAAAATTCGTTCCTATAGGCTCTTAGCCTAGGATGTTTAGTCTGAAACTGACTCCTGACTTGTCTTACTACTAGTTCTGAATCTCCTAGAACCTTTAAACTTTGTACACCCATGCTCCTGGCTTTCTGCAATCCTAGCAGAAGTGCTTCATATTCAGCCACATTTTTGGTGGCGTCATATTCTAGTTTGAAAGAGAGTGGGATCCATATTCCTGCAGGAGAAATTAATAACCCTCCAGCTCCATTTCCTTCTCTCGAATTTGCACCATCAAAATGGAGTGTCCATATTCCTGCTTCATGTCCTTCTGAGGGCTGCTCAGTCTTGATCTGGCAAAAGGATGGTTCATGAGCATAATCCTTATCTTCTTCCAGCATCAAGAACGAAAAATATCATTCCTTATTGTAAACTGGTGAATTCACAGAGTTGTCAACCTTGGTCACCATCTTGACAAATCTAGTCTCCCTGTACAATCTCCTCTCTTGGCCACCAAAAACTGGAATAGTGGAATATGTTAGATCCATCTTAATTGATCCACCAATTTTTGTTCCCCAAGACTTTGACAGCAACATACCAAAACGAGCTGGAATGTCAGCCACCACTATGTCCATTACCACACTTTTTACTGGGATTTGGGCCAAATTGACTACCAAATCTTTAATCATCCCCAAGCATTTAACTCTTTTGGAATCAAATGAGTACAGGTATTTATATGGACGTGTAATCTGTAAACCCAGCTGTTACATGACTAACAGAGGCATAATATTATGGGAAGCTCTAGAATCTAGCATACAGTTGTGTAATATCAAGTCATGGATCACTAGAGACACATAGAAGGGAGGAGTAGAGGGATCTATCTCCTCGACATGTGGGCCAAAAACTACCATGGGTCTTTCTTCTTGAAGATTGAGACTATCTTGGATGACTGGTGCTTCTGGAGGGAGCATGAAAGATGTGACTTGAGATTGATATGCTGGTTGTTTCAACAGTTCAGTCAAGAGAACTGGGATTTTGAATTTTTCTAGTTCTTTTTGTAGACTGAAAGCATGAAGGGAATTTTCTGTCACAACTTCTTTTAGCTCTTTGTTTTCAACTGGGGGTTGGACTTCTTTTGGCACAGGTTTGGCATTAGGAGAAGTGACTACTTTTGAGGAAGAAGGAATTTGATGATTGGGCAACAAGGAATTGTTTAGAGGCTGCTTACCTTTGTCTGTAGTTTACTGCATTATTGATTCCTCCTGAGCAGGTGCCTCCTTTTGGGGTGACTCTTTTTCCTGCTCTTCGGTACGAGTCCTCTTCCTAGAGGATATGAGATCATATCTCCTATTGAAATGTGCTTGCATGAAATGATCAAATTGTTTACAGTAATGATCAAATTCTGCCTCTTCTGCATCTCTGACCTTCTCTTCTCCTTGCAATGAGAATCCAGCTTCATCATTCCTCTGCAAAAGGCCTTCCTCTCCATCACTATTTGAAAAGGCAAAATTTTCATCTTCCAGCCTGTAGGCGGTGTCCTCAGTGGAGTCATCTACTGGACCATCCAGGTACAATGGGTGTGGCACTTGATCTTGTTGCTCCTTTGCTTTCCTTGGCAATATTTGCAAGGGTGGTTTCCTGTACTGTGGATTGTACCCTCTGTTTGGAGCATTCTGGAAATTTTTGAAGGTTGAGTTCTTGGCTTCCAATTCAAGCTTGACCATTTTCTTAATCAACTTGCTCATTTCCTCCATTTTTTCTGAGTCTCTGTCTTGGTTAGAAGTAGACACCTCTTCTTTGCCCCTTCTTCTGCTATCTTGTTTAGGTCTTCCTTTTAATTTACCAGTGGAGGAAAAGTTTGCTTCCAACTCTAATGCATCTGCCTGAGCATCATCCAAAGTAGCAGGATTTCTTTCTCTGAGGGAGAAGCCAAATTCTGAATCAAAGGCTGCTACAAAACCAAATTTAGCAGCAGTTTGATGGGGTTTCATATCAGCAGGGAGACTCAGATAAAATTTATTAAATCTCTTGATAAACTATGACACTCCTTCATTGTGTCTTTTCTTTAATGTATTGAACTCAATGAGAGAATTTCCATGATCTTTCTTTTCTCCCCACTTCCTGAGAAAAGTGTCTTCCATATTATCCCAAGTGGTAATAGATCAGCCAGTCCATGTCTTAAACCATTTTTGAGGTTCACCATCTAGAGATTGTACAAACAGTCTTAAGACCACATCTAGGTGTTCAACATTAAATTTCTCTGCAAAGGAGCAAAAAGTCTCAAGATGTTTCTGTGCATGGATTTCATTTTATCCATTGAATCTGGGCAAGACCTTCAGATAATCTTGGGGCATATCATTTAGCACTTGGGGTAATGCCAGGGGAGCATATTTATTCATCAAAAAGGCTGGAACATTAGCCATTGGAGGAGGTGGAGGAAGAGGAGGAGGAGGAAGTGGAGTGTGAATAATAATAGGAATATACTCAACTGCAGCTTGAGGAGTTGAGGGGAACAAAGGTCTATTAACAACAGATACTTCGACAACTACATTGACCTCTTCAACCTCAAGGGTAGGATGAGTAAGAGGAGGAGGAGGAAGTGGAGTGTGAATAATAATAGGAATATACTCAACTGCAGCTTGAGGAGTTGAGGGGAACAAAGGTCTATTAACAACAGATACTTTGATAACTACATTGACCTCTTCAACCTCAGGGGTAGGATGAAGATTTTTTTTACTTCTAATACCCTCTCGGGGTGGACTATCTGAGTAATAATAATCAGTATCTCCTACAGCGGAGTCTGTAATTTGCAACTGAGAATACTTAGAAGAAGAGGATGGAAAATCTTCTGTGGACACTTCAAGAATCTGAGAACAGGCTGATTTTCTCTCTCTCCAATTGCTTCTATGTATAATCTGGTCAGGGTCAGACACTGAAGGTGTCTTTGGCTTAGACGAATCTGACCTTAGGTGTGGCTTACGAGGAGCCAGGACTGCAGATAGATTTATCAAATAATAATTGTGGAGTCGCCAAGGTGAGGGATATAAAACTCTCAACTCTCTGTGCTCACCTACTTAGAGAGTGAATATGATTTTGTCGAGGCCCAGGGATTCTGATTTTCTTAACTTTGTCCCTGGAAACGGCACCAGAAATATGTTTTAGCTCCTAGAGATAGCCTAGAGTTGGGATAGACCAGTGCTTAGGACATCTTAGCATAGCAAGGAGCAATATAGTGTAATGTAGGAAGTTGTCAGCTTCAGCTCACATGCTATCTCCTGTAAACAGGGAAATGAAATAGAATGGGACCAAACTCTCAGAAACTGACACAGGAAAGGATATACTGTAGAGGCAAGATGTAGAACTCTTAATACAAATGCAACATACAATTCAGAGACATTTTACTGCAAAGCGGGCCGATTCGGAAATACTTCACTGACATAAATTATTAGAAGGTGCATGTAGTGAAAGAAATAATAAGAAGATATTAGTTAATAGTGGGATGAAACCCAGATATACAATACCACCATGCATGGGCTTACCAATCTAAGAATCCATACATGATAATAGCATTTTAAAAGCATCCTGCCAAAGCAACTAATATAGCAGAATCACGGTTCAGATGAGTAGTGAAACAAAATATCATGCATGAGCCATATTTAAAGCGCTTGACTGATCTATGTATGGGCATCAACTAGGATGAATCCTTACCAGAAATCAGTGAGCCACTCACATTCCAAAACATGATATAGGAAAGATGTATGAGATGAAGTGATATATTAAATAACATATAAAAGAGAGTTACAGACTGTGAAATACCAAAGACCAGAATCCTCTTTAACAGATGGAACTCCTCCTCACTGGAACCCTATGGGCGCTGAGCCTTCATACAAGAGTTTTACAGTTTGTATACAAAAAGCCTTTTCACTGCATAATTTTCTGATAAAAAATATGGAACCCTTACAATGTGTTTCTTCATGGTTTTTATAAGAGAAACTAAAACCTAGTTAAAGAGGTAGGTGATGAACATTTAATTTGCATAGTTAATACAAAATGGTGGAGACGTGCACGCCCATATTGCTTGATGACTTTGTTGTGATGCACGTACCCTGTAGCCTGTCTTCAGGAATAAATGTTCTGGTTGAAAATTTCTTTGGGAACACGATATAAGGATAACTGCATTAACATTATGTCCTTTTCTTGAAGGTAAATTCTGCTGGAATGAAACCTGGAGGGTGTTGTTTTTTGTGCTTCGTACCCTTTGCCGGCTAGTACCTGAATTAAGATTGAAAATCTTCAATATTGGACACTGAATTCCTAGATCTTCCACTGATACTCTTTGCCGCAACATTAATGTCTTCATCTTCAAAAATGTGTGCTTTGAATAACTCCGGAGGGTTTGATAGATTTTTTCCCTGCTTCTTTTAATGAAAGTCGTGTCGTAACAGCTACCCAAGCTTTCTTCATAAATTTGGCCACTGAATAATGGTCCTTTGAAACAGCCTCGGCTTCTGAAATGGAGGCTGTGAGTAATGGCCGTATCTCCGTCGTTATAAACCTGCAAAACCCACAAACTTGTTAAAGAAAACCATGCTATGGGGATGGAGGATGTGGTAAGGTTAAATGGAAGTGACTGTGCAGACATGGCGAAATGGTGAAATGACACCGGGTGGCGGAAAAATATATTGAAACAATGGAGGGTGGACTAGCGATAGTTTTCAGCGTGAAACCTTAAAATTTGACTTACGAATGGAGAATATGAATGGTGGGGAAAAATGCGATAAACACGTAGGAGTTGTAACGTGTGGACGTACGATAGACTAGGTGGGGAGGATGACGTGGTGACATGAGTTCGACAACGAGCATGTGACTAAATCAGGACCGTCCAATCTCGGCGGAGATCGACGGCTAAAACAATGTCAGAGGATGCTAAGTTGCGGGCCCGGGGCATTATACATTAGGACTAACACTCATGCAACTTTGAAAAGTGACCACCGTTGGATGGAGGCTCACAGATCTGATGGTTCACGTTCATATCGCTGCGTGACTTCGACCGAACATTAATGCGCGATGGAGGGTGGTATTCGGGCCGTACACGGGGACACTTGTCAAACACTGTATGGAATCGCTTCTTTTTGAGGAATATCGCCTACCTCGAAAAGGTGGTGCGATGGATACAGGTTAGTTTTGGAACAGTAAACACGAGGCGAGGACCACCAAGACAGATAAGCTGCGGACCGTCGGATGTTAGAAAATCAATGGCCGAAAACCCTCCTGATAACACATTTAGTTAAACGCCCTTTGGATTAGTGCATGGTCTCAGGGCCGGGTCACATGAATAATAAACTAAAGGAGATAGGACCAAAAGGGCGGGGTCTCTAATATTTTCATTTTTCGTCCTTTTATAATGCAATTTGGAGCGGGGAAAAGCAACGATAGGCAGTTTGAGAACATTGCAAGGTAGGACGAGGGAGGATTGAGTGATTTAAACTAGATGGCTTACGAAAACTCAATAGAGGGTTAATTATGATCAACACTCTTATTGCATGTATATGCTTGTTGTTCTAATTTGTGAATTTAATTCTAGGGATGAGTAAAGTATAATTGTGCCTCTTGATTCTAGATTAAATTTCTCGAGTAGTTGCAATTCTATCACCATATTTCTACAGGGTCCATCCAACGGGAAATATTTCAACCATAAGATCAACAATGGAATGAAATAAAATAAAAAATATTGTTGAGAAATCTCTAGGGTATGACCTAACAAGGAGACTTAATGCTTACCTCAAACAAAAAAGGGAGAAGTGAGAGAAATTATTCCCCACTAAGAAAATGATGAGATGGCTTTTTCCAAACTTACATAGTGTGATCACATTTATAGGGTTAATAAAAAAAGTGTTACAATAAGTCATGTGTCCTAATAGATCCACCTTTATGATGACAAAATACTATCCCAAGAGATAGGAATTTCCATCAAGGTAGGGAGTTACTACCCACTAGGGGGAAGTTCGTAGAGCCATAGAACCAAGCACCATGTACATGAGATTAAGAGGAATAGCCATGATTTTCCACCGAGGGGGAACTAGGATACACTTTTACACCTCATACCATATGGCTTACAAAGCTATAATATTGCATATATTTGGGCTTTTATATGGTATGGTCTTGTTTCACAATATTTGGGGTAACCTTCATAAAAGAGGGGTAAAAAGTCCAAAATAAAATATTACATAAAGCAATACATACTTAGTTGTAGTACCTCTTCATGTTGTAGTTTCACCCCTACCCTCTTAATCCATACAAACTTTGTTGGTACAAACACAATTTCTTCCAACTCTACATTATCATAAGACAATTCCATCGAAAAATCTAAGTCGTAGAAAATATTTTCTCATGAGCTAACAAGCCACTTCTTTTAAAATCCTTCTAAGGTATCATCCTCCCAAGGTTTCTCTTTCTTCCATCGAAGGGAAAATTTTGGTGGTGAGTTTACAAGTATTCAAAACAAGGTAAAAGTGAAATTTACACATATACCCAAGTTAACTTTAAAGGTCATATCATAAGTCTCTTCCCATTTCCTAAGATCCCTAGGCATAGGAATAGATAGTAACCTTCATTAGGACATGAACCCTTCTCAAATTTCCCCTTGTAATGTGTTATTCCATCCAAAAAAAACTAATGAACGTATAACATCATAATTATAATAATTGTAAGCCATCTTGTACATCTATACATCGTAACAAAACATGAATATATCATAAATATACATTATATCAACCTATCCAAGATATGCACATATCATAAATCATATCAAAAAATGTATCCAACATTGATATAGATCATAGAAAAGCATGTATATATAACATGACATATCTGTCTAATAAGACTTCTCCATCATAAATAGCAACTTAGACATAATCATAATTCATATAGCATTACATATTTCTCTAAAAAAACATCAACCGTCAATATCTACAACATCAAAGGCATAACCAATAAATATATGCATTACTACAATTACATCGCTATTATTAGAAACAATTTATTTTAATTATCGATGCAACATTAGAGGTTTTTTTCGCTCCCACCCTTTGTAGGTGTGTATTTCTATCAACATATTAAGGATTAGGCACATAATAAACTAGCATATATATATATATATATATAAGTCAAAGGATTATCTCTAGAATTAAAATTTAATTATGAATATAAAATACACACAGTCTAACCAAAGAGTACTCAACCCAAGGAAATAGATCACTAGTTATGATAGTAGAATTCATAGACCACCAATAACGAATGGAAGATCAAGAATCATCTAGAGAGACCATACACACAACTGTTGGCCAAAAATACTGAATAAATGATGTAGGGAAGAGTCCATCGTAATAAAATAGAACCCTAATTCCTAAATATATGTGATGCAATAAGGGAGTGTTCCAATATTTTATAAAATCCAATCAACTGGAGAAGCGAAAAAGTTTCATCTTAATCTGACCCCATGTTTAGAAAATTTGTATGCTCCAAGAATGAATATTTAAAATCATTCTACTTTGCAAAAACATAAGAAACAAAAGGACGAAACAAACTCTATAACAAAGAAGTAATTGAGTGAGCTTCCATCACAACATGATATTTTCAAAAATTCTACTTTGCAGAAAAATAAGCAAAAGGATGAAACAAACTCTGTAACAAAGAAGTAAATGGCAAACTTTCCATCATAACATGATGCTAATAATGTGGATGATTCAATAGATAAGAGTTTAGCGACCAAATATAGTAGCTACCATTGTCCACCACTAGGTTATATCAATGACATTTCTACTTGCAATGAAACAAATTTACTAGCATATCTCAGTTTATGATTCAATCCATACACCCTTTAACAATCTAAATAAGCAAAGTAAATGTGATAGTGTAATACCCTCTTTCGAGTTCAAACTTTGCATCTAATTTTAGGCAACATAAATGCTATATATTTGACAAATAAGAGTTATGTTGCATTGCATATCGAATGCTAAAGTTCAAACTGAATTATGTGAAAGAGAAAGATAATGTTGTACAATTTCAAAAGTTTTTGTACTCGAACATTCAACATTTTCCTTTTAGCACTGTAATTATTCTTATGATTAAGAAGCGTAAGGCAAGGAAAGATTTTTTTTCCGTTATCTATTTTATTAATAGATATGGGATTTTAGCATATTGTCCCTATATAAAAGGAGAAATTGTGACCACAAGCATGCATAGAATTAGATGCAAACCCTCATGTGGGTTTATGGTTCACTGGTAGACCTTGATTTGGGTAGTGGAGAGTTTGTGAGGAAATGATTGAACACTGCAAGAGCAAAATTAGGAGTGATCATTGGCACCTGATGCCTTGCTCCTCGGACTGTGAGAAACCTAAGCCCCTCATAACCAATGGTCCATCCTCCCACCTTTTTTCAGTCATCTTAACCACTGTTAAAATCAGTGCAAGATATATTGCAGGTAAATTAGAGTTCCGCAGAAAGGTAGGGCCTTGTATTTACCTGTTGGCTGTTATACCAAGCACTCCATTCTTCCTCTATGGTAAGCCCAAGGGCATTTAAGCTGTACCATGTTGAAGTTATGGGAACACACCCGTCGATGTCACCACTGCAAAAGATTCATTCGATTTGACCAATGGAATTTCTATCTCAGATAGAGAATTTATTTAGCTGGCCATTTTAGAAAAGCTCTTTTACGAGTTAATTTTAGAAATACTTAAAATACAGAAAGTTTCATACCTATACACCTATATTCTTAAACCAGGCTTGATAAGCTTCCTGAAAATAGGTAGTATAGAGGAAGGAGAGTCTTTCCAGTTCCAGTTGTTGTAAACTACATCACTGCTTTATTTTTATGAAGAAAATTTCATTGTAGTTAGAATTACAATAAGTATATCTAGAACACAATTTTTGGTGTATTACCTTATTTACATATGTTAAAAATTTAAATTATTAATATTGTTTTTATCAAATACGAAGAAAGAGCATGGGTGAGTACAATTCTATTGTTACCTGCAGAGAGCCCACGGGTAAGGAATTTCAGTTGTATTTGCATGCAAGGCTTTTTTCACATCAGGTCTATTGAAATATATGCTACATATACTTCGCCACAGGGATCATAACCATAAGGTAACTTAGGCCACAACCCCTATGTTGAAAAAAAGCACCATGCATATAATTAGATGAGAACCGCCAATTAATTAAGTGAAGCATGAACAATGAATGACTAGAGAAAGGGAATGAAAAGTGAGTTACGTACATGTTTTGAGAAAAAATTGGAGGATGACTACTGCAAACACACAGATGTGTACAAATCATAAATATTGATATCTGTGTACGCTGCAGATAATCCATTATCACATAATGTCTGGTTGCGACCTGTCTTTGAATTGCACAAGTACTTAGGGTGTGGTAATCATCGTCTGAAATAACTGTGTGACTCCATGCATAGTCTACCATACCATTGACGTCATGATCATTATCTATCACTGCGTTTCCTCCCTTTAATACTGAGTTATAGAAAATTTTGATCAGATAACTTATTAAAGAGACAGGTCGCCAAGAAAAATAATGTTGGAAAGCTTATGGAATATCAAACATCGCAATATAATTATGTAATAGAAAAAACATAAGGTGTTTACCATGAAGCCTTTGAGATTAATGAATTTGTCCTTGTTTGTGTTTTTGTTGTGATCGAATATCAGCTCCGCAAGTTGCGGGACAAAATGTCCTAATACATATCATCACAATGTCAGAAAATCCATTTTATTAGGTAATGTTCAAGCTCACATCACAATGTCAGAAAGTCCATTTTATTAGGTAACATTCAAGCTCATATTTTATTTGGTAACTTCTGACCTCATCATTCAATATCTATATACTTCGAAGTCTTTGCAAATAAATTAAAGTAGAAATCATTGATGTTATTTGCATTTGGAGATATATATATTGTAATGGTCGAAGATATTTGAGGAAAATTTTAAAAATTAAAATTAACATGCATCTATATATGAGATGTTTTTTTAATAATATGGAAATTTAGGTGGTATTTATATTAAAACTATAAAGTAATTTTACCAAATTTATTGGTTTTCAAGTTTTTTGATTTTATTATTATTTATATTTAGCTATAGTTATGTTTTCAATAAGGAATAAATTTCTTAATTAGATGATAGAATAGGGAATATATTGTAAATCTTGAGATTGTACGTTATAAATCAGTTTGATGTATTTTATATTTTTCCAAGATTCTTGAGAGATTGCAATCTCAGACCGTGAATCCATGTAAAATAATAGGAGTAATGAGAGTCTCAAATATGAGTATTTTTTATCGCACATCCAAAGATTTGTTGTCTTCAGGTTGTCTTACAATTGATTTCAAGTCTATGATAGGCTTCCAGTCCTCTATCAATCATTTTCTCAATATTATAGTTATGATTGAGTTTGTGATGGATATGGATTCTAAGATATTTGTATGAAGGAACTTATTCATGTTGTTATTTTCATATATGAAAGTATCATATATGATCTTATTTATTTTAATCATGATATATTTCTCTCTTTTTTTAGTATTAATAGTCATATTAATTCTATAGAAAAAAAAGGAAAAATTTAAGCACGAAAATTTATATAAAAATTTAGAAACATGGGAAAATCTTGCTAGTCCCTAATATGCGAACCATAAAATTTTTGCCCTCAAATTATTCAAATTTCTAATTTTGGAAAAAGCATGGAAAATTAGCCCAAATAAATATAAATGCCAAAAAGGGCAGGGGATAATGGACACACTTTCTTGACTCCAATATTGCATTTAATTTCTTCCTACCAACTCTCTATGTTACTAAATATGGCATTAGCATTGTCATAAAATGTTTTCCCTGAAATTATTCAATTTTCTAATTTTGGAAAAAGCATGGAAAATTAGCCCGAATAAATATAAATGCCAAAAAGGGTAGGGGATAATGGGCACACTTTCTTGACTCCAATATTGCATTTAATTTCTTCCTACCAACTCTCTATGTTACTAAATATGGCATTAGCATTGTCATAAACATCCTAGTCACAAAAACCCTAAACTCTACCAGGACCATTATCTCTTCCACTAACTTTGGTATATTTGTCCTAGGAACTCTGCCAAAATCTTTACTTAAGTCAATGAAACAACATAAGATATTGAAGTATTATTATTAGGACGTTCCTTTGTGTTGATCCCAAGCCTAACAAGGTGGTCCATATTCAAATGACATCTCCAAAACCTAGCTTGGCCTTTAACTCTTTTACCATGGCTTTGTAGTCATAAGCTAATCTTCTTTTCCAAAATAATTTTATACAACTTGGATAGAATTCCGCTAATCATAATGGTCATATAATTGGATGGAATTATTTTATCTCTACCTTTAAAAATAGGCACAATGAGGAGTTTCATCCAAGGCTTAGAGAAGTCTTGCTTCAATGTGAAATTGAAGAGTTTGTACATGTGAGGGGTGAGGACAACACTCTCATTTTATAATTCCATCTCTATAGCCTTCAATATCCCTATCTTTCCCATTAGCTAGCTACATAACCTCAAAATAAATGTCTTCCACCTAAAATATATCATCCTTTATTGTTGGAGTTAGACACTTCATAAATGTTTTTGAAGTAAAAATTGATATCTTATTTTACTTTAGTAGAAATTCTTTCGGTAAAAATCACATGTAAAAGAACGTGGTCGACGCGTTTAGAACCAACCAGTGTGGTTCATCATCAGGACTATGAGAGATCAGATCCCGACATTAAGTATAAATAGATGTAGAAATGGCTCAACTAGCCGTTAGGATAACGGCTAGTTTGACTAAGAAAAAGTAAATATTCCATTATTTATTTATTTAATTGATTAATTAATTTCTATTTCTTTATTTATTATTATTATTTTAATTGAATTGGTCAATTAGATGTTTAAATATATTAAAGGTTGGTCAATTAGATGTTTAAATATATTAAAGGTTGTAAAAATTTATTAAAATAATAATAATAAATAAAGAAATAGAAATTAATTAATCAATTAAATAAATAAATAATGGAATATTTGTTTTTTCTTAGTCAAACTAGCCGTTATCCTAACGGCTAGTTGAGCCATTTCTACATCTATTTATACTTAATGTCTGGATCTGATCTCTCATAGTGCTGATGATGAACCACACTAGTTGGTTCGAAACGCGTCGACCACGTTCTTTTACATGCGATTTTTACCGAAAGAATTTCTACTAATTTATATTATGGATCACAGAAGCTTAGATTCCAAAAATCTTATTTTACTTTTAAGAATTATAATTTTCCTCCAAAACTTCCTAAAATTAGAAAATAAATACTCTTATTATTTATATAATATTTTTTTTTCTTTTTTTTTTTTCATTTTAATAAACATTTTATACATTTTACTTTATCAAAATTTAAATATATATTAAAAACATCTTTAAATATTTTTCTAACAATTTTACAATTATTATTATGATATACACAATATTTAAAATTATATATAATTTTATATAACACATTGCTAGAAAACTCGATAACAATTTTCAATATTATATTTATAAATATTTTTCTAACAATTTCAAAATTATTATTATTATGATATACACACTATTTATAATTTTGATATAACATGTTGCTAGAAAGTTGGATAAAAATTTTCAATATTATATCTATAAGTTAAAAATATATATTAAACATTTTGTAAATATTTTATTAAATTATTTGTGCGATAATTAATTTAAAAAAGGTTAAAATTAATTTTTTAAAGAAATACTTGTCAAATAATTAAATTTTAAAATTTTAATTATTTTATATAAATAAATAAATGAAAACTAAAAAATAAATTTATTTGACTGAAATTATAAAATCTTAGCATACTTTAATGTGAAATTTATAATTATAATGGGTTAAATGTTTATAAGTAAAATTTGTATACCATATAATTTATATTTAAATGTAAAATTAATTTATCTAATTATTAATATATTTAAAGCTACTATAGATATATTTTAATTCTAGAAACGTAAGTGTTTCACCATATTATTTTTCCAAGATGTAAACTTATTTTGAAAATTTGAAGAAATGTTTATACATCTAGAGTGATTTTTGTAAAAAATTGAAAAAAAAAAATTCTTATTTAATATGTTTGGAAGAATTTTTTTTTCATCTTCAACCCTCTTATTCTAAAGGTGAAAAACTCTTTAGTCCGAAGGTTTCTTGGGTATAGACTAACAAATTCACTATAAAGCTCGTTCTTATTTCGACAATATTCGTTTGCTTATTGGCAGTGGTAAAGCCAAAAAAATAATTTTTGTTTTAAAAATTGGGATTGATTGCCTCCTTATATACCTTTGCTTCCTTTCCCCCCTCAACCTTTATCTTCCCACAACTTATCCTTAACTTTAAAAGTAATAATATTTTTATATTATCCAGAAAATAAAATTACAACCATTTATTATTTTATTACCTTTTACTTTTTATTATTTTTTAAATAAAATTAATATTATATTTGTATTATACTTTTTATTGTTATTATTTCATCTAAATACTTCACTTCATCAATACTACCATAGATCTAATATTTAACTAATATTTCATTATTGTACACTTATTATACACTCACTTGTAAACACTATAACATGTCCTCAATATTAAACAGTATAGAAAGTACATCTAACTAACACATTAATATATAAATTTATAATTTACGCTCACTTGTAAACACTGCAACATCTCCTCAATATTAAACCGTATAAAACCTACATCTATCTAGCACATTAATATATAAATTTATAATTCAAATTCTCTTAAAGAAAAAAAACAGTATGCCAGATTACCTCCGTAACTCTCCCCTGTTATGTAAAACTCTCGAGATTTGTACGCTGGAAACCTTTCCAGCCAATTTAACAAGAAAACGTAATTATCCTCCTCTGCAAGTTAAATTCGAGTAGAGAGCTTTATTCAACGTTCATCCACATAAGATAACATGGCGAAATTTTTTAAACAAATTCATGTGAAATCAAAGCTCAGCGTGAACACTACTCCAACCGGTGACTCCAAGAATAACATGTTTGCCTCTCTCACAAAATAATCCAAACAAGACCATATCGAAGAGGGTGTAAGGTTTTCGAGCAATTCACACTTCTCATATTTAAATATGTTTTACTAATTTTTATTTTTGAATGTACGAAAGTGTTTGTAAGCTTAAGGTTACTTCGTCTTTACCATTATTTAGAGAAAATTGGGTTATAAAAATAATTTATTTGTGAATGATAATGTAAGACTTTATTTTTAAATTAATGTATATTTGTTTTCAAATATTTTAAAATTAATTTATTTTTTTAATTAAATAAAAATAAATATTAAATTAATAAAAAAACTCTAAATTATTAGTGAATCATTTTTAAATAATATTCTAAAATATAAAATTATTTCAACAAAGACATAATAACAACTACATATTAAACAAATAAGTCTTCCAATTATTTTAAAATCATGTTTTAAAACCAAAAAAATTATTTTCGCATGGCAATAATAGCCACCAAAAAAAATTATATTTTAAATTTTCGTTCTTGTAATATTTCTATTTATTTTTTAGATAGAAAGCACATATGCTGAGACCCAATTGCAATCTATCCAATTTAGAAAATTATCTTAAATTTATTATCTTAAAATCTCAACAAGATATTTAATCAATTTTGATATTAATCATTTTCAAAATAATAATATTAATAATAAAATATACAATTTAACTATAGTAAAACACTTACAAAATAAGAGTTTTGCAATAAAGTCTGAAGTCTGCCATCGACAGGAAGACGAACAAGAAACGGCCAGCGCCATGACTGCACAACGAACCAAAAAAATGCGAGTGACCGGTACAGCAGTGAAACGGCAGTGACCGTTACAGCAACGTCAGATCCACAATGCCCACTCGTGTTGCCCGTGGAACTTTTACGAGCAGGTTCTCTTATCTGCCCGCTCAGTCACACTCCCTCGAGAAACGTGTCAATAGTGATCTTTTGCCTGTAAATTTATATATTTTTTATTGTTATTTTATAACTTTATTATTTTATAAATATTCGAATATTTTATTTATTATTTTATAAATATTGAAATATATTATTTATAATGGATATCAGAATGTTTTTTTATTAAAATGGGAAGTTAAATATTAAATGAATTACTCATTTTTCACGTGCTACCTTGTTCTTCTTAAAATTATTATTTAGTAGTATTATAATAATAAATTTAATTTGTTTTATTGTTTTATAAGATTTAAAAAAATAAATTGACATTGATTTTAGAGTAAATTTGTAAAATAGATTGAAACAAATAATATTTTTTTTTAAGTTGAGAGTTGTGATAAGATTGTGTGAGAATGTTATTGTCAAATTTAATATCAATGAGAATTGGTTAGAAGAATTAAGCAAAGGTATTCCTTATTCTATACCCATTTTGTCATATATATTGAGCAACTAGAAGAGTGTAAACAAGATGAAGGTTGTGTTCATCCCATCCTCACTGGTATAGTCGTAACTCTTCTCCTTTATGTTGATGATATTGTTCTTTTGGCTAGGACTATTGATCACCTTGGTAAGCAACTAAAATTCCTCCTAAATATTTGTTCTAAGATGGATATGACTATTAGTATCAACAAAACAAAATCCATGATAATCAAATCCAAAAAGACTATATATGATATTTTGAATATGATAAAAACAACATGCAGAAGGTTCCTTCGTGCAAATATTTTAGAATTATAATACATGAGAATCTCAACTAGAAATATAGTATTGGAAAAAGGATAAATGGCAGATGGAAAGCTCATTATGGGCTTGAAAAAAATTGTAGGTCAATAGATATTTTGATATAGGATATATATGGCCTCTTGTTATTTTATATGCATGTGAGGTATGGAGTTGTACTATCTCCAAAAATTCATGGAGAAAAATAGAACATATCTACAAGTATTTTATAACATACAATCTCAATATTAAAGGAATTATTCCTTATCTTGTTCTCATCATCGAAGCAAGTCTTTCCCCCATTAAAAGCATGGGTATGATTAGATATTTTATGCATAAGAAGAAGGTAAACTACATGGAAGACACGAGTATTCCTAAAATTACTTCTAGTTTTAGTTGAAACCAGCACCACCTTTAGCCCAAATAAACATCACATAAGGATGCCTTGTCTTGGCTTAGACCATTGAGAGATAAAGGAGGAGATCATTTTATATTATAAGATAATATTAAAAATATTATAACATAAGAATTTCAGGAGAAATTCTGAGGCCATAAAAGTTGGGAAAAAAGGAGCTAACTAATCTAAATCTCAAAAAAGAAGAAGAAGAAGAAGAAGAAAATAAACATTATTAAAATAACAACGAATTTTCATGGGCTTTATAGGGAAACTAGAATTTGGTGAATTCCGAATACACTATGCAATAAAAGAGATTGTCACTATTGTCACACTAAGAGGGTTAAAGATGAAAATTTCTTTGTCATAGATTATTCAACTTGTACTCACATTAAATTTAAATATTGAAATAATTTTCCCATTACTAATCTTTACATACTAAAACTATGGTGATCATAAACACTTTTCTCTCACCATAAAAAAAAAATGTTAAAAAAACTTAACTAATCTTTTACTTTTTGAAAGTCCAATTTAATTTTAATAAAAAATAATCATTATAATAAAACAACTATTAATTCTTTTAATATTTAATTAATATGTATATAATTTAAAAAATATATATTTAATTAATTTTTTATTGACATTTCAATGAATTACGGATGCATATCTCCGTTGTTAAAAAAATAAATCTGAGCACAAGGACGCTTTTTATTTTGTAAACTACAATAAACCTTAAACATTTGGATTAGACTATCATTTAATTTCTCGATTCCCTTATTAGATTTATTTGACTTATTTGTAATTTACAATATAATATGGCATTTTCATTCATTCATTCACTAAAGCCTGATATGGGTGGAAATGTTTTGCAGTGACCGTTACAGCAACGTCAGATCCACAATGCCCACTCGTGTTGCCCGTGGAACTTATACGAGTAGACGAGTAGGTTCTCTTATCTGCCCGCTTAGTCACACTCCCTCGAGAAACGTGTATATATAAATATTAAATTTCATAGATATAATATTATCACTGGGCATATTCCAGGATAACCAAACACCTAAGCAATTCTTTTGCAGAGGAATATGATGACGGCCTTCATATAATTTATGATGATAAGGACCTATGATGGTTTACATACAATTCTATATTAAAATTTTATAATGTAAGGATATATTACGATGGTGTGTATATATAAATATTAAATTTCATAGGTATAATATTATAATCATTTATTTTTACTTAAAAATGTTGGATATCATAGAAGCACAACAAAACTTATAATCAAAATTACAAACAAAGACACACGAGAAACGAATATAAACATACAGAAATTGGAGAAATTAACCACATATTTCTATTACAAGAGAACTTGCCTTGCTTGGCTTGACATGCATAGGTAGAGGCAGGAGGTACAAATTTATAGATCAAGGAGGAAGATCTAGAATATGCATGTGAAATATAAGGTTCTATTGTGGAGCCAAAAAATTCAAAGGGAGGTGACGGTGTTGCTCGGTTGGGACTGGGTGGGCAACGAGGTTAGTTTCGATGCTGACAACTGAATGCGGCTTCAAATTTAACATTCTCCCACTTGAAGCCGAAAGGAGAATCTTGAATCAAGTCACATCGATGCCTACAATGCCTCTACATAATTCATGCTTACATCTTGATAGAATCCTCGGTGGGCAACGAGGTTAGTTTCGATGCTGACAACTGAATGCGGCTTCAAATTTAACATTCTCCCACTTGAAGCCGAAAGGAGAATCTTGAATCAAGTCACATCGATGCCTACAATGCCTCTACATAATTCATGCTTACATCTTGATAGAATCCTCGGTGGGCAACGAGGTTAGTTTCGATGCTGACAACTGAATGCGGCTTCAAATTTAACATTCTCCCACTTGAAGCCGAAAGGAGAATCTTGAATCAAGTCACATCGATGCCTACAATGCCTCTACATAATTCATGCTTACATCTTGATAGAATCCTGGTGAGCATATCAACAGGCTTCTTATTAGTCTGGATCTTTTCCAAATATAACTGTCCTTCCTCCAAGACATGTCAGATCCAATGGTATGTTAAATTAATGTGCTTGGTTTTTCAGTGAAATGCTGGATTTTCTGCCAAGTGAATGGCACTTTGACTATCACAATACAACACATACTTGTCCTACTTGATTGTTATCTCTCTTAGGAGACGTTGCATCCACAACATTTCTTTACAAGCCTATGTTGCAGCTATGTACTCTAATTCTGTTGTAGAGAGAGCTACTATTCTTTGTAGCCTTGACACCCAAGATACAATTGCACCTACAAATGCGTACAAATAGCATGTAGAGGAATTTTTGGTGTTGATATCTCCATCCATATCTGCATCTGTAAAACCTTCAAGGACAGTATCATTATGACCAAAACATAAGAAATAATGACTAGTATCCTTAAGATACATGAAAATCCATTTTACTTCTTGCCAATGTTGTTTTCCTAGATTGGCAAGGAATATGCTCACAACTCCCACTGAATAATAATTGTCTAGTCGTGTGCATACCATGGCGTACATCAAGCTGCCAACTGCTGAAGCATAATGAATCTTGCTCATTTCTTCCTTCTCTTCGTCATCACTGGGACATAACTCAGCACTCAACTTGAAGTGGGTTGCAAGGGGTGTACCAAGTCGCTTGCCATCCTTCATATTAAACCTCTCAAGCACCTCCTTGATATATATTTTCTTATGACAACCACAACCTCTTGTTTTCCTTGTCACACATGATCCTCATGCCCAATATCTATTGCGCTGGACCCAAATCCTTCTTCAACCTATTGCTCATATTCTTATCATGCCCAAAAATCAACATGTCATCCACATATAACAATAATATGAGGTACTTTCCTTGATCATACCTCTTGATATAGACACAATGGTTAGCTTCCAACCTATGAAAAGCATGTTCTAACACGAATTAGTCATATTTCTTGTTCTATTTTTGAGGGGCCTGTTTGAACCCATAGAGAATCTTCTTCAACCTGCAAACAAGGTTTTATTTTCCTTTTTCTATGAAGCCTTCTCCTTGCTTCATATAAATTTATTCCTCTAATTCTCCATGAAGGAAAGCAATTTTATATCTATGTAATATCCCGTTTCGGGGATATCTCTGAAACATGGCAAAACCCCAACCAGAGATAGACTGGGAGGGCATTTACCAGATATGTTGCCTCTAAAAGAGAACGAGATCCGGAGGCTGCCTGGCCCTTTCCAGACTCTGTCTAGGAGTGGAAGACAAACACACCAGGTGGTATAGAACTATAGCGCTCAAACACAATAATAGAATTAGAAAGAGAATACAGCAACTACGACAACCACGACAACTACGACAATTCAACTAGAAAACATATAGAGAAAATATTGAGCCATTTTATTAATTTGAGAAATGCAATGAAGTACAAGAGGCGATCTTACGCAAGGCAAGTGAGAAAACAGTCTCAGAAAAGACGGAAAATGGCTGCTCTAAGAACTACGTCCCAGCTGCTGGAAAAATGTCGTGTAGCTGCTACTGCGGGAAGCGACTGAAGATTAGGGGCTGATCCCCTTGCCGGAATGAGATGAAAATAAGCAAACCTCCTCTCCTCAATAACCCCGACAAGATCCACAAACCATTCCAAGAATGGCCGACCCCCGAAAATACGAGAAACTGCCTCCCCAGTGAATTACACTGGCCTCCAAGGGACAACGCAGTAGCTAGATAGAAACAACTAAAATACTACCAGAAACTCCGCCAACAACCTCCGACAGCAAAGGCTGACCCTTTGCTCGAAATCCTGGCGAAATCCTCTGCAGAAACACCAATCCGGAGCTCCTCCACAATGGACTGCATCCTCTCCCCGAGTGACTGCACAGTCTCTATCAGCTCTAGCTCCGCAACAAACCCAAACAATGAAATGACACAAAAAATACAAGAAAATAAACCTTGCCTGAGCAGGCACTCGAAGTCCCCCGGGGCTAAGGGTGAGATCTCCGCACAGAGACACTCAGTGCACTAAACAGTGCTGCAGACAGGCTAAACAACCAGCATGCGAAAGAAGACCAAAGTCTTGCTCCAAAATCAACAAATCCAGAATGATCCAAATGAAGAGGCTCCTCCATATTTTATAGCATTGGTTTCCCTCCAAAAGCCGTCGTAAATTCTCTCTCCTCCGCATCCTCATCCTTATCTGTGCAGAAGCTTCTAGAGTGCATGTAGGCCCCCTCCTCTACGTGGTGTGTGGCCCCTTTGACCCACCTTGAGTCACAACGTTGTGCTACTAGGCGGATGTCTTATTCTATTAAAGTGAGTTAGACCCTCTTTACTCACTTTTTTATTTATCGACAAACCATATACGGAAAAACTATACAAAGTCGAATATTCCAATTAGCTGTCGCTAATTAGGAATATTATAGTCCCCCCCGGCAAAATGTTGATTTCCCTCAAGCAACTGAAGTGATGGATGCTGCAGAATTTTCTCGCTCTACCAAGTGACATCCTCATCCGGCCAATTCTTCCATTTCGACAAGAATTCCCAAACCGTCTTGCTTCGTAACTGCCTCTCCCTGGTAGCAATAATGGCCTCCGGCTGCAACACCAAGTGCCCCTCATCATCTGTAGGCGGTAGCTCCTCCGTCACTATCACCTGCTGTCCCAGCGCCTTCTTCAGGCATGATACATGGAAAATGTTGTGGATCTTGCTGCCTTGGGGTAGCTCCAACTCGTATGAAACCTGCCCAATCCTGCATATCACCCTGTATGGCCCGTAGAAACGCGGCTTGAGCTTTTCAACTCCCTTCTGCTTCAGCGATGAATGTCGGTATGGCTGTAAGCGTAGGTAGACCAAGTCCCCTACCTCAAACTATCGCTCCACCTGACCCCTGTCGGCATACAGCTACTGCTAGTTCTATGCTATAGCCATGATGTCCTTGAGACCTCGGAGGATATCTTGACTCTCTTGGATCCACACCTTGGCTCTAGGAGCCTTACTCGCACCGAACATCACATCAGAAAATGATAAAGGATGGTACCCATACAAGGCGTAAAATGGTGACATCCCAATAGACATGTGATGTGTCAAGTCGTAGTAGTACTCCCCCAAATGCAACCATCTCAACCATGCTCACTACAACCCACTTACATAGTTACGCAAGTATCCCTGCAGCCACTTGTTAACTATCTCTGTTTGTCCATCCGTTTGTGGGTGGTAACTGGTACTCGGTGTCAACTCCATCCCCACTAGCCGGAAAAACTCCTACCAAAATCTACCCATTAAGCGGATGTCCCTGTCACTGATGATGGTCTTGGGAAGACCATGCAACATTAAAATCTCCCGGAAGAACAGCTCGGCCACCTATGCTGTTGTGTAATGCGCGAATATGGCGAAGAAGTGCGCATACTTTGTCAATCTATCAACGACGACAAAGATACAATTCTTTCCTTGTACCATGGGCAATCCTATGATGAAATCCATCGATATGCTCTCCCACTTCCCCTCTGGAATGGGAAGAGACCACAACAACCCTGCGGAATGGCTCATCTCACCTTTGTTCCTATGACAAACATCCCACTCTGTGATGTGCTGGAGTACGTCCTCCTTGAGGCCCCTCCATGAGAACCTCTCTCTAATGGCCCTGTAGGTTTTGGTAAACCCCTAATGGCCTACCAATGGATAATCATGTGATGCTTAGAGTATCTTCTTCTTAAGCTGAGATCCCTCAGTCAAGAAGATCCTGTCCCTGTAATAGATGATCTCATCGACCACCCTGTACCGGTCATCTGCCACCTGCCCGTCCAACACCTCACATGCAAACCTGTCCTTGTAGTACTCAACTAAAATTTGAGCTCTCTAATCTGCATCCAAGCTCATAAGAGATAACATGGCTGGTCTACGTGAAAGGGCATCTGCTACCACGTTATTATTACCTTTGACATACTCAATGTCAAATTCATACGCTTGGATCTTACTCATCCACTGCTGACGCCTCTCCTGTAGCTGCTTCTGCTCCAAAAAGAACCTGAGGCTGTTGTGGTCAATCCTCACCCTGAATCTGTTTCCTACCAGATACTGCCAGAATTTGGCCAATGCATGCATTATGGCCAACATCTCCTTGTCGTAAATAGGATACAACCTCTCGTGCGGAAGGAGTTTCCGTCTCTCAAAAGCTATAGGGTGTCCCCCCTGCATCAATACTGCGCCGATCCCCTCTCCCGACGCATCACACTTCAAGACAAATGGCTGTGTAAAATCCGGCAACACAAGCACTGCAAAGCTACTCATCACCTCCTTAAGCCTATCAAAGTCTTGTTGCGCTGTATCTGTCCAACTGAATGCCCCTTTCTTTGTCAAATCTGTAAGGGGTGTAGCAAGCTGTGAGAACCCTTTGACGCACTTCTTGTAATAGGCACATATCCTAATGAACCCTAGAAGTTCTGTCACATTCTTCGGCTCTGGCCAATCCCTGATGGCTCTAATCTTCTCCTCGTGGACCCTCACTCTGTCCACTCCAATGATGTGACCCAAATACATCATCTCTGTCATACCAAACTCACACTTGGAGAGCTTAGCATAGAACTGTTGCTCCTCCAAGATGCATAGTACTGCCTCTATATGCTGGAGATGCTCCTCCCACGTCTTGCTGTATATGAGTATGTCATCAAAGAAAACCAATACAAACTTTCTCAGATGACTGTGGAAGATATGGTTCATGCAGGACTGAAAGGTGGCTGGTGCATTGGTCAGCCCAAAAGGCATAACCAAAAACTCAAAGTGCCCATAATGACACCTAAAGGCGGTCTTGGGAATGTCCTGTTCCCTCACGCTAATCTGGTCGTACCCTGATCTCAAATCAATCTTTGAGAAGAACTTAGCTCCTCTCATCTCATCCATCAGCTCATCGATCCTGGTTATAGGGTACCTATTCTTTAGAGTCTTCTGATTCAGGGCCCTGTAGTCAATGCACATCCTCAAAGTGTCGTCCTTATTCTTCTCCGACAATACAGAAGAAGCAAACGGGCTCGTGCTCGGTCTGATGTGTCCAAGAGCTAACAACTCCTGGATGGTCTGCTCAATCTCATCCCGATAGGCTTTGGGATGCCTATAGGGTGTAGTGATCACCGCCTGGATACCCTGCTCCAGTTCGATGGTATGCTCAAACCCTCTATCTAGAGGCCGACCTGGTGGTATAGCCCCAAATACTACCTCATGCCGGTCAAGGATGGCCTGTATGTCTGGATGAACTGCTCGACCGGTGGTCTCTGCCTCTGATGCCCGTAACTCAACCACCCACTCTATGTTACCCTTACGGAAGTCTGCCTCCATCCGGTGTGCCGATACTGTCTGAGGTGGGTAAGTGTGCATCCCGCGGATCTTCTCATGCTTCCTGGTCTTCTTGTCATCCCACTCCATCTATAAGGCCTCCCAATCCGTGGTGACCTTCCCCAGTGTAATCAGCCACTGAACACCCAATACCACATTGGTATCTGGTATGTTGACCATGAAAAAGTGATCAGTCACTGTATAAGTACCCATCGTCACTGCTAACTCTGGAACATAATGGGCACACTGCATTGTCTCGGCACCTGGGACCAAGACTGAAAACCTGTCAAAATTCTCAGTCGGTATACCTCTCCGCTCGACCATCAGCGCATCAATGAAATTGTGGGTTTCCCCCCTGTCAGCCAAGACTGAAACTTGCTGGCCACGTATTGTCCCATGTATGTGCAACGTCAAATACTTAGGAACTCCTCGCAAAGTTGCAAGGGCCCCTCCTGTGGGTGCAAAGGCTGCCCCTCCTGTCCCTGGAGGGGGAGGCGGCAACTGATCCTAGGTCATCTGACTATCTCGAGCCTCCTCATCATCCTCCTCATCCTCTTCCCCACTGTCATCGAAGAAGACCTCAATGAAGTGTGCTTTACCAGCAGCACACCTATGCCCTGGTGCTCACGGCTCCTGACATGTGAAGCATAGCCGCTTCTTCCTCAACTCCCTCCTGGCCTCATCTTCTACCTGTGCCCATCCTGGATTCCCCTTTGGAGGAGGAACCCTCACATCCTTCCCCTTGGGCTGGGTACCCTGTTTATGGGGGTAAGGTGTCCGCGTCCTGGGCAATGCATCCTGCAAGTCTCTAGTCCTGCGAATAGCATCCTGGAGTGTAGTTGGTCTAGTGGATCTGACTAAACCTCGAAGTGGCTCTGCCAATCCCTCCATAAACATATAGATCATCCATGTCGTGGATAGATCTGGCACCATCACCGAAACCCTCATGAAATCTACAATGTATGTCTCAGGGCTCCCTATCTGTTTAAGCTTTGTCATCTCAACAAAATGTTGTTCCGAATCCCTCCGGTCAAAACGATCTATCAATATCTTGGTGAAATCGGTATATTTCGTCACTTTGGAATGCCCGAGTGTCACCATCCCATGGAACCACCAGTCCTGGGCCTCACCATCCAAATTTAATGTTGCCACTTTGATGGCCTCCGTCTCCGACATCTGGTTAAGCTGGAAATAGATGTCCAGGTTCTCCACCCAAGACTTTGCCGAACTGTTCGACGATACATCAAACGTAGGAAAATTAAATCTACTAGAGGCACGGTGGGAATATCCATCATGGTAATGCCGGTGCCCTCTATGATGATCGCGGGGTCTACTGTCCCGCTGGAGCTGCAAAAAATCTCAGAATGTGAGAGCATCCCTGAACTCCTGCCTGTAAGACTGATACTCTGCAAAATACGCGTCTAAGTGCCCGGGCTCTGCCTCCGGCTAGGCTTCTGCCCCTATATCAGCTCCCAATAAAGTGGGCATAGTAGAGCCGGTAGGTGCACAAGAAGCCGTCGGCTGAGGAGTATCATGCTGAGCAACACCCTGCAAATGGTGGGATGCACCTGATCCCTCTACGACCTCGAAATCCCGTGGAGCCTCACGCTGCCTAGCCTCCACAGCTGTGAACCTCTAGCCCATCACCTCAATCTGTCAAGCTAAATCCTGTACCGACTTGAGGAGTGCCTCAAAAAACTGTTTGGCCTCTGAGTCATCTACCATCGGCGCTTTCTGCCTCAAATATACTACAACCTCTACCTCCTCTGCGTCCTTCACAGGCTCTCTCTCCCGTTCTGCGTTTTCTACCTGGGCACAATCTTCCTCTTCGCAGGTGGCCTCCAACCTATGCTCACGGTCTCTATACTTGCTTTCTCTGTAAGGTCTCTTTCCTGATGTCATAGACCACAGGCTAAGCCAGAACTATGCTCTGATACCACTGTAATATTCCGTTTCGGGGATATCTCTAAAACACAGCAAAACCCCAACCAGAGATAGACTAGGAGGGCATTTACCGGATATGTCGCCTCTAAAATAGAACGAGATCCGGAGGCTTCCTGGCCCTTTTCAGACTCTGTCTAGGAGTGGAAGACAAACACACCAAGTGGTATAGAACTATAGTGCTCAAACACAATAATAGAGTTGGCAACCACAGAAACTACGACAATTCAACCAGAAATCATATAGAGAAAATTTTGAGCCATTTTATTAATATGATAAATGCAATGAAGTACAAGAGGCGATCTTGTGCAAGGCAAGTGAGCAAAAACTCTCAGAAAAGACGGAAAATGGTTGCTCTAAGAACTACGTCCAAGCTACTAGAAAAATGCTGTGTAGCTGCTACTACTGGAAGCGACTGAAGATTAGGGGCTGATCCCCTTGCTAGAATGAGATGAAAATTAGAAAACCTCCTCTCCTCAATAACCCCGACAAGATCCACAAACCATTCCAATAATGGCTGACCCTCGAAAATACGAGAAACTACCTCCACAGTGAATTACGCTGGCCTCCAAGGGACAACGCAGTAGCTGGATAGAAAAAACTAAAATACTGCCAGAAACTCCGCCAAAAACCTCCGATGACAAAGGCTTACCCTCTGCTCGAAATCCCGGCGAAATCATCTGCAGAAACACCAATCTAGAGCTCCTCCGCAATGGACTGCGTCCTCTTCCCCAGTGACTGTGTACTCTTTATCAGCTCTAGCTCTGCAACAAACCCAAATAATGAAATGACACACAAAATACAAGAAAATAAACCTTGCCTGAGAAGGCACTCAAAGTCCCCCGGGGCTAAGGGTGAGATCTCCGCATGGAGACACTCGGTGCACTAAACAATGCTGCAGACAGGCTAAACAACCAGCGTGCAAAAGAAGACCAAAGTCTCACTCCAAAATCAACAAATCCAGAATGATCCAAATGAGGAGGCTCCTCCATCTTTTATAGCATTGGTTTCCCTCCAAAACCTGTCGTACATTCTCTCTCCTCCACATCCTCATCCTTATTTGTGCCGAAGCTTCTAGAGTGCATGTAGGCCCCCTTGACCCCCATTGAGTCACAATGTTGTGCTGCTAGGCAGATGTCTTATTCTACTAAAGTGAGTTAGACCCTCTTTACTGACTTTTTTATTTATCTACAAACCATATACGGCAAAACTATACAAAGTCGGATATTCCAATTAGCTGTCGCTAATTAGGAATATTACAATCTAATTGGTCACATTCTAAGTCTAAGGCAGAAACAAGGCCAAGAATGACTAATGGATGACATTTTGACAACAGGTGAGAAAATTTCAGTGAAGTCAATACCTTCCCTTTGGGCAAATCATTTCACCACCAACCTTGCTTTTTACCTCTCCTTATTTTCCTCACCTTAATGCTTAATTCTATATAGCCATTTTTTTTGCAAAGACTTTCTACCTTTTGTCAACCACCAAGTTTTACTTTCTAGCAAAGAGTTCATTTCTTCCTCTATTGCTTTCTTCCATTATTTAGTGTGCTCAACTTTACAAGCCTCTTGAAAAAAAATAGGCTCACCTTCATTAGTCAATAGGATATAGTTTGAAGGAGGATGCCTCTGTGAAGCCATACGAGGCCTAGAAGATATGCAAACCAACTGTGGTGGTGCATTATCAGGTTGAATCTCCTGTAAAATTTTGTGCAAGATTCCTTCTTCTTGGTGTTTATCACTTTCCCCTTGTTGTCCTTCCTACTCTTGAATTTGCTGCCCATTTTCTTGTATTGTTGGGATGTCTTCATGATGCTCTTCAAACCGGTCAATAACTTTCTTGAATTCCACCTCACCTACATTCCTTTTAAACATTTCTAACTCATTAAATATAACGTCCCTTCTTCTAATAATTTTATGTTTACCTGGATCCCATAGACGATAACCAAATTATTCATCTTCATATCTCAGAAAAATGCATTTCATTGATTTATCATCTAGCTTAGTTCTATTTTCTTTGGAAATATGTAAAATTGCTTCACATACAAGGATTTTCAAATGAGAATAATTCAACTTCTTACCAGTCCAAACTTCTTCAGGGATGCCTCCATCCAAGGATGTTGATGGAGATCTATTTATGAGGTAGCAGGTTGTCCTTATATCCTTTGCCCAAAAATTCTTGTCTAAACTGGAATTTGAAAACATACTCCTTACCTTTGCATAATGGTATGATTCATTCGTTCTACAATGCCATTCTATTGAGGTGTACCAAGCACATTCTTCTCATTATTTATGCCAAACCAGTTACAATATTCTTTGAATGAATTTGAGCAATATCCTCCACCATTATTTGTTCTTAGGAACTTGAGCAATTTTTTAGTCTCTCTTTCAACAAAAACATGGAATTTTTGAAATATTTCTAACACTTCACTTTTACTTTTCATGGAATAGGCCTGGACCTTCCTCAATGCATCATCCATAAATGTTACAAAATATGATTCTCCACTTAATGACTTGATGTTAACTAGTCCAAACACATCTGAGTGTATCAATTTTAACACATTTTTCTCTTTTCCATGACCACATATAAGAAATGAAACCCTTCTTTTTCTGCCATATATACAATTCTCACAAAAATCAAGATTGTAGGCTCTCAAACTTGGTAGTAAATTTTTACCAAAAGGGATTTTTAAACCCTTCTCGCTCATGTGACCCAAGAAATTATGCCATGGAACTGTTGAATTTCCTTCTCTTATGACAACAACCAAATCTAATTTTCCTATCATTGCCTTCAATGAGTATAGTGTTCCTGTCTTGGGTCGTTTGGCCATGACCAATGCTCCTTTGCTAATTTTCCAGTCTCCTTTTCCAAAGATTGTGGAATAACCTTCAACATCCATTCGTCACATTGAGATCAAACTCATGTGCATTTCTAGTACATGCCTGACCTGTTTCAACAATATATCTTTTCCACTCTTCATCTTGATATGGACATCTTCCACTCTAACAATATTGCAAAAATCATTAATCTTGAAATGCACTTTATCATAATCACCAAGATTATATGCAAAAAAACTATCTTTGCATGGGGTTCCATGGTGAGATGCCCTAGAGTCAAGAATCCAATCAAAGCTACCATTATATGTATATAAACATGCATCCTCTACTGAAACAATAACAAATCACCATTTGTGACTACAACAATAGTCTCACCTTCATTTGTGTTGGATGACTTTTGATTTTTATTGGTTAGTCTTTGATCTGTTTTTCCTTTCTTCAAGGCTCGACATTATTTCTTCATGTGCTCGGATTTGCACAATGAAATTAGATGATCCCACCCCTCCTTGATTTTTATCGGAATCTCTCTCTCAATTTCCATTTTCAGACTCGATCAATCCTCCTACCACGATCAGCTAGACCTAAAGCTTCTCCTCCCTGGTTTTTTGCAATTGACTTGCATCGCAACTCCTTACTCATTAAACTACTACTGACACCATCAAAATTCAGGGTCCCTGCAGATTCTGAAGTACTCATAGCCACAATAAAAGTTTCCCCATTTTTTGGCATAGGACACATTAACAAAATAACTCTAATTTCATCATCTAGAGTTATTTTAACAAAGACAATCTGAAATACACATTCTTTGCTAGATATTGGCGGATTGTCATAATTTCCTTTCTATATAGCTTATCTCATTCCTCATATGTCATCGATGAGAGTTTATTTTTTACACCCTCAATCGGAAAGTACTGATCTTTTAAAATCAGTATATCCTCCATCTGTGATTTCCATAGGGAAAAATTCGCGCCGCTCAAATTCTCCATATCATTAAATGTTCCAATATCCATTCTCAATAAAATTCACACCTTCAAAAATTTCACTTATAAAATAAGACCTTTAAAAAATCAAGGGCCAAAAATCAACCACTTTTAAAAATTATTATTTTAAACCATAGTTTCCTTACTTTGATAAACTTCATTTTTCCCTTTTAAAATGTGAAATTTAAATTAACAATTATAAACCGTATATCATGTTATAAACTATATAAAATCCAATCTCGATTATTAATAATTTAAGCACAAAACTTAAAGTGAATTCTTAAATATGACGTCAAGCACAAAACTTAAACTGAAATCTGCCAATATATCACCATTTTCCATCTGGTTTTATGCAAAGCCCATTTTTTTTTGAAAATGCTATGAATGTTTTTAACTAAATATGTTTTTAACCAAATAAATGAATTAATAAGTCTACGAATTTTACTGCACTACGATAGCTTTACTGATTGCTCAATTCCACCAGTACTTCCTATGCAAAAATCTCCAAAAAATGCTCACTGAAAAACATAATTCAATGTAGACATCACAAACCTGTCACACTTCCATTCCATTCCACTAGTCATCACCTCTACCTTCCAGAGGTCTCCAGAAAATTGCAGAGCTTTGCAAAAGAAGGGATCATTGATGCAACACTTCAATGTCGTGATATCAAGAATTGGCTTGGTGAGAACTCGCTCTGATACCAGTTGTTGGATATCATGGAAGCAAAACAGAACCCAGAATCAAAATAAAAAACAAAGACATAGGAGAAACTAAAATAAACACACAAAAACTGGAGAAATTAATCACAGATTTCTATTACAGGAGACCTTGCCTTGCTTGGCTTGACATGCTTAGGAAGAGGCAGTAAATACAAATTTATAGATCAAGGAGGAAGATCTAGAATATGCATGTGAAATATATGGTTCTACTATGGAGCCAAAAAATTAAAAGGGCAGTGAAGTTGTTCGTTGGTTAGGACTATGTGGGCAACAAGGTTAGGTTCGACATCGACGACTGAATGCAACTTCACATTTAACAGAAAAAATAAAAAGTAAAATGATATTTTATAATGGTAAAAGTATAACTTAAATAGGTTAACAAGATAAGTAATTGTAATTCAAATGTTAAAGAAATACCTAATTACTTTATGGTAGGAAATAAATTTTTTATGAATTCACTTTGAAAAGATTTATGTAAAATTTATTAATGAACTTTTAATTATTATTAAATGATATATTAAATATTTTGTGAAAAAATAAAATATATTTTAAGTGTTTAAGAAATATGAAAAAATATTACCAAATTTTTGTTTTTTTTAATTAAATAATTTTATTTAGAAAAATTACATTATTAAAATAAATTAATACCTAATATAGTCTAAATTTTGATTCTAACTTAATCTCAAAACACAAAAATAAATAAATAAATATTACCAACCCATTGACTTATTTCTTCATACTATGCATAAGCTTTCCTTCCTTGCTACTATACATCATCTTCTCTAAATCATCCAAGCAATTAGAACCTCACCTTCACCATTAATAATCCCATGAATAATTGTTTACATTTAACGAAGCTCGACTACATATTATTTAAAAATGTAAAATGGAAAGTAAAAATATATTGATAAGATTGATAAAAGATGAAATAATTTTATAATTTATATTAATTAAAAATATTTTAGATGGTATCAGGGGTAACTTAGTTGGTGATCAAGTAATGTGAAATCTATGAAAACATAGATCTAAGGTTCAAATCCCCTCGGTTACAACCCAACTTACAGAAAGGAGGATAAATTATAGACCCCCATAGGTTTAATAGTAGTTACATGTTAGGCAGGTTGCTAGGTTCCTCTAAGATACAAAAAAAATGTATATATATTCTCGATGGGATAGATGATGTAGTTGAAGGAAGAGGTGGGGTGATATCCCTGCCTTCACCTCATGTGATCAATGAGAGAGGAATGGATATCACCTCCCACATTATAGATTATTGGGGCTAAAGTTTTTTTTATCTTGGCTATTCATGGTTGATACGAATGAAGCAAAAGAAGATATTTTATTGTAACAAGATGAAATTCAAGTGGAGCACAGGGAGATGGAAAATTTCATAGCTCATATTGAAGACTCCCTCTCATGAGGAACGGTACCAATAACTTGAGACATCCTTGCAAATTATGTGCCTAATGAGGTTTCTACCTCATCCTAATTATTTTTATGATGCCCGTCATACATTTTATAAATCATAGTTGCTTTCATCTTTTACTAGTTTTTATAGATAGCAATCGACTATAATATTTTTGCTGGTTTTTTCTCAAACGATTTGTAATATAATTTTCTTATATAGAATCAACTACTAAAGTGTTTTCAATATGCTATTTTAGAAAAAAACCCTCTCATTTTAAAACTAGTCTAATTTCACCTATAGTAAACCAAAATAATAAAAAATCAATTATAATGTAAATTTATTTTTTATTTAAAAAAAAAACTGATCTTAAAAATAAATATTACTCGACAAAAATCCTAAAATAATTTTAAAAATTTCAATAGTATTTTAATATCTATCAATACTATATTATATAAAACATGACAAATAAATTTACGACAATTCACAAACGAACCATTTATTTTTCATAATCAAATTCATTGTGATAAGAGGCACATTATATAGGCCAGCATGGGGTGATGCCTGATTCCATCCATGCTCAATGTGGAATTGAAAAATTCCCCTTTCAAAATAAAAATAAAATATTTTCTAAATTAAAAACATTTCGATGATGAGCCACATATGATGGTTTGAAAGGTCAAACAAAAAACATAGCCCTATGTGATGGATCCAAAAATAATCTATCAACAATAATTACATAACAATCATTGTAATAAATGCAATAGTTATCATGAACATACGAAGATTTACACCTATATTGTTGTTTATGGTTCACTTTAATCAGCATAAAAAATAATAAATATATGATTAATTTAATTGATTACTTGAAATTGGTATAAGAGAAACCACATCCTCATCTTTCCTCATCTACATGTCCATTCCTCTCCATGGCTCCTCATCCATTCATCTAATTTTGCAAGCATTCTTTAATTCCTTGTTGTATCTTTAAAACCATTGTGTTCCATTCCAACACCTTCCAAGCCCTTGTCCAAATACCATTTCCCAAAGCCACATCTATGGTTTTTATTTCTTTGAACTCAAACTATCCCTCACCCCTATCCATGAATTTTCACTTCATCATCATCCTACATCATCTTCAACGTATGTCATCCTTAACCTCTATATCATTCATCAGGTTACATCTCCACCCTCTTCTCTTTATCTTCAACACCCACCATTTTGCATTCGAAATGTCAACCTCAATACTCATCATTCAACAACCAAGTTCACCGCATGCACGCTTATTTTCCATCCACCCCAATTCTTAATCCCATGGACAATTATTCATGTTCTTAATGAGGTAGACAAAGAATGTTAGGTAAATTTAATTGCGCTTAAAATATTTATTTTAAATTTTCAATTGGAGTTCATAATTTTGTCAATCAGAGTCATTATACATTTATTAATTATTATAGTTAAATAATTAAATAAAAATACTAAAAACTTACTACAAAATTCTATCTAATTCTATGATTTGCAATTTACTTTCCTGTCCCTAATTACAATTTATCTCAAGGATTAAAATTATAGTTTTTGAAATTATTTGTGAAGTAATATGTGAAACCATTAACTACTTTTATCTCCTATAGATTTAAATTGGAACATCTAAATAAAAGGAAGTAGATACTCTCCAAAACATAAAACAAGTGAAACTTTTGGTAAATAACAATTGTGAATTAAAACCCATAAATTTAAAATGACATTTGAATTTGAAATTGTAAATAAAATAAAACCTAATTAAAAAGAATTGAAATGAGTACCATGTTTAGAGCCCAATTCTCCAAACTAGGAATTGTTGTTGAGCCACATATGATGGTTCAACACATCAAATAAAAACAAAACTCTATGTGATGGATCTGGAAACAATAGTATCAACATAAGTCATGTCACAAAAGTCTCAACTTTGAAAAATAATTATTTTAGTTTCATCACATCACTTTGTAGTTCTTCACTTGTTGATTTACATGGATGTTGGTCCTCGCAGGTCTCTAATTACCTCTTTTATTTTTGGTCCTATGCCATGAAAATATTTGAAAGGAAGATAAGGAATATTGGATTCACAAAAAAAGAAATGACGATATCAGAATAACAAAGATGCAACTGAAACTTACACTATTTGTAGAATTTTTGATAACAAGAATGAAGGAGTGAAGAGATGTTGAGCGTTAGGTTTATTTTTTCCATATATGAAAAAAATAATTCCATCACTCTCGAGCTTCTACATGGTTTAATTTTCCACGATGATCATCGTTTTAAGGTTCTTATGTGTCTTAGTGATAATTTGTATAATCGTGGCTATTTTGAGGAAATATGGGTGGGGATTTAGTCAGACTAAAAGTATTTTGTTAAAAATTATTGGAGACTATTGGGGATTGACCCTTGGAATTATCTCCATTATCGGGAAGCTCCAAATTTCAAATACTTAACTACAATTTGACCCTTATCCTTGTGAAATATTGTGCATAGATCGGGTTGGGGATGAAGTATTCTTGGGGAAAACATGGATGTTTGATCCATCTTCTCTCTCATATTTATCCATGCATTACAATATGGGGGCTCCATGGTATTTGATGAAACGGATTTTATTTTCTCACGTTTATGAAGATCTTGAGCTAGATTGTTACACTTTTCAGTTGTATTATGGACTTGGCTGAAGGATTTTAACTGATTGCCCTAGGCATGAGTAAATTTTGTTTGCAAATTTTTCAATATATTGCAACTCTCTCAAATCGTATGAAGTATCATTCGTTGTTAATTCTTCCCTATGAGCTAATAGCTATTTAAACCTTCATGAATACCCTTCATGGTAGATGCACCATCTAAGCTAAAACCAACTAATTTCTTCAAAGACAGATCCATTTATGTTAAAATAATTATAATTGCATAATACATACACTGAGTTGTTCCATCCTATATTTGAAGAAAAAATATAAACATTGTTACACACTGTCCTATTGGAAATTTTATCACTACTAAGAGGGGAGGTGAATCAGTAGTGTTAGGGTTTACAAAATTTTAAGAAATTTTTCGCAAAATACTAAATAATTAGGCACCCAAGATAACACAATAGATTTGAAAATGTAAACTTGGCATAAATAGTAACACATAAAGATCATAACATATATCAAGAGAATCATGCACAAGGGGACACAAATATTTCTGGTGCAAAGCCTCAAGGGGATAAAAACCACCCCATTATTGTTGTGTGGCTTTGAATATTCTATTCTATATCCAGCATACACATTACATATATTATCCACCCATAACCAACTAGGAGAAATGAATTCTACTGTAGTTCGATGGCCACCACTAGTTAGAAGGACCCAAACTCCTTTCAACTATTTGTTGACTGCTATTAGTAAGAAGCCATACTTCTATCTAGGAAATCCACCACTTGTCGGAGGACCCAACCTCCTCAACCTCTATGTAGACCCCATTTCATAATTTTGCAAAATGATCACAATATGGTATGCTCAAAATGCACACAACAACAAAATCTCATGTATGTAATTCAATCTCTGACACTCTATTGATTAATTCTACAACTATATAAGTGTAAGAGCCTTGCGTTGATTTTTTATGTAAACAATTTGAACCAAGGTCACGGGGCACATATTATAATTTGAATGGAGGGGGAAGTTAGTAGATCCATAGAACCAAACACCATGCACATGATATTAAGAGGAATAGTCATGATTTTCTATCGAGGGGGAACTAGGATACACTCTTACACCTCATCCCATATGGCTTACAAAGCTATAATATTTCACATCTTTGGGCTTATATATGGTATGGTATTGTTTCACAATATTTGGGGCACCCTTGATAAAAGAGGGGTAACAAGTCCAAAAGAAAATATTACATAATGCAAGACATAGTTAGTCGTAGTATCTCTTCATGTTGTAGGTTCACCTCTACCGTCTTAATCCATACAAACCTTGTTGGTACAAACAAATTATTTTCTAACTCTACATTATCATTACATAACTCCATCGAAAATTCTAAGTTGTTACACCATTTTTTGGTCATCTAACCTATTGTTATTAGATGCACCCAATTACACAAGAAAAGACCAATTTTACCCTAAGTAAAATTGCATTCACTATGAAAAATAACTTAGTAAACCACCTTTCTTAAGTTTTTTATGGCCTAAATAGGAAACCCCATGAGGAAATATTAAATAATTCTACATTTGTTTGATTTTCCTCAAGGAATAATTAGTTAAACAACAGTTTAATTAATATTCCTGGTTATATTTAACCCAAAACAGAGAAATTAATTAGATAAATCATTATTGATCTTATTATTTCCTAAGAATAATTATTTAAACTTTATTTAAATAATATTCTTTGTTGAATATGACTAAATCGCCCTTAAATAATTAAATAAATCATTATTTATTTGATTATTACTCAACCACATCCTTAAAATGATAAATAAATCATTTATTTATTTATTTATTATTGACAAATAAAGGGATTTGACCCAAGTCAAATTCATTTTCCCTTCAACAAATATAATAAAATATTCCATAAAATTTGGATCTTGATTTGGTTAATAATATTTTAATTATGCACCAATATCTAGACTAACTCAATATTTTGTTATAAATAGAAGGGTTTTCCCATTCATTTACCATCTTTTGTTGCCTAAAGATCACTCTAGATCTATACTTTTGGTCTGACTTTGATCGACCATCATAGTCATATTTTGTTACCATTTTTTGTCTGGATTTTCTACACCATCAAGAGAGAGGAATTTTAGATCTGAAGTGCTGAGGGCTTACAAGAACCCATCCCATTGAGGAGAACTGGTAACACCCTTTTGTGTTTTCCTCCTAGGTGCCATTAATACAAAATTCATTCAACATATTCTTGTCTTGTATATTGGATGCATGAAGCAAATATTGTTTTATTTACTGCTTAATGTCTTTTGATTCATAGATCTAGATATTTGCAGCATTTTTCTTGATCAACTAATTGCAGATCTGAAGATATTGGTAGCCATATTTTGTTTTTAGGGATGTTTGTTATGCACAACGAAAGTGGTATTTTTTTGCACACTTGGAATTAAGATTCATACTAACAACTGACGACTCCACACGAGTTTACGATTACGACTGCTGTCGTTTTTCTAATCCTTGCATATCCAGCTACTCAAAACCCTAGTATTTCTCTTCAGCCTCTTGTTTTTTTTATTCGTGATGTTGATTTTAACCTATAAAATCCTAAAATGATAAAAACTCTAACTTCTGTGTGTTTCCAGACCTTTTTCGCAGGTGACAGACATCAGCCGCAGCTGCGACGACACTTTTTTCTGAAATCTACTATCAAAAGTGCCAAAATTGCAGGTCACACTTTTTGGCCCAAAACCTATGACCTGGAGCTTCAAGAAGCGGGAATTAGCCCAAAAACTGCGACCTCTAATGAAAATAGGTCAGAAACTGGGACCTGGATTTTTTGCAGGAGTTTTTCTGAAAGATTTATGGGTTTGTCTAGGCATCTGTTCAGGGTTTTCTGACCTTTGTCTTTTCCTGTTGTGGACCGGTAGTTTTTTTTTTTACTCAAATAATTGGGAACCTAGTCCCCTAGGGCTTCAATACCCTCCACACTTTGTGGAAGAGTTTTAGGTACTGCAGGTTGTCTGAAATTTTCAGAGCGTTCATCCTTTTTTCAGATCTCATACCTCACCTTTAGATCCACTTCAGATCGGCATGTTATCCATCCAAATAACCTCATTTAGATTTTTTTGGGTTTCCTCTAGGGTTCACTCTGTTTCCCTCCAGCATATAGCCTTTCGCCACCTCATTTATAACACTTTTTCCTTTGATTTATTGTTGTTTTCTACACCACTTTCCAACAAATTTTGACCTTTAGATCCATGCCTCTCCCGACCTTAGATCTATTGGCTATTTTGGGGTGTTTTCACTAGTTTTTTTCCTGCCTACAAACTAGTTGTTGAGAGGCCCGCCTTCTGGGGTTTATATTATTGCATTATTAGCTATTTATTTACTGTTATTTCAGTTTCATATACTGTTATCTGCAGGTTTATTTTCAGTTACACAACACACTTTTTCTTTTTTCTCTACAAACATCTAGATTTAAAAATTAAAATTTACACACTTTGCACATACACCCTAAGCAAAAAAGGCCTTCGTTAACACTGCCAAGCAAAGACTTTAAAACTTTGAAATAAATTGATCCTGCACCTCTCTGCCCTTGTTTTGACATTGTAATCAGTTTATTCTGCACCTCCCTTCCCTTGTCGGTCTCTTTTTCACTTGAGCCTTGTTTGTGTCATCATCATTGCACCACCAAGGTGTTTATCCCAGAGACTTCTTGGCCCACATCCTCAGTTTCCAGTAGGAAGAATTACTCCTCTGCATAGGATTCAAGTTAGTTCTCCTCCGAGTCCGCACTCCAACTCTTCTTCTGGTTCATTGGGTTCTCCTTCTCGTTTCACCTTCGGTTCTCCCCCTGTCACCTTCACCATGTCTGGTGTAGGACCTAATGCTGGTGGTAACCCAAGACCTCATGCTGGGAATACAGCTAGTGGGACCGCAACAGACACTACCCCGGCTGTGCCCTTGCTCCCCTTCATGGCAGGCCTTAGCCTTCCCAATTTTTACTAGTTGGTAAATGACCCTATACACCATGACACTAGTTGGCTTGCTATGCCGACTAAGCTCCCTTCCCACATCCCCAAGTTTGAAGGCCTTGCTGGGAAAGATCCTACAAATCATGTTCGATATTTCCACATTTGATGTTCGTCTAACTTTATTACCGATGACTCTATCCATCTTCGATTGTTCCAACGTATTCTTATAGGATAAGCTTCTATGTGGTATGTTGATCAAGCCTCATACCACCTTTGTGACTCTTGCTCGTGCCTTTTTTTCTTATTTATAGCTTCCTCTTTGTTATGACACTGGTATCAAACTTTTGACTTCTTTCCGTCAATCATCTCTGACCGGCCTATCAGTTCATGTCCAGGAATGGCAAAGAAGCAAGAGCCGATGTCAAGTCCCTACCTTCAAAGACCGTGTCTACATGGAATATTTCCTTAGATCTCTCTTGCCTCCTATCGGGAAATATGTAGCATCGCCTTTTCCTCAAACCAAAGAAGTCGCTCTCCAAATAGTGCTAAAATATGCCCTGATCTACGCTCAATCGGGTTACATTTTTACCGTTCTACCTGATCTTCTGAGTCCCGGTAGTGCCAATGCACCGGGGGCACCTCATGCCATTGACGGTATCGTTGGAGCTCTCTCTAATCCATATGCTCAACCTCCCATGGGCTATGGCTTTCCTTGGGGGGAGGGGTAGCACCTCCTGCACTTTTACCCCTCCTGGTAGCACGTATCCAAGATATGACATGCCTCCTCTTTTTGCCCAACCTCTTGTTTACCACACTATTACCCAACCTCCTTATTATCCATATCCAGAGCCTAGTGCTCCAGCTCCTCTAGCATTAGCACCTTCGCCTCCCTTTCCTCATCAACCCCTGCAACAGTAGCCACCGCCCCCTTAGGAGTAGGTGTATGCACAACAGGGCATGAATAATCCTCCTCCCTCTAAAGAGACGAGGAAAGGCACTCAAAATCAATCTTCTCCCGGTAATCCTAGACCTAATCCTCAAAATAATTAACCTAACACTGCTAACCAGCAATAGGGCAGTCAGCCCAAGCAGGATAGGATTGTTCCCACAAACCAGATTTGTTATTTTTGTGGTGTTTATGGTCATTACACAAAAAATTGTCCTCTTTTACAACAAATGAAGTAGATGTGGGAGTCTCAAGCAACGTTGCGAGGACAACAAGCCTCCCCTTCCATCCCTCCCAATGTTGCACCTAGTCAGCCGATTGTGCTTACCTATCCTTTCCCTCAGCAAGGATTTGTGGATACCCAACCACCTGAAGGATAGGTGGCCACTCAACCTCTTCCATATGGTACCTCTGATTACCATATTCTCATGATCAACTCTGCTCAACCTATAACCGTAGACATCAATCTTCAGATTCGGTCCCATCATTACAACAAGCCTCCTGCTATGTTTGTCCTCGAGCCACCTCCTTCGGTCTCTATAGAGCCTCTTTCGACACCTAATGGTCCCTTGCAGATCCCTTTAGCCTAAGGAAGAGGTTCATACCAAGATACCTAAAGGACCACTATGCCTAAATGGTTCTTCTGGAAAAGCTACCCATCCGTATAGCATAGTAGATGATTTGGCACAATCTCCTGCTGTCATTTCAGCGCTGGAACTCCTCTAGTCGTGCCCTTCACAATGAAAATCTCTATTATTTGACATGGCTGTTGTAGATCCTTTCGATGATCGATTGATTTTCATTGATGTTGACCAGTCAGAACATTTTCCTCTCCCTGCTTCTGTCTCCTTCCATATCCAAGTCAAGATCCGGAATGCCAGTGTTTCTCGATGCATTATTGATGAGGGGGCATCCACCTATGTGATGTACACTTCGGTTTGGAAGCAAATTAGATCACCTGAGTTGGCTCCTTCCATCATCACTCTCCGAGCATGGGATGTCCACGCCTCCCAGCCCATTGGCCTTTTCCACAATTGTCCTATTAATCTTGCAAACAAGAGTATTTGTGTTGATGTATAAGTCATAGATGCCCCCTGAGATTACAAAATTCTATTGGGTCATAGCTACACTTATGCGATGTCTTCTGTCCCAGCAGCAGTCCACCGCAAGAAGTCCTTCCCTCGTAATGGAAATATAGTCACCATTGACCAGTTGACATATTACGAACCGAAGTCTCAGACCTCCCCTGAGTCCATCATCTCTTCGGTGGCCAACAAGAAAACTGTCGATCCTTTAACCAGTATCTCACTCAGAGTTTACGAAGATTCCTCATTGATTGGTATATTCCCTGGTCTTCCCCCTCTTATCTCTGAACCCATCTCATTGAATGTTTTCATGATGCAATCGTCTCGGGCTGCCCTCAAGCGGCCCGCCTCAGATAGTCAACATCCTCCTTGCCCTCCGTAGTCTACTCCTAGCCCTTCGATTCAGCCTTCTGGACCTCCTCCTCCTGGCCCTTGAGCTTGTATCCATGAGCCTCTTTACCCTCTTGGAATGGTTCCTCTAGGCCTTAACCATTTAGGAGTCGTCCCGCCTGGCCATTACCCCTCCAGTCAGATACCGTTCCTAGCTCTCCCCATAGGAGTGTACATGGTACCTGTCATGGCTACCCTCTCTCTCCCTAGATTGACCCTTGGGATTCCCATCTGGTACCTTGATCCTCCAGCCGCTAACCCGCCTAGTCAACCCAAACCTTATCTTGCTTTGACCCCAGTTCAACCGGTCCCCATGACTTCTCCTGCTGTAATTGTGCCTCAGCAACCTCAATAGGAACCATCTCCTATTGCAACCACTTCGGTTAAGAAGGGAAAAGCTCGCAAGAAGGCAACCAATGACAAGGCTACCCCGAGAAACCCTGCACCTCCTCAGCCGCCAAAGCATACTATCCAATGTGCTTTGTGTGATGTTGTCGATCATGCCACCCATAATTATCCTAAATTGCCTCATCTCAAGCCCATGGCTAACGAAGCATTTCCAGGTTCTGATATACCATAGGTATATGTCACTATACCCAATTGAGTCTCGAAACTCAGGTATTTTCATACAAATCACCCCTGTGCTTTATGTGATTTCCATGCCCACTATACTTACCTTTTTCCCCGCCTCGAGGAATTTCGCACCTCTCTAGCAGCAGTTCGCCAATCCGAGGCCAAGCGCAATGAGTCCACCACTCCCTTATTTGTGCGTTTTTCCTCAGTAGAACTAGAGGACACATCCACTCCTATTGACATTCACCCTCTAGATGTCGAAATGATAGTCTTCGGCCATTGTCCACTACGTGTCATCATCTATGAGATCCTTGGTGGAAGACCCCCCTGGGACTTCCCCTTCTATTTTGCCTGACCTCACTTCAATGATCACCTTGGGCTCAACATCAATGTATCCTTAATCTACTTATTTTTATTTCACCCCTTGTGATGATGCGCGTGTGAACCTCTCTTCTCATGATGATGAGTCAGGTAGCTTCGCCGCGTCAGATAGTCGTTCTTCCACTAGCCACCCCATCTTCTATTACGATGACAAAATTATGGAAGTATTGACCACCCCTGACTTTAACTTTCCCCCCTTACATCGAACCCATGCATTTGAACCACATACATCTTGTGGCCATTACATTGACACCCAATGTTTGGGTAAGGGGGCACCCATATTTGAGAGGCCAGGAGCACCAATTCTCCACAACTCTTCTAGTGCATATGGTCGTGTTGAGTCCAATACCATTATTCTTCCACATTTAGAAGAACCTATAGAGTCCCATATCACTTGAGATCACTCTATGGATGATACCCCTCATCATTCCTTCATCTTTCATCAGAAACCCAGTCCCCTAGAAATTGTCGTTGACCAACCTGCGGGTTTTTGAGGAGGGAACCAATTCATTATCTCCAAATCCTCTCTTTGGGATAGTGACACCATGTATGCAAACCTAGAAACTTAAGTCCACTTGCTTCATATATGCAACACCAAAAGAGATTGGTAATCCTCCATTCCCTTTCTCAAACTGCATAACCATAATGAAAACAAATGGCACACCAGATCATTAAAATGTGTTTAGATTCCCCCTTTATAAATACATTTTGGCACGACCATAACATGCTTGGGGGCACCTATTCCCCTCAACCATAAAAATCCTAGATCTTATCCAAAAACAACACTGAAACCCCTTTTCTCTGAAGGTCACTTTTTTAGGTCATTTCGTAGGATACGTTGCAGTTTTATGCCCAGTACCTGCTACCCAAGTCATAGAACAGACCCAAAAAAGTGTGACCTGGCTTGTTCATGAGCTCTGGGTGCCCAATTTGAAACTTTAATCCCCTGAATTGAAATAGTATGGTTAGGCCTCTTACCTGAAACTGACGGATCACAATTCCAACAGTCGGCTTGTATGCTACGATCGCTGCAAGATTTAGGGACTTCCCTCCTCTCTACATTCACCACAGCTCCACATGTAAATGAGTGAATTTGGAGGGAAAATGCCTTATTAAAAAAGGAACCCCTAATATTTCTTTCGCCTGCTGCGACCAAACTATAGCTCAGTTTGACAATCCATTTATACCATTGAAAATCTCTCACCGAGCCCCCAAATGGGTATCTGTTATTTTTTTGTGGTTTGATACTTCACCAGGACACATTTTTTCCACAAAGCATCACTTCATCACTCCCCAAAATTGAATTTCTTCACTTGCAACACTTGTACTTGGGGCACCACTTTGCCTTCATACTTGTCCATGCTCATGTCAATTTGCATCGTAACTATCATGTACTCATGATTTTATGGTCCCCATTGGAACTTTTACTATGTGACAGCACCATCGAGTCACCCTTTTTTAAAGCATCCGAGTTGAGTCATCATCGCATTCATGGATTATATCCGAGTCCCTTTGTATCTCGCTATAGTCCTCCATCCTTCATTGCTTGGTTCCTCTCTCATGTCGCACATTATATCCTTCAGTCCCCTATCCCTTATCCCTCATTATATTATGTTAGTCGATGCCAAGTCATCCATGCCCTTTATGCTCTAACAAGGGAAGTCGTCCATCCGCTACTCAGTACCCCCCATTTCATCATCATCCCTTGTGTCAATCTGTCAATTACTCTACTATTTTCTCCCAGGCCTTACTTGAGGATCCCTTATTGCCTCACCTATAGTGGACCTCCTTCTGTCGACATCAATTCCTTCATTCCACAAGACAGGTCTAGAGGGCAGTGTACATTGGTTCCAGATTCCACTCTTCTTCGTTGCCTCGCATCAAGAAAAGGGACTTCTTACTTCCTTTTGACTTGATTGTTTCTCAGCTCTAGCTTCTTTCAGCATGATCGAGATCCGTATACTTGATGGTTCAGTGATTCAACAGATGATACTAGTGATTCTCGGGTGTGTGTGAGATGCTTTCAGCCCTCATGAGGGGGTGGCCCTACAGGTAGCCCTCCACATCCCCGGATGAACTCTTCATTATAGCCTTTTATTGAGCCTCATATATTTTATGGTGTCGGCCTCAGTTGCTTGTAGCACCTTTTTGTTTTCATGTATCAGTCAAATTTTTAGAGCCCTTTCCTATTTACAGGGGCATCGCGGTTGTATTTATATCTCATGTACTCAAATATTATTGTACAGTTCCTGGATTTTATCCCAGGCACAATATGTATGTGCGATTTATTATCATGTTGTTTATCTGGCTCATGTTTATGTGAGCATGTACTATATTCTTCAGTCCCTTGTTTACTGGATGCATTGTTCTTTGTACCTTGTCTCGGCGGGCATAGGTATGCCTCCCCCGCCACCTATAGCACAAGTACTCACTCATAAAAGAAACTTGTCACACTTGTAAGTCTCACCTCCTCAGGGTCTACTCATTTCAGCACTTTAGTCTACATTATGCTTCTCTCTCTTTGACTTCCCCTTCAGTGTCTAGTGATTGAGTTCTTACAACGTACTTCAGTCATACGATTAGCTCCTAACGATCGCACGCTGGGGGGCAATCCATTACACCATTTTTTGGTAATCTAACCTATTGTTATTAGATGGACCCAAGTACACCATGTAAGACTAATTTTACCCTAAGTAAAATTGCATTCACTATGAAAAAATAACTTAGTAAACCACCTTTATTAAGTTTTTTATCGTCTAAACAGGAAATCCCATGAGGAAATATTAAATAAATCTGCATTTGTTTGATTTTCCTCAAGGAATAATTAGTTAAAAAGTAGTTTAATTAATATTATTAGTTATATTTAACCCAAAATAGGGAAATTGATTAGATAAATCATTATTTATCTTATTATTTCCTAAGAATAATTATTTAAACCTTATTTAAACAATATTCTTTGTTGAATATGACTAAATCACCCTTAAATAATTAAATAAATAATTATTTATTTGATTATTACTCAAACACATCCTTAAAATGATAAATAAATCATTTATTTATTATTATTTAGAAATAAATGGATTTGACCGAAGTAAAATTCCTTTTCCCTCCAATAAATATAATAAAATATTCCATAAAAGTTGGATCTTGATTTGGTTAATAATATTTTAATTATTCACCAATATCTAGACTAACTCAATATTTTGTTATAAATAAAAAGTTTTTCCCATTCGTTTACCAACTTTTGTTGCCTAAATACCACTCTGGATCTATACTTTTGGTTTGAATTTGATCCACCATCATAGTCATATTTGGCTACCATTTTTTGTCTCTGTTTTCTACATCATCAAGAGAGAGGAATTTTAGATCTGAAGTGCTCAGGACTTAAAAGAACCCATCCCATTGAGGATAACTGGTAACACCCTTCTGTGTTTTCGTCCCAAGTGCCATTAATACAAAATTCATTCAAAATATTCTTGTATTTTCTATTGGATGGATGGAGTAAATCTTGTTTTATTTAGTGCTTAATTGTAACATACCCCAATAACCTCGCAGGAAAAATGCATGGAGTTAGGATTTTTTTTTTCAACATTTACGAATGTCTAACCGTATAAATTACTTTATCTATTTCTACATTAACCATTTAAATACCCATCATCATCGCTTCGAGAAATATTTATAAAAAATCATAGTGAGTTACACAACCATTAATTGTCCTTGTTGTAACATATTAACTTAAATTTCCTGCTATAACTATGCATCGATCCCATGATAATTTTAATTCAATTAGTAGATCATCTAATTGATAATATCAACATCACATCATGAAAGAAATTAACATCATGAAAACTAGATAATGAAAAATCACATAAATAGACACCGATATACCTTGGAAACCCCGTAGGGTGAAAACCAGCAAACGTTTAATTTTATTATTAAACGCTTGTGAGGGTTGTCACACCTCACTCAATGGTTATAAGGGAGTCAAACCCTTGACCATTGTCATAAAATTTACATAGAAAAATAATCTTAAAAGAAACATAACTAGCTATAAGCTATTACAATTATCATGATACAATTTACCCACGAATCATTAATCTCTGTCTTTGTAGTTAGACTATTTCCTTCAGGGGATCATCGTGCAATTGGAACTACTAAACCTGCATGGACTAACAACTCTTTATCTTCCACAATGTTGAACTTGAAAATTCCTTTTCTCAAGTCCTTCTTCTTTCCTGCCATTGCTGTCGTCAGCACACTTGATATCATGATTAGATAAAATATTAATAAACCAATAATCAATCTCTATTTATGACACTTCAAAAAATATTTGTATGCATGTATAAAACATAACCACATTGACATTAGTTTCCTTATTTAACATCATTTCACATGCATTAGTAACAAATAAATCACTATCAAGCATCCTCTTTCTAACCAACACTAACAAAATCTTGCATACACTTTCATATTATTTCCAAAAGAAAGCTAACATACTATATAATAATATTGTGCATGCAAATGCATAACAAGATTTCAAGATAACTATCCCAACAAGCAATTTCTCTTTTTTCCTACTCTTATGTTTTCTTTTCAAAATGGATTAATGCAATAGATGTTATAGTTATGCATGTGAATACATATTATTTTCCAAAAACATATTTTCCACCGAAGATCTATTCATAATGGTTACTATGTATAACAATGCCAACTCTATTTCAAACAAAGTTAACATACAAGTTATAGTTTTGTGCATGCAATAACATATCTTGTTCTTCCTACATGTAAAACATATATTTCTTTCCAGAAGAAACTAAATAAATATTTCATGGAAAAATAAAAACATTTCTTTTCCAATGGTCAAATGCATACCACTTATTATTTCATGCATGCAAAGTGACATTTCCCTCTCATCAAAACAATATAACCAATAACTATGCATAATATTATCCCAAGATAAAGCTAATACCATGGCTAATCCCTTTAGGTTTTTAAAATGCATATTATTTTTCCCAAAAGAGGGCTAACACAATAAATATTATGTGATTTCATCTTCTTTTTTTCTAGAAATCTAATACTCAAAACTATATTTTTCCCATGCATACAGGCATATATTCTTCTCTAAATAATATTACAGAATAAAGCATGTGATTACCCTTTTTCCTCTCCAAGAATATAATCCAATAATGCATACAAGGATATATTTTTCTCTTCTATTCATTTTGAAGAGTTTTAACACAATAATTATTTCCTTGCATACAATTATGTAATGTTCCAAATGGGAAAAAATATGTTCAGTAGGGAATATATTAAGATATTACACTATAGAATCACAGAAATATGGAATTACACAAATAGATCTAAACTAGAGATAGACTGGTAGGGCATTTACTGGATGCATCACCTTCACAAGGAAGGGTGAAATCCAGAGGCTTCTTGGCCTGTTCCAGACTCTGTCTATAGAAGAATGGTGAAACAAAGAAAGTATGGGAATGACACACTCATCTTAGATTTTTCTTCTCTTAGGAACCTTAGATCTACAGATCTAAAAAATGGATCCAAAAGAGAAGCAAAAACCAGCCAAGGAAAAGCGAGAGATTCCACTCTTATGAAAATCTGCAATAGGCTCAAAGAGGATGCTCTATAAGCAAGCCAGTGTAAAAATAACATATAAAAGGGTTGGTTTCCCTTATTTTAGGCTGTGTGGGACCTCAAAGCAGAGTTTTAGCAAAAATAAATCAGTTTAGAGCATTTAAATAGATCTCCCACAATCAAAACTAGTTGAAAATCAACTAAAGGAGAGAGCTGGTTAATAGAGAAACCATCCTTCAGGAATTGCGCAGTTTATAATGGAAGACACTAGAAATAAGCCATTAGACTCATGTTATAGTATGGCATCAAGAAATCATATCTATAATCAAGTTCCTTTGTATAAAAAATGGATTTACGTGAAGCAAGAGTTGGAATCCTTCAGAAATAATGGCAGAAACAAATGGAAAAGCTGCAGAAAGACTTGACAGCATTTTATATGAGGAGCTTCAGATATTGTAGGTTAATATTTGGAGATACAACTGATATATGGCTAAAACATCAAATCCAGACCATATCTGGAACTAATCAGCCTTCTTAACAAGATCCCCTTGGGGTTTTATCAAAATAATGCATAAATAAGTGTAGATCTAGCTTTTAATACACTGAAATTTTTATTGCAAATAAATTCAATAATTATAGAATCATGGCCCATATGCAAACAAAAATATTTTCAAATAATATGGTTACTTATCTTTTGATGCATACTTGGAATACTCTCTTGCTCTTCCTTGGCTCCATTCTCCATGTATTCTCCCCTTTCCCCCTTCTATTTTTTTCATATTCTTATAATAAATAGAATTAATAGAATGGAATAGATTTTATAAATCATAAAAGTATTCCAACTTTTTTCTAAATCATAAAATAATTCCATCTTTTCTAAATCATAAAAGCATTCTAGCTTTTCTAAATCATAAAAGTCTTCCAGTTTTTTTTTAAAATCATAAAAGAATTCCATCTTTTCTAAATCATAAAAGAATTCCAGCTTTTCTAACTCACGAAAGCAATCCATAAATTTCTCATGCTTTTATTTTTAAAGCTATATTTGTTTTTTCCTTGTGAAAAAAATATCACTTATCCATACTTTTTCCAAATCTATTACTCATTATTTCTAAAACCAAACTATTACTCATTATTGCTAAAACTCATAAAATATATCAACTTGGAAATATAATTTATTTCCATAGAAGAATTTAAATGATTCTAAATAAAATAATTAAGAAATAATTATACCAATATTCTTATAATTAAGAATTACAAGAATATTCTTCATGTAATATCAATATAATAATTAATAATATTTAATTATTCAATAAACCTCATTTTATGAGAGTTTTTATGGTGGCTTGCATGAGGGATATTACAAACTCCCTCCCTTAATGAGAAAATCGTCCTCAATTTTCCTTTCTTGTTGGAACATTAGCCTTTAATTTTCATTAGAAATGATTTAGGAAATGTAAAATAATACCTAAATCATAATCCTTTCACAAAAACTCAAGGATAACTTAGCCCTTTAATCATCAAAATGATAACAAAAACTCTATCAAGTGCACGTTTCATTTTATTTAGGAGTTACACTAGTCTTTCTTTCCCACTAATGTTTTTGTAAGTTACTGTCTTTCCCTCCCACAATAATTTCGATCAAAGTCAAACTCGTGGTATTTATCTCCAACCATTTCCTTTGCAAATTACTTTCTTTCTCTCCCACAGTAATTTCATTCAAATTCAAACTCACGGCATTAATCTCCGCCATGTTCCTCTAGTATGTCATGAATTTAAAGTTCAATAACTCATTATTTATCTAACATGATTTATTTTAGTCGCTTATATATTTCAACTAATTTCCTCTATGCATGCATATAGATCACTCATTTATGACATGTTCATTTGCTCATAAAAACACAACATAATTCATTCAAATTTTTGCTAAGATAATTTAATATACCATGCATGCAAAACTATAACACATGTAACAACTTTGAGACATGAAATTTACAGTCTATTGTAACATCCAACATCTTTAGATAATTTCGAGCATAGACATAATTTTATTTAACCGTAGTTAATTTCTGGGAGTTATTTAGGAACCCAGCATATTCCACCCAACCGTGCACTATCTCCAATAGTTACCCACCGAGCTAAGATCTACTTGCCACTAGAATCAACAACCTCATTGATTCCTTGGTGATTTCTTCCCAACAGATTTTTAGCAGCGTCTTGTTTTAAGGTCTGCCAACGTTTTTGCTTAGAACTTTTTGTTTTATATTTTTCGAAAAATATATTCTTCTTTTTCTTATTGGCAATATGATGTAGAGTGTTTTCCTTGATGGCAACCTACATGATAAAGTTGATGACAATCTACTTGATGAAGTTGTCCTTGATGGAAACCTACTTAATAATTTTCCTATGATAAGAAACCTATGTGTTAAAGATGTAAGAATGATGTATCTCCATCAATGCCAAAAGAGGAGCACTTGAAACAACAACAAAGAAAAGAGCAAATTAAATATGAAGCTGAGGCAGTTTTAGAAGGGTTAGTTGATTGGAGATCTGGAAAGGCAATAGAGACATCAGAGAAAACAGTGGCAGAGGAATTGGCATCTCAAACAGTAACTAGGAATAGAGAGGTAGCAGAGGCATCAGATGAAACAGAGGAATTAGAGATAGAATAGTAGAGTTGAATTAGGGGTTAATACAGTTTGCAAAGGAGATGGAAAAAGGGAGAGCTGCTAGGAAGAGACAAGGTAATAGATTGAAGGACAAATTGAATATCTGGAAACCATTTGTATATATTGATGAAGAACTATGGAATTGTGTTAAGTATGGTTGAGTAAATCTGGAATATATATGACCTGTGTGATCAATTTCATAATGGGCAGAGGATACCTAGGGTGCTCGGAGAGGAATGAAATCGTTGTTGCAGAGTTAGGGATATGTGTATTATATTGAATGATGTAATTATTGTGTGGAATCCCCGGAACCTCTATGTGAATAATCTCTGTAATGGAGTTGAATGATGTCCTGTGTAATTGGAAGGCTTGAATGATACTCTGTATCTGATGATGGAGTTGATGGGAGATGGCACAGATTAATGGAGTAGCGGAACACTTGGTGACGACGGAATGCGAAGTTGGATGGAACTAGGAGTAGAAAGGAAAAACATTAGAGTGAAAATTAATTATAATAATACATTGAAAAGGTGACGGAACCCTTCGTGGAGGAGCGGAACCATGACCAAGTGAACAGTGAAGGCGGTTTACGATTTTCATCGCACCACCTATGCGGAGTAAGCGGTATTTCCTAGTTGAGGAGCGATTCCACAGAGTGCTCGCAACGCGTCCCTGTACGACTTCACAAAACCACTTTTCATTGTGCGCCATCGCGTGTTATAGTTCGACCCAGGATGCACAACGATATCGTTGAGCGCTGTTGATCTGGGAAGGGGTCATCGGACGGTCATCATTTGTTGAGGGTGCGCAAATATTAACACAGGTACGGTGGGCCATCGCACGTTAATGTTCGGCATCGTAGGTCGAGTGATATGCATATATGCCGTTGATTTGGACGCTTGCTAATCTAACGGTGATCGGACACTGGACTTGCGCGAAGTTTACCTATGGTAACATGCACGTATTTGATTGGCTATTGACTATATTTGTGGGCTCGGGGTAAAAGGTATACCATATTATTTGAAAGTGTTAAAATGCGAAGGGTTAACTTTAATCGTAAAGTTCTGTTCAAAATTGTAAATATATTTATTTTATGAATTTCTTAAAATTGATAAATAAATTAAAAAGAAATCAGAGAGGTACGTAATGGTGCTAAAGGAAATACCGTTCAGGAATACCATTAGTAATTGAATGGTTTTGACCCATGGTTTTAATAAAGGTGAAAACTATATAAGGTGATGAAAATTATAAAGAATGGCATGCATGCAAAAGGGTTGATAATAAACGAATCTCTTTTATAGATATTTGTATGAATAAACTCTGATATATCTGAATCTATGGTGCACCTGTGAATATGATGATTGATCAAGATCTCTAGATCAGATGATGATTAATTCCTTGTTTAATCGATTGACGAAATCATGAAGAACGTATGCATGTGTAAGGGTTGTGAACGAATAAATTTCTCTAAGGAATATCTACATAGCCAAACTCTATTCTTAACTAATAAATCTGAAACTACGATGCAACCATGGATATAATGATCTGACAATGATGAATCTCTGGTTTTGAACGACGGATGAAATCATGAAGAACTGGTGTGAGTGTACTAAATGAATAAATCTGGTGGCCTGCAAGGTATGCCATGTGGAAACTGGTGGATCCAGTATGAAAACTGATGAAACGTGGTCCACAGTAGATCTGAGGGTCAAAGCCTTCAGTGAAGGGGTTGTAGCTCCCTTCTAGTGGTCGCTGGTAAACGAGAGCAGGGGGTTGTAGCTCCCTTCCAGGAAAGGCTGGTAAACGAGAGAAGGTTGCAACCTTCTACGGGTGGGTGCATGCGTGATGGTATGAGTCTGCACCAGTACAAAATTGTAAGAAATTCTCTTTATAATAAATATTGAAGACAGAGACGATAGCAATGGTGGTTTTCTCCTGAATTGGGTTTCCACCTTAAATACTGGTGTTCATGTGTGTTGCTTATGTGTTATGGTTTATTCTGTTATTTCTGCACATGCTTACTGCTTACTAAACATCTGATGAGTGAATGATGCAATGATCTAAGTTAAGAATTAAATGTATAATAAGATCTCTGGACATATGCAAGTTTTCTTAAGGATATCCACAGCTATATGTCAGTCGGTTTCAGTAAAGTAATGTATGGGTTTAAGAGAAACAAAAAGTGAAATTTTTTTCAGTTAGCTCTAAATACTGATTCACCCCCCCCCTCTCAGTATTTTTCCCAACAATTGGTATCGAAGCCAAGTTCTTCTGAAGGAGCTTAATCACTTGAAGGAGATCCGTCACAATGGGAAGAAAGAAAAATAAGAAGGCTACTCAAAGAAAGGAGATATCTTAGAAAATATGTGCAGTAGAAAATGAAGAAGATGGAACAGGTATTGATTGTTGTTCTTGTGATTCACTTCCTTGTGCATGCAATAGTGAAGATAATGAAAGTAATGTTATGGATCTAGAAGAGGTTCTCGAGATTAAAGTTGAAGATCGACTAAGATTATTTAATGAGAGATAATCTATCTACAAAGATATGATCTCTAGAATGAATGAACAGATAAACAAGTATCAAAAGTTGTATGATGAAGTAACCAATCACAGTGAAGGACTTGAAGCAGAAATCATCTCTCTGAAAGCAGATCTCAAAGCATCAAAAAGGAAGAATGAAGAACTTCTACAATCATTTGAATAAGAAGGACTTGAAGCAGAAATCATCTCTCTGAAAGCAGATATCGAAGCATAAAAAAGGAAGAATGAATAACTTCTACAATGATTTGAAGAAGAAGGACTTGAAGCAGAAATCATCTCTCTCAAAACAGATATGGAAAAATAAAATAAGAAGAATGAAGAAATCTTACAAAATTTTGAAGAACAAGAAAATGGGTTGAAAGAAGAGATTTTAAAATTGAATGATCAGGTAGAAGAAGGAAGAAGGGTCAAAGAAAGTATGAAGAAGCAATGCCAAATATTGGAGGTTGAGGTAAACATTTTAAAAGGTAAATTAGAAGAAAAAGATAAACTCTTGAGATTTCAAGATAGTACTAAGATTCTGGACAATATTCTTAGTAGTCAAAGGTCTCCTGTTAAATTTGGTCTTGGTTTCCATGAAACTGTTAAAGGAGAATCTATTTCACAAGAAAGTGCTAAAGATTCAAAAGATATTAATGCAAAACCTGAAATATTGAAAGAGACAAAAGGTCAACCGACAATCATGAACTCTCAAAAGAAATCATTCCCCCCTTTGATCAATAATGTTGAATGCTTTAAATGTCATAATTATGGGCATGTTGCAGCCAATTGCAGAAGAAAATTGTTTCAGTCACAAAAAAATAAATTCTACACAGAAAAGCACTCAGGTTTCTTTAAGGGATATTGTTTTTCATGCAGCAAGTATGGTCATAAAGCAGCTGATTGCAATAAAAGAAAGAATAGAAAAACACATTATAATCCCTATGCTTACTTTTCTGGTCATGCAAGATCTTATGCTTGTAACAAGTATGGACGTGTATAAAAAGAGTGTAGTATGAATAGATCTGAGAAATTGGACAATTTCCAACACACTATAAGAAATTTCAAGAAAAGATGGAAAAAGAAGGAGGACCGGTCATAAACGTAGGGAATATTGACCCTATTGCAGTCATGTGCTTCTAAAGCTTACTTCTCATAATGACTGCAGAAGTGATGTGAGATACATTATAGGAATCAATAATGTATCATCACAGGGGGAGAAATGAATGATAGTTGTGTTTATTTCTAACAGTGCATCTGATGTGAAGAAGACAGGTACAGGTGGCATAGGTTCAGGGGGAGCATAAGCCCAACTACTAAAGTTGCATTGTTCACATTGTGTTTTCTTATTCTTGTGATGCCCATGTTAGAATGATGTGATTTATTATGATGAGATTATGGGTAAGCCCTGATTGCTTTTTGTTGAAAAGTATCTTTTGTTTTCACACATGGAGGAGATGGAAAGATTATGATTCGGAGATAAGGACAGATCATGCAGAGTTTGATGCTGATGAAGTTGACTTGGTTGAGACCTTTTATACATAATTCCTACACTTGGTACATCATGATTATGAAATAAATATAAATCATAAAGATCTTGGTGATAACAGATCACATCGATGATTGCTTGATACATATTGACTATGATGAAGTTGTTCCGGTATGACAATTATTCTTGGAAAGAATATGATGTTTCTACAAAGATCCTGATATAGATTACTAATGTGCTTATGCTACAACTGTTGGATGACACTTGAAAACTTGGATACATTGTGTTATCTTTCTTCTCAGATATTGTTGATACAAGTCTGTGGTGTTTTCTCATATAGTGCCACTCTACTCTATTTTCATGATGATTCTCACATATGTTTCTATAAAAGGGAAATGGAAATTTCACCTTTATAATGACAAGAGATTGAGTTGATAGCTGGTTTCTACAGAAAGATACTATGATGCTTGAACCATAGACCTGGTCACAGGTTGAAGATATTGAACTTTATTGACAGAAAAGGATTGGTGCTGATGGGTACATCTGTGGTTATGAGGAAAAACCGACAACAAATAAAGATGATGGTGTTGTATATCTTCCTGCATCAAACAACAAAAATATAGAAGGTGAACCTAATGAAGCAACATAAGAAGATCTATCTAAAAAGGCTCCATCCAGTGCAACAAGCAACCGATGGCATATCTTTATCTCAAGCAAAATATCTCATATGTCCCAGGGAAGCATTTGAATATCTCAGACAGAAACTGGGAGTAGTCTCTTCCATGAAGAAGATCAGATTTACTTAAATACAGAATATTAAATTGGTTGTGAGGTGCTGTTGGGCATGTCTGAATGCATAGACTAAGGGGGAGCTTTGGTCTTATGAAAAATATGCATTGTTGGCATTCTAATTATTTGTTGTGGTCGGATCTCATGCTTGATATTCCTTGGTCTTGATTTTATAAGTTATAATGTGATGAAAAGGTCATGTTGAGGTCATGATGTAAAATTGTAATATTCAGTGATGTAAGGACTTGCTCAAATGTGTAAACCCACTTGGTTGGGTACTTGTGTCACATATGTAAATCCACTTGGTTGGATTATTGATGTAATTTTGAGTCCTTGGTGATAGGAAAGGTCATAGAGTCATGTACTTCATTGAATATTATGTTTAAATATTCAACATGAACTCAGGGGGAGCATGGTAACTTCAAAACACATCAGATATATAGAGCTCTTCTTTCTACAAGAGAAGAGAAACCTTGTTTTAGTTCTGATCCGCCCTTTGCCCTTGATGTCAAAGGGGGAGATTATCATGGTGTTTGAATAATGTATCGATCAGTTGTGGTGATCAAACACCATCATGGTTGCCATCAAGTCCAAAGGGAGAGATTGTTGGAAATATGATGCAGAGTGTTGTCCTTGATGGCAACCTACTTGATAAAGTTGATGAAAATCTACTTGATGAAGTTGTCCTTGATGGAAACCTACTTAATAAGTTGCCAATGATAAGCAACCTATGTGTTAAAGATTTAAGAATGATGTATCTCCATCAATGCCAAAAGAGGAGCACTTGAAACAACAACAAAGAAAAGAGAAAATGAAATATGAAGCTGAGGCAGTTTTAGAAGGGTTAGTTATTGGAGATCTGGAAAGGCAGCAGAGACATTAGAGAAAATAGTGGCAGAGGAATTGGAATCTCAAACAGTAACTAGGAACAGAGAGGTAGCAGAGGCAGTAGATGAAACAGAGGAATTAGAGATAGAGCAATAGAGTTGAATTAGGGGTTAATACAGTTTGCAAAGGAGATGGAAAAAGGGAGAGCTGCTAGGAAGAGACAAGGTAATAGATTGAAGGACAAATTGAATATCTGGCCAACATTTGTATATGTTGATGAAGAACTATGGAATTGTGTTAAGTATGGTTGAGTAAATCTGGAATATATATGACCTGTGTGATCAATTTCATAATGGGCAGAGGATACCTAGGGTGCCCAGAGAGGAGTGAAACCATTGTTGCAGAGTTAGGGATATGTGTATTATATTGACTGATGTAATTCTTGTGTGGAATCCCTTGAACCTCTGTGTGAATAATCTCTGTAATGGAGTCGAATGATGTCCTATGTAATTGGAAGGCTTGAATGATACTCTGTATATGATGAGGAGTTGATGGGAGATGGCGTAGATTAATGGAGTAGCGGAACACTTGGTGACGACAGAATGCGAAGCTGGACGGAACTAGGAGTAGAAAGACAAAACCTTAGAGCGCAACTTAATTATAATAATACATTGAAAAAGCAACAGAACCCTGCGTGGAGGAGCGGAACCATGACCAAGTGAACAGTGAAGGCGGTTTACAATTTTCATCACACCACCTATGTGGAGTAAGCGGTATTTCCTGGTTGAGGAGCGATTCCATAGAGTGCTCGACACGCGTCCCTATACGACTTCACAAAACCAATTTTCACTGTGCGCCATCGCGCGTTATAGTTCGACCCAGGATGCCCAGTGATACCGTTGAGCGCCGTTGATCTGGGAAGGGGTCATCGGGCAGTCATCATTTGTTGAAGGTGCGCGAAGATTAACACAGGTATGACAGGCCATCGCACGTTAACGTTCAGCATCAGAGGTCGAGCGATATGCATATACGCGGTTGATCTGGAAGCTTGCTAATCTAACAGTGATCGGATGCTGGACTTGTGTGCAGTTTACCTATGGTACCATGCGTGTATTTGATTGGATATTGACTATATTTGTGGGTCCGGGGTCAAAGGTTTACCATATTATTTGAAAGCGTTAAAATGCAAAGGGTTAACTTTAATCCTAAAGTTCTATTCAAAATTGTAAATATATTTATTTATCAATTTCTTCAAATTGATAAATAAATTAAAAATAAATCAAAGAGGTACGTAAGGGTGCTAAAGGAAATACCGTTCAAGAATACCATTAGTAATTGAATGGTTTTGACCCATGGTTTTAATAAACGCGAAAACTATATAAGGTGATGAGAATTATGAAGAATGGCGTGCATGAGAAAGGGTTGATAATAAACGAATCTCTTTTAGAGATATATGTATGAACAAACTCTAGTATATATGAATCTATGGTGCACCTGTGAATATGATGATTGATCAAGATCTTTAGATCAGATGATGATTAATTTTTGGTTTAATCGACTGAAGAAATCATGAAGAACGTATGCATGCGTAAGGGTTGTGAATGAATAAATTTCTCTAAGGAATATCTGCATGGGCGAACTCTGTTCTTAACTGATAAATCTGAAACTATGATGCACCTATGGATATAATGATCTGACGATGATGAATCTATGGTTTTGAACGACGGACGAAATCATGAAGAACTGGTGTGAGTGCACTGAATGAATAAATCTGGTGGCCTGCAGGGTATGTCATGTGGAAACTGGTGGATCCAGTATGAAAATTGATGAAACGTGGTCCGCAATAGATCTGAGGGTCGAAACCTTTAGTGAGGGGGTTGTAGCTCCCTTCCAGTGGTAGCTGGTAAATGAGAGCAGGGGGTTGTAGCTCCCTTCTAGGAAAGGCTGGTAAACGAGAGAAGGTTGCAGCCTTCTGCAGGTGGGTGCCTGCGTGCTGGTATGAGTCTGCACCAGTACAAAATTGTAAGAAGTTTTCTTTATAATAAATATTGAAGATAGAGATGAAAACAGCGGTGGTTTTCTCCCGAATTGGGTTTCCACCTTAAATACCGGTGTTCATGTGTGTTGCTTATGTGTGATGGTTTATTCCATTATTTATGCACATGCTGACTGCTTACTAAACATCTAATAAATGAATGATGCAATGATCTAAGTTAAGAATTAAATGTATAATAAGATCTCTAGACATATGCAAGTTTTCTTAAGGATATCCATAGTTATATGTGAGTTGGTTTTAGTAAAGTAACGTATGGGTTTAAGAGAAACAAAAAGTGAAAAGTTTTTCAGTCAGCTCTAAATACTGATTCACCCCCCCCTCTCAGTATTTTTCCCAACATTTCTTTAAAGCATGTCTTTCTCTCCAACTATGCTTTATTTTACCCCACTTAGTATTTATCTCCAAATAATTCATTAACATAATATTTCTCTCCCATTATGTTAATATTTCCTCTTTATTATTTTCTCCTAGGGATTTTTAGGAGACTTTTAGGGAAGGTCCATGTTGAACTTAACCACCAATAGCTTTTCATAAGCTGGAAAGAAGTATTCTAAAACTCTAAATTTATTTCCTGAATACCCCAACTGAAGTATTCATTAACTCAACAATAAAATAAAATATTACCTCATTACATCAATCCCATCATAGCTTCCATAGCCATTGTATCCAATAAAAATTCAGTGTCTAAAAATAGTCAATGTCTACAAATCCACTGTAATTTACATAATTTTCCATTTGCATATTATCATTAAGGAAAATGAACATTTATGTACACCATGCATCTATACTTGACCCACAACATGGGTCCCACAATTTGTCAAAGTACATTGACAACAATTCATCAGATGTAATATGCATGGTATACATTCAAAATTGCCACATAAGAATAATAATGCAACTTAGAAAAAATACATTGACATATCTCTGATACCATAGAATTATACTTTATTTAAGGTCTCACCTTAGCAACCATCAATATTGTACATAACTAATAGTCCCATTGAACACTAGGACACAAAATGTGATTTTTCTTCTTTCCTTACCATTAGCTTGCAGCCATGTAAGCAACAACCATTAAGGAATTTTCGGAAAATAATTTTGCAATCATGCAATATAAAACCATTGTAGACTTTTATCAAATAGTGTGCAAGCATGCAATCTACAACCAATTCAACATTCCAAGAAAGAGTTTGAAAGCACGCAATATACATTGATCTTGGAATTATAACAACAATTTGCAAGCATGAAATCTATAGTCAATGAGACATTCTAACAAATATTTGGAAAGCATACAATCTACCGCCATTGAGGGACTAGTTAGCAGACATGAAATAATTTTCCATAAATATGTTCAAAATTTTCAGAGAGATAGTAAAAATAGAATTAATAGAATAGCATGAATCATATTCATATCGTCAATGGTAGAATTTCTGCCCACAACACAACCAACAATCCCTACAGGAGTGTCTAATAAAAAATGTAACACCCCTAGTTTTATGTTTCCTTCAAGCTAGACATTTTAACTTTAGTCCAAAGGGGAGTGGACCCCAATGGATAAGTATTTTGTGGATTTAATTAGGTATTTAGTTATGGGAATAAAATAAAATAATTATGTGCAGATTTACCAAATAAGAATTATGAGATCACTTGCTAAATCCATGAGGATGGAAAGAGGCAAATACTTTCCCCAAAAATATTTCAAAAATCCTTGCAAGAATTTATTGCCAAATTAGATTTTTGAGGAAGAATCTAGTTTTCCCCAATGAGGTGGAGAGTAGTTGGGAAGAGGTAAAAAGCTAAGAAAAGCAGAAAGTAGCTTTAAAAGTCCCTAAATAAGGGAAGCCTAGGGAAACAAGAAAAAAAACATCCTGTAATTCTGGACGTAGAATTGGAAACGGGCTTTGGGAAGCATAAGCTTAAATAAGCTACTCCAGAACATATTGGGGTTGGTCTGTTCTAGGAGATGATCTTAGCTCGGGGATGAGTTCTTTAGGACAGAAGAACTCTAAGGTTGGGAGGTTGGTCAATTGCAGAATTGGTATGTTCATATTGTTATAAATGATTAAATTATGGGTTATTGTGAAATATGGTTAGTTACTGCATATGTTATGGTACTTCCAAGTTTTTTCACATTGGTATTCCTTACATTTAACAGAACTATGTGGAAGAATTTAAAATTTCCCCTCCATCTCTGTATATTTGTAGGAATAGGATTTATGGGGAAAATCCACTAGAAGCTCTAAACCTGTTAAGGTTTAAATCTGGAGATTTATACTACTCCCATAAATCAGTAAGGGTGTAACTTTAATCTACTTCTGTGAATGTACAGTCATCAAAATATTCTATGATAAAAATTTGTATACATAAATACATGCAGAACTAACTAGCTGAAATGTTGCACTTTCAATTGAGAAACTAGTGTTAGAGAAATTGCAGAAATAAGGAATGCTAGCAAAATTCTAGAACTGTGTGGTAAATAAGAATATGGAAAGATAAATCATTAATAAAATTAGATTAACCACCTTATACAATGGTAGAGGCCACTGTTAATTCTGCATAACAGAGAAAATAAGTCTGTCCCTGTGTGATTTAAGTCAAACCTAGGAAAGCTACAATCTCTACTCAATGGAGATAACATTTTAGACAATCATGTATATGGATAAGTACAGGAAAAGACTAAAAAATATTTCTAGAGTAATTTATTGTATTTTCATGGCAAGAAGCCATGGTAAATTATATTATACAGAGGAACCCACTAGCTTAATTCAAGAAATCAAATTAGCATGAACAGTACAGAGAGTCAGAAGTGAAATATTGTAGAGTATGAATCATCTAAATTAACATCCAGTTAAACTAGTGAGATGAGATATTAATAAATATAATATCAGTGAATATCATCATATGCTTCCCACAACATAATCATAAGCAATATTCCATTGACAGTTTATTAATCCTTATATATCTGTGTAGGAAAAAAAAGAACTTTCCAGAGAAGTGTGCCATTACGGTTAACCAAAAAAAATAATAATATACATAAAAAGTCCAGAGAAATTATACATTGCTGGAAAATATTTAGACATGAATCTGAGTCAGAGATTATGATAGAGAAAAATCCCTATAACTCTGTGTATAAACAACCAATATTCCGTGTTATTGTTTCAGAGAAGTCGACCGGGAGTAAAATGATGGTCCATCTCTATAGGAACCTATGAAGAATTCTAAATAAGTAATTGAGGAAAAATCATTTCCCACAGGAAATTAGATGCCGACCTGTGTCAAGCGAGAAGAAAACTGTTAAAATTGATCTATATAAAAGATACATACGACGTCCTTCCAAATTCACACTCACTGAAGAAATAATGTACCTGCAAAAGCATCGAGGGAAATAAGTAAATATGTATGAATAAAATCAGTATAGACGTACATAAGAAGTTTTGAGAACCAGGTAAGTCGAAACTTGCCCAAGGATAGTAGAAAAAAAAAGTCCCTCCCAAAAATCTTCTGCGAGCAACCGAGAAGAATTAGATATATATAAAACGTGTAATTAACCAAGCCAGACTATGATTCAACAATTTTACAAATTAATACCTCAGAAGAGAGACTCCGTGTCATGAAGGAGAGCTATGTGAATTGAAAACAAAAAATTTGCATAGGATACGACAATGTCATGGATACGCTTGGATGCAGTCCAAGAAATGGAACGACAATCGAGACTGGAGTAAAGTGTAGGAAGAAAATCATAAGATGGTGATAGGGTCAGCAAGGTAAAACTGAAACCAATCACTCAGAACACATCAAAATGGGTATAGTAAGGACACCGGAATGAAAAAATATAATTTCTAGCAAATAATAAAGAGGCGACGCTGAGAAATTAAGTTTACAAGCCCTAGACGAATAGTATTCAAGCAAATGTATGAAGTCGCTCTACAAACCCATGTGTAAAAATGAAGTCCTGCTATACGTTGACTCAATAACCAGGATATATATCATAGGAATTGCAACTCGGCATTAATGCGATGCCTGTATAGACAAATCCTCAATCAAAAGAGAAATGCAAGCCGAGATAGAAAGCAAAATTTATCATTCTTCTTAACATTACATCAATAGTCGATATGGATAGCAATGTGAGTGCTAACACATCGGCGTAAAGAAAATTGAGAAGAAAGAGTATACTGTGTCACCATATAAGTCTTGAGGAGGAAATAATGTTAAATGAGGTTCAAAGTGTATAATGCAAAGTTACCTGGAATGATTAAACTCATGGCACGGTGACGTCTACACGAGTTCGTGTAAGGGCATGCCAGATAGCTAATTTTAAACGCAGAAGGGGAGCCGAGAGACCTCTGCGTTCTCTGAGAAAAACATTTCAAAGTGACAAATGAAAGTTGCATAGTGAAGAATTGAATAATATATCAGAACAAAACCCTAACTCATCGCTGATCTCCACCGTCCACGTGGAGAGCGATGCCCAAACTAGGATAAGGCCAGTCGGAAACGGCCTCGAAAAAAACAAGATCGTCACAGTACGAGCTACAAGATTTACAAATTGATACAATAGTACTCATTCACATCAACTGCTATACGAAAATCCATGAAAAACAACGCATATTCAGATCCTCATAAATGAAATGTGCCAGGGACACAACGCAACACTTCTCGAAGTGAATGAAGTAACATTTAAAAAGACGTAACATTCAACAGAGAATAAATGAAAGCAGACAAGTACTGCTTCGTTGGAAATGCCCATTTATAAACCCTAGCCCTTATATTTATCAATGAAAACAAGTTAAGACGTTGTCGTTGGGATGGGATGATCGAAAATTTTAACGAGTTGGTATATAAATTGCCATACGAAACATATATGAAACCATAATACAACAAAGATGTTCACATGTGAATATTAAACGTATTCCAAGCCTGAGTTAAGGTTGGGTACTTTGATAAGTGAATACACATCATCTCACACCCGTGCATAGGGGTATTGGAACATTGAAAATTCGAAGTATGGTATGTGCTTTGTATTATAATGGGAACCAATGCATTTTTAACATAACATCAAGGTTAATAAAACCATAAATTGGATTAATAAAAAAAATAATGTCCAGTAAAAGAGAGATGTGTCACAAAATGAAAAACCATGATACAATAGTAGTATATGTTCAATTCCCAATGATACACAATAGTGAGGAATTGACTGAAAAAAAATAAAAATAAATAAATAAATAAATAAATAAAATAAATAAATAAATAAATAAATAAATAAATAAATAAATAAAAATAAATAAATAAAAATAAAAATAAAAATAAAAATAAAAATAAAAAATAAAAAAAAAATAAATAAAAGATAAAAAATAAAAAAATTGGTGAATTAGAGAGACATGAAAAATGGTATCAGAGCCCACATTAGAAAAACTAGGCAGTTGTTGTGCTCACTGTATAAATTATTTCTTGTTGAAAAAAAAAAAATTATTACTGATATGTGTTGTTTAGTGTACATTGTGGTGCTGAAACAGAAAAGTCAAATCGCAGGAGGTGATGAAATTTTTGTTGATTTGCGTGATGAAGATAATACAATAGATCCCAATGCTCCAGTGATGGCTATGTTGCACAGTTTGCGATGAGAGATGGCTAAGCTAAGAAGCCAAAATGACAGACTGTCATTAGCAAGTGAGGAGCAAGAAAAGCTCATCAGAGAATTGACTTCACGGAACAGCCAGGAAGGTGAAGGTTCTGAAAAGAGGAAGAAGGGAAAGTTCTCTGATGATTCTGAGGAATATGACACTACTAGACATCAGTATAAACAGAGAAAGGAATTACAGGAGAATTCTGAAAGATCAAACCTCCCTCCTATGATGGGGAGAAGGAGGAAGATGCTGAGGCTTGGTTGTTGAATATGATTAAATATTTCCAAGTCTATGAATATGAAAGTAATCTGAAGGCTAGATTAGCTATTTATCAATTACAGGGTAAGGCTACTCTGTGGTGGGAGGAGACGAAAATGGTCCATGCCATTGATGAAAAGACAGTGACTTGGGAAGATTTCCAAGTCAAATTTAAGAACTGCTATTTGAGCGAACGTTATTATGATGATAAAGCAAAGGAGTTCCATGAACTCAGACTGGGACATCTCACCATAGATGAGTTTGTCACCAAGTTTACAAATCTGTTAAGGTATGTCCCTTATATTCGTGAAGATAAGGCAAAGGTACAAAGGTTTTTGAACTGTTTGCCTGCTGTGTATAAGGAGAAAATAGAATTTGATAATCCAAAAAGTATGGACGAAGCGGTGAGGAAAGCTAGATTATGCTACCAGCAGTTTAAAGGAAAGGGTGAGCATGGGAAAAGTTAGGTACACAAGGGTGAATTCAAAGGAAAGAAACATAAACCAGCTTACTTGAATAACTTTGGTAGGGACCATCAACGGAAGAAATTTAACAAATCCAAGGAAAGTCAAACTGCTCAGTCCCAAGTTGGTTCAAAACAAATAGATGGAGTCAATAAGAAGGAGGGAGCAGTCAAAATGTGGGAACCGTTAAAATGTTGGGGTTGTGGAGAACCGCATCTGTTGAGGGATTGTCCCCACTGAAATTTTCAGAGGATTGTGAGGGATTGAGAAGCTACCACAGTGAATGACATAGCAAGGAATATACCCACTATCAGTGCGGCATTAGAAAACCAACAAGCAGAACATCAGGCTACTATGGTTGAGATGGAAGGTAAAATTGATGACCAATCTGTTACCGTTTTAATTGATTTGGGTGCTTCTTTGAGTTACATTAGTCCACCAATTGTAGAGAAATGCAATGTCAAAACTAAAAAATTTCAACAGTCTTGGTTGGTCTAGCAAGCCACTGGCACAAAGCGAAAATTAACTCATAAGTTACCTCAAACATCAATTAAATTGAATGATGTTCAGACAAAAGTAAACTTAAACATTCTTCCCTTAGGCTCATATGACTTGCTGATAGGAATGGACTGGTTAGAAAAGAGAAAGGCTATGATGAACTGTTGGGATAAAACTTTACATTGCATAGATGAGGAAGGGAGACCCTTTATCCTCAAAGGAAAGCCAAAACCAATTTTTGTAAGACAAATATCAGCTCTGCAATTAAAGAGGAAAGCAAGGAAGGGATATCAAGTATATGCTGTACATGTTGAGGAATTAGGACAGCAACCTGAAGAAAATATGCTGGACACTCTGCCAGTGGTAAGATAATTTAAGGAAATTTTTCCAGATGAGATTCCTCATCTTCCCCCGAAAAGAGAGATTGACTTTTCAATCGATATGGTGCCTGGAGCAACACTTGTCTCTGGATCCCCTTATCGAATGAGTCCCCTGGAACTCATGGAACTGAAAATGCAATTGCAAGAATTGCTGGATAAGGGTTATATCAGACCGAGTGTGTCTCCTTGGGGAGCACCGGTGTTGTTTGTGAAAAAGAAAGATGGAACCTTTAGAATGTGCATTGACTATTGTCAGCTGAATAATTTGACAATTAAAAAAAGATACCCTTTGCCCCGAATTGATGATATTTTTGATCAGTTAAGAGGAGCTTCAATATTTTCTAAGATTGATTTAAGGACTAGTTATCACCAGCTTAGAATTAAGGAAGAAGACATTAGTAAAATAGCCTTTCGAACCAGGTATGGTCACTACGAATTTGTAGTCATACCTTTTGGGTTGAAAAATTCCCCTGCCACGTTTATGTGCTTAATAAAAAACGTTTTGAATAAGTACTTGGATAAATTCGTACTAGTGTTCATAGACGATATTCTAGTTTATTCAAAAAATGAGGAAGAGCATAAAGAACACTTAAGGATAGTTTTGCAAACCTTGAAAGAAATCCAGTTATATGCCAAATTCATTAAATGTGGATTTTATAAAGATAAGATTCAATACTTGGGGCATATTATTTCTGAAAAAGGATTGGCTGTGGACCCTGAGAAAATAAAGGCTATTAGAGAATGGCCGGTGCCCACTGATGTTTCAGCAGTAAGGTCATTTATGGGGATTGCAGGTTATTATACAAGGTTTGTGGAAATATTTTCTGCATATCATATCCCATAACTTCACTACAAAGAAAATGTGTCAAATTTGAGTGGACTGAAAAATGCCAAAACAGTTTTCAACAATTAAAATTAAAACACACTACAACCCCTATACTGAAGATTGCAGATCCTGACAAATAATTTGTTGTGTGTACTAATGTCTGTAGAGAGGGGTTGGGAGGAGTTCTGTTGCAAGAAAATTCAGTTATTGCATATGAGTCTAGGAAAATTAAGACGCATGAACAAAACTATAGTGCATATGATTTAGAATTGGCTGACGTAATCCATGCCTTGAAGATGTGGCGACACTATCTTCTTGGAAAGAAATTTACATTGATGACTGATCATATTAGTCTTAAATACTTCTTTTCCCAAACTGATTTGAATGCTCGACAAGCCAGATGGTTGTCTTTTCAGAGTAAATTTGATATAGACATAAAACATATCAGAGGGAAAGAAAACAAAATTGCTGATTCACTGAGCAGAAATTCTTGCCAAAAAATAAATAACATTAGAAGTAGTGCTAATTTTGATTTAGAAGAACTAGTGAAAAAGGTAGCAGACCAGGATCCAAATTATGAGAATATACAGGTGAAAATACTAAAGAAGGAAATGGCTAAATACACCCAAAACTAGAGAGGGATGATATGCTATAAAAACAGATTATATATCCCAAATGTAGAATCTTTGAAAAGAGAGATCCTAGATGAATACCATAAACAGCCATATGCAGGACATTCGGGATATCAGAAAATGCTTACAGCCTTGAAAAATAAATTTTTTTGGCTAGGAATGAAAAGGGATGTAGCAGAATATTTAGCTAGGTGCATGGAATGTCAACTATTCAAGGTTGAATACCAACACCCAGCTGGTCTATTAAATCCCTTGCCAGTTTCAGAATGGAAATGGGACACTGGTTCGATAGATTTTATAACTGGGTTGCCCAGGACAAAGTACCAGCATGACTCAGTGATGGTAGTGGTAGACACTTTAACAAAGTCTGCACACTTCATACCCATAAAATTTACTTTTGGGACAAGCCAAGTAGCAGATGTGTTCCTGAAAGAGATAGTAAGGTTACATGGGGTCCCAAGGATAATTATTTCAGATAGAGATGCTAAGTTCACAACTGCCTTTTGGAAAGGTCTGTTTGGGGGCATGGGCACTAAAATGAATTTTAGTACCACATATCACCCTCAGATGGATTGTCAAACAAAAAGAACAAATTAGATCTTGGAGGATATGATGATAATTTATGTGATGGATAGGCCATCAAAATGGGAAGACTATTTTCACTTGGCTGAATTTTCTTATAACAACAGCTATGAATTCTCCATCAAAATGAGCCCGTTTGAGGCACTCTATGGAAGGAAGTGTCGTACTCCTTTAAGTTGGAGCCAGCCTGAAGATAAACTAGTTTTGGGGCCAGATACTTTATTAGAAATGGAAAGGATTGTCAAACAAATATAGAGAAATATCAAGACAGCACAAGATCGCCAAAAAAATTATGTTGGTAAGAAGAGGGTTCATCGAGAGTTCAAAGTGGGTTATCATGTTTATTTGCGTATTAAACCAAAAAAGAGAACACTTTATGCTGGAAGTTGTGCAAAATTGGCTCCTAGATATTGTGGGCCTTTTGAGGTGTTAGAGAGGGTAGGACCAGTGGCTTATAAGCTAGCCCTACTGCCCCATGTTAAAGTTCATGATGTATTTCATGTTTCGTTATTAAAAAGATATATACATGATGCTTCTCACATTGTTGATTTGAATGTGATACAAGTGGAACCAGAAGGGGAGTTCCTTCCAGAGCTGCTTCAAATATTGGAGCAGGAAGAAATTGAATTGAGGAATCGAACAGTAGCAAGAGTAAAGGTGCAGTGGAAGCACTTTACTGCTAAAGAAGCTACATGGGAAAGAGAAGCTGAGATGATGGAAAAATATACATCTTTGTTCGAACAATGAAATTTAGTAGTTAGTTATCAACACCGAGGACGGTGTTTGCTTTCAGAGGGGGAATATGTAACACCCCTAGTTTTATGTTTCCTTCAAGCTAGACATTTGAACTTTAATCCAAAGGGGAGTGGACCCCAATGGATAAGTATTTTGTGGATGTAATTAAGTATTTAATTATGGAAATTAAATAAAATAATTCTGTGTAGATTTACCAAATGAAAATTATGATATCACTTTCTAAATCCATGAGGATGGAAAGAGGAAAATACTTTCCCCAAAAATCTTTCAAAAATCCTTGAAAGAATTTATTTCCAAATTAGATTTTTGAGGAAAAATCTAGTTTTCCCCAATGAGGTGGAGAGTAGTTGGGAAAAGGTTAAGAGTTGAGAAAAGAAGAAAGAAGCTTTAAAAGTCCCTAAATAAGGTAATCCTAGGCAAACAAGACGAAAAGCATCCTGTAATTCTGGACACAGAATTGGAAATAGGCTTTGGGGAGCATAAGCTTAAATAAGCTACTCCAGAACATATTGGGGTTGGTATGTTCTAGGAGATGATCTCAGCTCAGGGGTGAGTTCTTGAGGACATAAGAACTCTAATGTTGGGAGGTTGGTCAATTGCAGAAGTGGTATGTTCATATTGTTATGCATGATTAAATTATGGGTTATTGTGAAATATGGTTAGTTACTGCATATGTTATGGTACTTCTAAGTTTCTGCACATTGTTATTCCTTACATTTAACAGAACTGTGTGGAAGAATTTAAAATTCCCCCTCCAACTCTGTATAGTTGTAGGAATAGGATTTATGGGGAAAATCCACCAAAAGATCTAAACCTGTTAAGGTTTAAATCTAGAGATTTATACTACTCCCATAAATCAGTAAGGTTGTAACTTTAATCTGCTTCTGTGAATGTACAGTCATCAAAATATTCTATGATAAAAACTGGTATACATAAATACATGCAGAACTAACTAGATGAAATGTTGCACTTTCAATTGAGAAACTAGTGTTAGAGAAATTGCAGAAATAAGGACTGCTAGCAAAATTCTAGAACTGTGTGGTAAATAAGAATATAACAAGATAAGTCAGTAATAAAATTAGATTAACCACCTTATACAATGGTAGAAGCCACTATGAATTCTGCATAAGAGAGAAAATAAGTCTGTCCCTGTGTGATTTAAGTCAAATTTAGGAAAGCTACAATCTCTACTCAGTGGAGATAACATTTTAGACAATCATGTATATGCAGAAGTACAGGAAAATACTGAAAAATATTTCTAGAGTAAGTCATTGTATTGTCATGGCAGGAAGCCATGGTAAATTATATTATACAGAGGAACCAACTAACTTAATTCAAGGAAGCAAATTAGCATGAATATTACAGAGAGTCAGAAGTGAAATATTGTAGAGTATGAATCATCTAAATTAACACCCAGTTAAACTAGTGAGATAAGATATTCATAAATATAATATCAGTGAATATCATCATATGCTTCCCACAGCATAATCATAAGAAATATTCCATTGACAGTTTATTAATCCTTAGATATCTGTGTAGGCAAAAAAAGAACTTGCCAGAGAAGTGTTCCATTACGGTTAACCAAAAAAAAAAATATACATAAAAAGTCCAGAGAAATTATACATTGCTGGGAAATATTTAGAAATGAATCTGAGTCAGAGATTATGATAGAGAAAAATCCCTATAACTCTGTGTATACACAACCAATATTCCATGTTATTGTTTCAGAGAAGTCGACTGGGAGTAAAATGATGGTCCATCTCTATAGGAACCTATGAAAAATGCTGAATAAGTAATTGAGGCAAAATCATTTCCCACAAGAAATTAGATGCCGACCTGTGCCAAACGAGAAGAAAACCATTAAAATTGATCTATATAAAAGATACATACGACGTCCTTTAAAATTCACACTCACTAAAGAAATAATGTACCTGCAAAAGCATCGAGGGAAATAAGTAAATATGTATGAATAAAATCAGTATAGACGTACATAAGAAGTTTTGAGAACCAGGTAAGTCGAAACTTACCCAAGGACAGTGGAAAAAAAAATTCCCACCCAAAAATCTTCTGCAAGCAACCGAGAATAATTAGATATATATAAAACGTGTAGTTAACCGAGCCAGACTATGATTCAACAATTTTACAAATTAATACCTCAGAAGCGAGACTCTGCCTCACGAAGGAGAGCTATGAAAATTGAAAACAAACCATCTTCATAGGATACGACAATGTCATGGATATGCTTGGTTGCAGTCCAAGAAATGGAATGACAATCGAGACTGGAGTAAAGTGTAGGAAGAAAATCATAACATTGTGATAGGGTCAACAAGGTAAAAATGAAACCAATCACACAAAACATGTCGAAATGGGTATAGTAATGACACTAGAATGAAAAAAAAAGGAATTTCTAGCAAATACTAAAGAGGTGACGCTGAGAAATTAAGTTTATAAGCCCTAGACGAATAGTATTCAAGAAAATGTATGAAGTCACTCTACAGACCCATGCGTAAAAATTAAGTTCTGCTATACGTTGACTCAATAACCAGGATATATCATAGGAATTGCAACTCAGCGTTAATGTGACGCCTATATAGAAAAATCCTCAATAAAAAGAGAAATGCAAGCCGAGATAGAAAACAAAAATTATCATTCTTCTTAACATTACATCAATAGTCGATATGGATAGCAATGTGAGCGCTAACACATCGGCGTAAAAAAAATTGAGAAGAAAGAGTATACTATGTCACCTTATAAGTCTTGAGGAGGAAATAATGTTAAATGAGGTTCAAATGGTATAATGTGAAGTTACCTCGAACGATTAAACTCGTGGCACGGTGAGGTCTACACGAGTTCGTGTAAGGGCATGTCGGATAGCTAATTTTAAATGCAAAAGAGGAGCCGAGAGACCTCTGCATTCTCTGAGAAAAACATTTCAAAGTGACGAATGAAAGATGTGGAGTGAAGAATCGAATAATATATCGGAACAAAACCCTAACTCATCGCTGATCTCCACTGTCCACGTGGAGAGTGATGCCCAAAATAGGACAAGGCCAGTCAGAAACGGCCTCGAAGAAAACAAGATCGTCACAGTATGAGCTACAAGATTTACAAATGGATACAATAGTACTCATTCACATCAACAGCTATACAAAAATCGATGAAAAGCAACGCATATTTAGATCCTCATAAATGAAACGTGCCAGGGACACAACGCAACACTTCTTGAAGTGAATGAAGTACCATTTAAAAAGACGTAACATTCAACTTAGAATAAATGAGAGCAGAAAAGTAGTAGTCCCTTGGAAATTCCCATTTATACACCCTAACCATTATAGTTATCAATGAAAACAAGTTAAGACGTCGTCATCGGGGTGGGATGATCGATATGTTTAACGAGTTTGTATATAAATTGCCATACAAAAAATATATGAAACCATAATACAACAAATATGTTCATATGCGAATATTATACGTATTCCAAGCCTGAGTTAAGGTTGGGTACTTTGATAAGTCAATACACATCTTCTCACACCCGTGCGTAGCGGTATTGGAACATTGAAAATTCGAAGTATGGTAAGTGATTTGTATTATAATGGGAACCAATGCATTTTTAACATAACATCAAGGTTATTAAAACCATAAATTGGATTAATAAAAAAAATAACGTTCAGTAAAAGAGATATGTGTCACAACATTACAAACCAAGATACAATAGTAGTATATGTTCAATTCCCAGTGATATACAATAGTGAGGAATTGACTTATAAAAAAAAAAAAAGTTTGGTGAATCAGTGAGACATGACAAGAAAAATCAACCACATTATTGATCCAAGTCTAAAAATAACTTTTTCTTGGAATCAACATTAGGGTTACATGACCTCAAGGTATTAATACCCATTGATGTTAAGATGAATCATATGCAATTATTTAAAACAACAAAATTGTGGATCTCAATTACCACTTTTTGTCGAACACATGGAATGCAAACTTCCCTCTACCAATCTAAATGAAGAAAGAGAACCCACAATTATGCTACTATGTTTTTTTCATTGACTTTAAGTTTATTATGTGAGTTCTACTTCACTCATTGCTTATTTTTATCAACTAAATGGTTTCATTCAAATATATATATATATATATATATATATATATATATATATATATATATATATATTGTTTTCAACATTCCATTGTCCTCTTCAGGGTCAACCCCAACTTCTATATTATTTAGTTATCGCACCAACCATACATGTATTCATTATTTATAGGTAGTGCATGATAACTTTAGCCATTATTTTCCATTTGTTTTTGTTATGCACCATAATAATTTTTCTCATATTATGCATGCAAAGGTTGGTAATTAATATGCAATATAAACAGTGAGTGCTCAAGATGGTTCATAGGTACAATAGAAGTTTTATTGTCTTTTATCCACATCCATATTCAAATTTCATGAGCACCACTTTTAAAGAAACATTATAACAGTCTACTCTTTCATGCAATCATTAATCATACAACATGCATCTCATGTTAATTTTAGTATACTACAAGTTTAATTAAAATCATACCTGAGATGATGCCCACTAGCATCATACCTCTACTTCCTTTTTGCATAACGATTCCCAAAAGGCGCCAGCGTTGCAACCTTTTGCTCTGATACCATTTGTAACATACCCCGATAACCTCACAGGAAAAATGCATGGAGTTAGGAATTTTATTTTCAACATTTAGGAATGTGTAACCTTATAAATTACTTTATATATTTCTGCATTAACCATTTAAATACCCATCATCATCACTTAGAGAAATATTTAGCAAAAATCATAGTGAGTTACACAACCATTAATTTTCCTTGTTGTAGCATATTAACTTAAATTTTCTACTATAACCATGCATCGATCCCTTGATCATTTTAATTCAATCACTAGATCACATAATTGATAATATCAACATCACATCATGAAATAAATTAACATCACGAAAATGACACAATGAACAATAACATAAATTGACACTGATATACCCTGGAAACCCCGTAGGGTGAAAACCAACAAACTTTTAATTTTATTATTAAACGCTCATGAGGGATGTCACCCCTCACTCAATGGTTATAAGGGAGTCCATCCCTTGACCATTGTCATAAAATATACATATAAAAATAAACTTAAAAGAAACATAACTAGCTATAAGCTATTACAATCATCATGATACCATTTACCCATGAATCATTAATCTCTATCTTTGTAGTCAGACTGTTTTCTTCAGGGGATCATCGTGCAATTGGAACTACTAAACTTGCATGGACTAACAACTCTTTATTTTCCACAATGTTAAACTTGGAAATTCCTTTTCTGAAGTCACCCTTCTTTCCCGTCATTGTTGTCGTCACAACACTTGATATCATGATTAGATAAAATATTAATAAACCAATAATCAATCTCTATTTATGACACTTCAACAAATATTTGTATGCATGTATAAAATATAACCACATTGACATTAGTTTCCTTATTTAACATCATTTCACATGCACTAGAAACAAATAAATCACTATCAAGCATGCTCTTTATAACCCACACTAACAAAATCTTGCATATACTTTCATATTATTTCCAAAAGAAAGCTAACATACTATATAATAATATTGTGCATGCAAATGCATAACAAAATTTCGAGATAACTATCCCAACAAGAAAATTCTCTTTTTGCCTACTCTTATGTTTTCTTTTCAAAATGGTTTAATGCAATAGATGTTATAGTTATGCATGTGAATACATGTTCTTTTCCAAAAACATATTTTCCACCCAAGATCTATTCATAATGGTTACTGTGTATAACAATTACAACTCTATTTAAAACAAAGGTAACATACAAGTTATAGTTTTGTGCATGCAATAACATATCTTGTTCTTCCTACATGTAAAACATATATTTCTTTCCAAAAGAAACTAAATAAATATTTCATGGAAAAATAAACACATTTCTTTTCCAAGGGTCAAACGCATACCACTTATCATTTCATGCATGCAAAGTGACATTTCCCTCTCATCCAAAAGATATAACCAATAACTATGCATAATATTCTCCCAAGATAAATCTAATACCATAGCTAATCCCTTTAGGTTGGAAAAATACATATTATTTTGCCCAAAAGAGGGCTAACACAATAAATATTATGTGATTTCATCTTCGTTTTCTCTAGAAATATAATACTCAAAACTATATTTTTCCCATGCATAAAAGAATATATGTTTCTCTAAATAATATTACATAATAAAGCATGTGATTACCCTTTCTCCTCTCCAAGAATATAATCCCTTAATGCATACAAGGATATATTTTTCTCTTCTATTCATTTTGAAGAGTTTTAACACAATAATTATTTCCTTGCATACAAGTATGTAATGTTCCAAATGGGAAAAAATAGGCTCAGTAGGGAATATCCTAAGATATTCCACTATGGAATCACAACAATATGGAATTACACCAATAGATATAAACCAGAGATAGACTGGCAGGGCATTTACTAGATGCATCACCTTCACAAGGAAGGGTGAAATCCAGAGGCTTCCTGGCCCGTTCCAGACTCTGTCTATAGAAGAATGGTGAAACACAGCAAGTGTGGGAATGACACACTCCTCTTAGATTTTTCTCATCTTAGGAACCTTAGATCTATAGATCTAAACAATGGATCCAAAAGATAAGTAAAAACCAACCATGGAAGAAGCGGGAAATTCCACTCTCAGGAAAATCTGCAATAGGCTCCAGAAGGACATTGTATAAGCAAGCCATTGTGAAAATAATGCAGAACAGGGCTAGGTTCCCTTATTTTAGGCTATTTCGGACCTCAAGCAAAGTTTCAGAAAAAATAAATGAGTTTAGAGGTTTTAACAGATCTCCCACAATCAACACTAGCTGAAAATCAGCTAAAGGAGAGAGTTGGTAAATAGAGAAACCGTCCTTTAGAAATTGCACAGTTTCTGCTGGAAGACACTAGAAATCAGCCATTAGACTCATGTTATATTATGGCATCAAGAAATCAGATCTATAATCAAGTTCCTTTGTAGAAGTATTGGATTTACTTGAAGCAAGAGCAAGAATCCTTCAAAAATAATAGCAGAAACAATTGGAAAAGCTGCAGAAAGACTTGACAGCATTTTATATGAGGAGCTTCAGCTGCTGTAGGTTAATATTCAGATCTACAACTGATATATGGCTGAAACATCAGATCCATACCAGATATGGAACTACTCAGCCTTCTTAACAAGATCCCCTTGGGGTTTTATCAAAATAATGCATAAATAAGTGTAGATCTGGCTTTTAATACACTGAAATTTTTATTGAAAATAAATTCAATCATTATAGAATCATGGCCCATATGAAAACAAAAATATTTTCAAAGAATATGGTTACTTATCTCTTGATGCATGCTTGGAATACTCTCTTCCTCTTCCTTGGCTCCATTCTCCATGTATTCTCCCCTTCCCCTCTTCTATTTCCCTCATAGTCTTATAATAAATAGAATTAATAGAATGGAATAGATTTTACAAATCATAAAATTATTCCAAATTTTTTCTAAATCATAAAAGAGTTCCGTCTTTTATAAATCATAAAAGCATTCTAGCTTTTCTAAATCATAAAAGTATTCCAGTTTTTTTCTAAATCATAAAAGAATTCCATATTTTCTAAATCATAAAATCATTCCAGCTTTTCTAACTCACAAAAGGAATCCATAAATCTCTCATTCATTTATTTTTAAAGCTATATTTTTTTTTCCTTGTGAGAAAAATATCACTTATCCATACTTTTTCCAAATCTATTACTCATTATTTCTAAAACCAAACTATTACTCATTATTTCTAAAACTCATAAAATATACCAACTTGGAAATATAATTTATTTCCATAGAAGAATTTAAATTATTCTAAATAAAATAATTAAGAAATAATTATATCAATATTCTTATAATTAAGAATTACAAGAATATTATTCATGTAATATCAATATAATAATTAATAATATTTAATTATTTAATAACCCTCATTTTATGAGAGTTTTTACGGTGGCTTACGCAAGGGATATTACAAACTCCCCCCCCCTTAAAGAGAACATCATCCTCAATGTTCTTTTCTTGTTGGAACATTAGCCTTTAATTTTCATTACCAATGATTTAGGAAATGTAAAATAATACCTAAATCATAATACTTTCACAAAAAATCAAGGAGCACTTAGCCCTTTAATCATAAAAATGATAAGAAAAACTCTATCAAGTGCATGTTTCATTTTATTTAGGAGTTACACTAGTCTTTCTTTCCCACTAATGTTTTTGGAAGTTACTGTCTTTCTCTCCCACAGTAATTTCAATCAAATTCAAACTCATGGTATTTATCTCCAACCATTTCCTTTGCAAATTACTGTGTTTCTCTCCCATAGTAATTTCATTCAAATTCAAACTCACGACATTAATCTCCCGCCATGTTCCTCTAGTATGTCAGGAATTTAAAGTTCAATAACTCATTATTTTATCTAACATTAGTTATTTCAGTCGCTTGTATATTTCAATTAATTTCCTCTATGCATGCATATAGATCAGTCATTTATGACATGTTCATTTGCTTATAAAAACAGAACCTAATTCATCGAAATTGTTGCTAAGATAATTTAATATATCATGCATGCAAAACTATAATACATGCAAAAACTTTGAGACATGAAATTTACAGTCTATTGTAACATTCAACATCTTTAGATAATTTTGAGCATATACATAATTTCATTTAACCATAGTTACTTTCTGGGAGTTATTGAGGAACCCAACATATTCCACCCAACCGTGAACTATCTCCAATAGTTACCCACTGAGCTAAGTTCTACTTGCCACTAGAATAAACAACCTCATTGATTCCTTGGTGATTTCTTTCCAACAGATTTTTAGCAGCGTCCTGCTTTAAGGTCTGCCAACCTTTTTTCCTAGGCCTTTTTGTTTTATATTTGTTCAAAAAGATATTCTTCTTTTTCTTTAAAGCATGCCTTTCTCTCCCGCTATGCTTTATTTTAGCCCACTTAGTATTTATCTCCAACTAAGTCATTAACATAATCTTTCTCTCCCATTATGTTAATATTTCCTCTTTATTATTTTCTCCTAGGGATTTTTAGGAGACTTTTAGGGAAGGTCCATGTTGAACTTAACCACTAATAGCTTTTCATAAGCTGGAAAGAAGTCTTATAAAACTCTATAGTTATTTCTTGAATACCTCAACCAAAGTATTCATTAACTCAACAATAAAATAAAATATTACCTCATTACATCAATCCCATCATAGCTTCCATAGCCATTGAATCCAATAAAAATTCAATGTCTAAAAATAGTCAATGTCTACAAATCCACTGTAATTTACATAATTTTCCATTTTCATATTATCATTAAGGCAAAGGAACATTTATGTACACCATGCATCTATAATTGACCCACAACATGGGTCCCACAGTTTGTCAAAGTACATTGACAACAATTCATCACATGTAATATACATGGTATACATTCAAAATTGCCACACAATAACAATAATGCAACTTAGAAAAAATACATTAACATACCTCTCATACCATAGAATTATACTTTATTTAAGGTGTCATGTTACCAACCATCAAGATTGTACAGAACTAATAGTCCCATTGAACACTACAACACAAAATGTGAATTTTTTTCTTTCCTTACGATTAGCTTGCAGCCATTAAGGAATTTTCAGAAAACAATTTTGCAATCATGCAATCTACAACCACTGTAGACTTTTATCAAAGAGTGTGCAAGCATGCAATCTACAACCAATTCGACATTCCAACAAAGAGTTTTCAAGCATGCAATCTACATCCATCGTGGAATTATAACAACAATTTGCAAGCATGAAATATATGGTCAATGAGACATTCTACCAAATATTTGGCAAGCATACAATCTACCGCCATTGAGGGACTAGTTAGCAGACATGAAATAAATTTTCATAAATATGTTTAAACTATCAGAGAGATAGTAAAACTAGAATTTATAGAATAGCATGAATCATATTCATATCATCAATGGTAAAATTTCTGCCAACAACACAACCAACAATCCCTACAGGAGAGTCTAATCAGGAAAGTTGACTAAATTATGGATCCAAGTCTAAAAATAACTCTTTCCTGGAATCAACATGAGGGTTACATGATCTCAAGGTATGAAAATCCCTTGATGTTAAGATTAATCACATCCAAAACTTCCATGGATGCAATTATTTAAAACAACAAAACTGTGGATCTCAATTACCACTTTTTGTTGAACACATGGAATGCAAACTTTCCTCTACAACTCTAAATGAAGAAAGAGAACCCACAATTATGCTACTATGATTTTTTTCATTGAATTTAAGTTCACTATGTGAGTTCTATTTCACTCGTTGCTTATTTTTAACAACTAAAGAGTTTCATTCAAGTATATATATATTTTGTTTTCAAAATTCCATTGTCCTCTTCAGGGTCAAACCCAACTTCTATATTATTTAGTTATCACACCAACCATACATGTATTCATTATTTATAGGTAGTGCATGATAACTTTAGCCATGTTTTTCCATTTTTTTTTCTTATGCACCATAATAATTTTTCTCACATTATGCATGCAAAGGTTGGTAATTAATCTACAATATAAATAGTGAGTGCTCAAGATGGTTCATAGGTACATTAGAAGTTTTATTGTCTTTTATCCACATCCATATTAAAATTTCATGAGCACAACTTTTAAAGAAACATTATAAATGTCTACTCTTTCATGCATTCATTAATCATGCAACATGCATCTCATGTTAATTGTAGTATACTACAAGTTTAATTAAAATCATACCTGAGATGATGCCCACTAGCATCATACCTCTACTTCCTTTTTGCATAATGATTCCCAAAAGGCGCCAGTGTTGCAACCTTTTGCTCTGATACCATTTGTAACATACCCCGATAACCTCGCAGGAAAAATGCATGGAGTTAGGACTTTTTTTCAACATTTACGAATGTGTAACCTTATAAATTTCTTTATATATTTCTTCATTAACCATTTAAATACCCATTCTCATCACTTAGAGAAATATTTAGCAAAAATCATAGCGAGTTACACAACCATTAATTGTCCTTGTTGTAGCATATTAACTTAAACTTCCTGCTATAACTATGCATCGATCCCATGATCATTTTAATTCAATTAGTAGATCACCTAATTGATAATATCAACGTCATATCATGAAAGAAATTAACATCATCAAAACGACACAATGAACAATCACATAAATAGACACCGATATACCCTGGAAACCCCGTAGGGTGAAAACCAGCAAACGTTTAATTTTATTATTAAACGCTCGTGAGGGTTGTCACCCCTCACTCAATGGTTATAAGGGAGTCCATCCCTTGACCATTGTCATAAAATTTACATAGAAAAATAATCTTAAATGAAACATAACTAGCTATAAGTTATTACAATCATCATGATACCATTTACCCACGAATCATCAATCTCTGTCTTTGTAGTCAGACTGTTTCCTTCAGGGGATCATCGTGCAATTTGAACTACTAAACCTACATGGACTAACAACTCTTTATCTTACACAATGTTAAACTTGAAAATTCCTTTTCTCAAGTCATCCTTCTTTCCTGCCATTGCCGTCGTTAGCACGCTTGATATCATGATTAGATAAAATATTAATAAACCAATAATCAATCTCTATTTGTGACACTTCAACAAATATTTGTATGCATGTATAAAACATAACCACATTGACATTAGTTTCCTTATTTAACATCATTTCACATGCATTAGTAACAAATAAATCACTATCAAGCATTCTCAAACACTAACAAAATCTTGCATGCACTTTGATATTATTTCCAAAAGAAATCTAACATACTATATAATAATATTGTGCATACAAATGCATAACAAGATTTCAAGATAACTATCCCAACAAGCAATTTATCTTTTTTCCTACTCTTATGTTTTCTTTTCAAAATGGATTAATGCAATAGATGTTATACTTATGCATGTGAATACATGTTCTTTTCCAAAAACATATTTTCCACCCAAGATCTATTCATAATGGTTATTATGTATAACAATGCCAACTCTATTTCAAACAAAGTTAACATACAAGCTATAGTTTTGTGCATGCAATAACATATCTTGTTCTTCCTGCATGTAAAACATATACTTCTTTCCAAAAGAAACTAAATAAATATTTCATGGAAAAATAAACACATTTCTTTTCCAAGGGTCAAACGCATACCACTTATTATTTCATGCATGCAAAGTGACATTTCCCTCTCATCCAAAAGATATAACCAATAACTATGCATAATATTCTTCCAAGATAAAGCTAATACCATAGCTAATCCCTTTAGGTTTGCAAAATACATATTATTTTTCCCAAAAGAGGGCTAACAAAATAAATATTATGTGATTTCATCTTCGTTTTCTCTGAAATCTAATACTCAAAACTATATTTTTCCCATGCATACAAGCATATATGTTTCTCTAAATAATATTACATAATAAAGCATGTGATTACCCTTTTTCCTCTCCAAGAATCTAATCCAATAATGCATACAATGATATATTTTTCTCTTCTATTCATTTTGAATAGTTTTAACAAAATAATTATTTCCTTGCATACAATTATGTAATGTTTCAAATGGGAAAAAATAGGCTCAGTAGGGAATATATTAAGATATTCCACTATGGAATCAAAGAAATATGGAATTAAACCAATAGATCTAAAACAGAGATAGAATGGTAGGGCATTTACTGGATGCACCACCTTCACAAGGAAGGGTGAAATCCAGAGGATTCCTGGCCCGTTCCAAACTCTGTCTATAGAAGAATGGTGAGACACATCAAGTGTGGGAATGACACACTCCTCTTAGATTTTTATTCTCTTAGGAACCTTAGATATAAAAATCTAAACAATGGATCCAAAAGAGAAGAAAAAACCAACCAAGGAAGATGTGGGAAATTCCACTCTCCAGAAAATCTACAATAGGCTCAAAGAGGACATTGTATAAGCAAGCCAATGTGAAAATAACGTAGAAAAAGGCTGGGTTCCCTTATTTTAGGCTGTGTGGGACCTCCAAGAAGAGTTTTAGCAAAAATAAATGAGTTTAAAGGGTTTAAACAGATCTCCCACAATCAACACTAGCTGAAAATCAACTAAAGGAGAGAGCTGGTAAATAGAGAAACCCTCCTCCAGGAATTGCATAGTTTCTGCTGGAAGACACTCGAAATAAGCCATTAGAATCATGTTACAATATGGCATCAAGAAATAAGAACTATAATCAAGTTCCTTTGTAGAAGCATTGGATTTACTTGAAGCAAGAGCAAGAATCCTTCAGAAATAATGGCAGAAACAAATGGAAAAGCTGCAGAATGACTTAACAGCATTTTATATGAGGAGATTCAGCTGCTATAGGTTAATATTCAGATATAAAACTGATATATGGCTGAAACATCAGATCCATACCAGATTTGGAACTACTCAACCTTCTTAACAAGATCCCCTAGGGGTTTTATCAAAATAATGCATAAATAAGTGTAGATCTAGCTTTTAATACACTCAAATTTTGATTGCAAATAAATTCAATCATTATATAGTCTTGGCCCATATGAAAACAAAAATATTTTCAAAGAATATGGTTACTTATCTCTCGATGCATGCTTGGAATACTCTCTTGCTCTTCCTTGGCTCCATTTCCATGTATTCTCCCCTTTCCCCCTTCTATTTTTTTCATATTCTTATAATAAATAGAATTAATAGAATGGAATAGATTTTATGAATCATAAAAGTATTCCAACTTTTTTCTAAATCATAAAATAATTCCACCTTTTCTAAATCATAAAATCATTCCATCTTTTCTAAATCATAAAGTATTCCATTTTTTTTCTAAATCATAAAATAATTCCATCTTTTCTAAATCATAAAAGCATTCCAGCTTTTCTAACTCACAAAAGCAATCCATAAATCTCTCATGCTTTTATTTTTAAAGATATATTTGTTTTTTCCTTGTGAGAAAAATATCACTTATCCATACTTTTTCGAAATATATTACTCATTATTTCTAAAACCAAACTATTACTCATTATTTCTAAAACTCATAAAATATACCAACTTGAAATATAATTTATTTCCATAGAAGAATTTAAATTATTCTAAATAAAATAATTAAGAAATAATTCTACCAATATTCTTATAATTAAGAATTACAAGAATATTCTTCATGTAATATCAATATAATAATTAATAATATTTAATTATTTAATAACCCTCATTTTATGAGATTTTTTATGGTGGCTTACGTGAGGGACATTACATTAATGTATTTTGATGCATAGATCTAGATTTTTGTACCATTTGTCTTGATCAACTAACTACAGATCTGAAGATATTGGCAACCACCTTTTGTTGTTAGGGCTGTTTGTTATGCACAACTAAAGTTGTCTTTTTTCGCACACTTGGAATTAAGATTCATACAAACATAAGTCTCATAAACTTTTTAATCATGAGCTAACAAGTTGCTTCTTTTATAATCCATCTAAGGTATCATCCTCCCAAGATTTCTCTTTCTTCTATCCAAGGGAAAATTTGGTGGTGAATTTACAAGTATTCAAAACAAGGTAAAAGTGAAATTTACCCATATTTCCAAGTTACCCTTAAAGGTCATATCATAATTATTTTCCCATTTCCAAAGATCCCTAAGCTTAGGAATAGATAGTCACCTTCATTTGGACATAAACCCTTCTCAAATTTCCACTTGTAATGGGTTACTCCATCCAAAATAAACTAATGAACCTATAATATCATCATCATAATAGTTGTAATCCATATTTGTACATTTATAAATCATAAAAATACATGCATGTATCATAAATATACATCATATCACCCCATCCAAGATATGCATATATCATAAACCATATCAAAAAATGTATCCAACATTAATATAGATCATAGAAACACATACATACATACATACATACATACATACAGACATATACATATACATATACATACATATATATATATATATATATATATATAATTCACATTCATGTAACATGCCATATATATCTAATAAGAATTCTCCATCATAAGTAGACACTTAGACATAATTACAATTCATATAGCATTACATATTTCTCTAACAAAAAATTAACCATTAATATCTATAACATCAAACACATAACCAATAAATATATACATTTACTAGAATTACATCGCTATTATTAGAAACAGTTAATGTTAATTACCGATGCAACGTTGGAGGTTGTTTTTAGCTCCAACCCTTTGCATATTTTTTTCACTCCAAACCTTTGTAGGTGTGTAGATCTTTCTATCCATTATAATAAGGATTGACCCAGTCAAAGCATTTAAGAAGTATATATATATATATATATATATATATATATATATATATATATATATATATTTAAATCCAGATTGTCTCAGATATTTGTAACTGATCACATTGCAAACTCAGATTGATATGCATCGATAGGAATTTATCAATCACATTAATAATTATTAGACATATAAACCCTAGACTTACTACAATTTATAAATCAAATATTAAACTTTAGTATTATAAATTGAATATTAAAAGGCCCCAATATTATAAATCGTGTATTAAACCCAAGTTCTGTAATGTAACAATGCAACATTGACTAAATTATTACAATGTAATGTAACATTGTGATAATGATTGTTAGACCTAATTTCATATTGAGACAATGTTTACCACAATGTGATGTTAGATACATTTTTGTACCATTCCAATGTTGCAATATTAAACTGTTGGTATTATAAGACCAAGGGACTAACAAATGCAAGGTATTAATACTAAAAACACAAATGATTATAAACACAATGGAATAATATTAAACCCAATGGATTAATATTATAAACCCAAGGGATGTTCACCCTAAGCTAAATATTATAAACCATAAAATAAATCTGATACCCTAAGTTCATATCATGAACCTTACGATTAATATTATAAATGAAACCTATTAATATAAAAAAATCATGGAAATAACATTAAACCCTAGGGTCAATACTAAAGTACAGGAATATAAACCCTAAAATTATTAAATCCAAGGGATCAAGATTGTAAGCACTAGGCCCAGTATTAAAGCCTAGTAATATAAACCCTATCATTAAGATTATAATCCTAATGGATTATAAACACAATGAATCTATATAAAACCCTAGGATTAATATTATAAACCCTATAAATAATATTATACCCTATTAATATGAACCCTTATATTAATAAAGCAAAGGGATTGATATTATAAACACAGTGCACTAACAAAAATAAGGAATTAATACAAAAAAACTAAAAAACCAAAAGGATGAATATTGTAAACCAAAGGAATATAAACCCTAAGATAAATTTTATAAACCCTAAGACAAACATGGTTGACCATGGTTGATTTTCATATTAAACAATATTTGTAACAATGTGATGTTGGACCATGGTTGACCACGATTTGTTTTCATAATGAGAGAACCTTTATCACAATGTGACGTTAGACCATAGTTAACCATGGATGACCCAAGAGATTACTATAACGGTTGAATTAATATTAAAACTTTGAGGGATTATTGATATGTATGTGATTGAAATTATGTGCCGAGGTAGAATTGATTATTTTCCATTAGTGAATCGATTTTTAACTGAACTTCTTAATGTGGAAGACAGAAGGAAATATAAAACATTTACGACATAAACCAACATCATAATGAGAATGAAGTTACAACAAATAATAGAGATAAGAGACAACAAACATTGATTACAGAGTTTGTCCCTGGTGGACTCTCTCTCTAGGTTCACTTTCAAGATGGACGTCCACTTTATTAGGATTGATCTAAGGAAGTATTTACACAAAAAGAACATCAGAATGAATGTCCTCGTAGGCACCTCTAGTCAATGAAAACATAAATCACTCTTTGCTAGCCTTCTAACGCCTATCTCTGTGCTCAATTCCCTCTCCGGATGACCAAGAAACACTAAAAAAACTGCCTCTCTCGCTCCAGATCTGAATAAAAAATCATTCATTTGTTCATGGAGGAAATATGTCTTGGTTTAAAAGAGCCTGGTCTTTGAATTTCTTGAAGCTAAATTAGGAAGGTGGTTGAGTAAATTAAGTGGTTTAATGGTCTTGTTCTTGTGTGGAGGTGACACTGAGTGTATAGGATAATGTGGTTTAATTTCATCCTTAGCGCAAGTTTAATCAAAACCCAAAAAATGACCTTAGGATAAAATATTATCTCCAACGGTCAGCCAATGACTTGGAGATCGAGCTAAGAGATTACATGTGATGGGGCATGACCTTACATCTCACAGTCAACTCCAGCCGTTTCAGTCAGCTGGCGGATAACGTTATCCAATGTGATAACCCGAAACTCTGATGATCATGACCTACTTCCGCAGTTACAATCTTTGTCATTTTCCGTTGTGGTTTCAATTGACATGTACAAAATATGACAACTATGATATGGTTACATTCGATGGTTAGCTTCTGTGTGGTTTTTAACTTTATTATAAATTTTATTACATAGTCTCGAAAGGGTTTTAGCTTAGCTTTTTAGCCGTAGGTTTATTTTTTAGACCTTACATCTATTTTGCGTTAGGTTGTTAACAATTGATCCTTGGGACCTAGGACTTAGACTTTAGGTTTGTCATTACAATCATAGTCTTAGAAGTGTAGTCTTAGATCTAGGGTTAGGTTTTACAATTTGAAGGAATTTCACCATAGGATTTAGGTACATGTCACCATATGAATACCACAACCAAGTTCGAACCATGACAATATGACACTCATCCAAACACTAGAGGATGAACTGAATGATCTGAAGAATGAACCAGCCGTCAGACAACCAGTTAACTTGACCTCAATTCTAATCTTTATTAAAACAAGATGCTTCTAGATTAATCCTCTCCACTTGAAATATTTTGGACCACAAATTTTTTATTTAAGTAGAAATTAGGTTATGGTACAACTCCCTCACTTTTAAAATCTATATCCACCTTGCCTTTCTCGGTTTCATCCCTTTGAGTCCGACTCAAAGATATTTGACATCTCCTCGCCTTGAATTTTGAACCTTTCTATCCAAGATGATATATTCATGCAACTCATGCATATATTCCGGTGCTAAATCATCAATATTTGGAATCTATGTATCTTCCTAGAGATCAGTGATCATCAGAGGTTTATACAAATTCAAATTTTCTACATTCACATCTGAATAAATGTGAATATAAGGTGATAAATCTAATCAAAAATCATTATTGCTAAAATTTTCCACAATCTTGAAAGGTCCATATGCAATGGGTTTTAGTTTCTTACCTTCACCTTTCAACTTGTCTTTACTAATATACAACCATACCTAATCGTCGAACTGAAAATGATGATGGACTCGATGCTTGTCATGGCTCATTTTGTGCATGGCCTGACTCTTGTGTAACTGATCTTCCACTGCTTCATGTCTTTTTTTTATCTATTGAATGAATTTTTTTTTTTTTTTTGAATTGGCATGTCCATCCATTTTATCTTCTTCACCAAACATGAAGTCCATCGGTGACTTTGGTAGATACATAAAGATGTTTCAAATGGTGATCGATTAGTCGAAGAATGTAAGGCTCAATTGTAAGCATGTTGCACATAAGGTAAATATTCATCCCAAAAATTATGATGTTTACTCTCGTAACCTCAAATAATATGTATAATCGTCATGTTCACCATTTATTTTTGTCCGTCAACAAAACCCATGGCAACGTTGTCCCATGCTCGCAAAGGAACTCAAAGTGGCATGTACAAACCAATATTTCGATTGATGGCCTTGCTTATCAAACACATCACAAATCCTTTAATTTACTTCGCAACTTCTTTATACATGTGAGGCCGGTAACAACACCATTTAATTTGCACCATGACCTTGCTTATGCCAAAATTTCCTGCAATCTGAGAAGAATGAGCTTCATGAATGACTTGTGCACTTTCTGTCTGTGGTATTCACAACTTACCCAGATGATATAATAACCTATCGTGAATATGAGAATTGACTTCTTCTACCTGAGTACCATGAGTTAGTGATTCATAAATATCTTTGATATCAGCATCAATACTATATTTTTCTACATAACTTTCAAGTTTCAATGAATTATTTTTCAGTACTACTGAAGTATTCAAAGACGATCTAGATATCGTATCGGCTACTTTTTTTGTTACACCTTTCTTATACTTAATTACTAAGTGAAATTGCTAAAGAAATCCCATCCATATATAGTGGTGAGATTTTTGCAATTTAGTTTATGACTGAAGGTATTGAAGCGACTGATGATCTGTGTGAATCATTGCTTCCTTACCCATTGCATAATCACTAGCACATGTTTCAATTTTAAATGGTTGTTGAAGATTTGATAAAGCTAAGATTGGTACTGTGAATTTTTTTTTCTCAAGTGAATCAAAAAATTTAAAGCCGACACACATTCCCCATGTCCTATTTTTCTTAGGAACCAAAGTTATGGGTGAACCACATGGAGATGAACTGGGTCGAATGAAGTCTTTTCCAACCATCCCTTGGATTTTATTCTTTATTTCTTCATGCTCTATCACTTACTTGTGATACATTCCAGTATTATAAACAGGGTCATCAGACATCAAATGTACTCATGTTGTATTTCCCGTTTATGAAGTATATATGTTTTGGTTCTTTAAATAGACTTTGAAAATAATCTACCACTTTAACCAAACTAACTTTCAACTGAGATTCACAACCTAAAAAAGCATCTTGAAGATCCTTATGCTATTATTTTACAACCATGAGTAAATATATTTTACTTGAACTTATTAGTCACTTCATCTAATTAGCATTAACTAAATCCAAGTGAGTTTTGATTTTATGTGCCCGAACGATGTATTCAATCCCATCCTTCTTAAGATGATATTTATTCTATTTCGTATGAAACACTGCATCGTGATCATAGAGATAAGGACTCACTAGCACTATTCCACATATGTCTAACGATATCACATATAAATCCACTTCATCAATGTAATTAACTGTGATAGAAAATTTTAAACGACACTACTTTGTGACATTAATATGAGTTTGTTCCATTAGCCAACCTAATGAATATGGTATTAAATGATTCCGTGTCTCCAAACCCAATTTCTTAATTAGTGATTTAGATATTAAATTTTCCTTTGACTTAGTGTAAAAAATTTTATCTATTTTCATCTGCTTAAAAGTTACCCTTATGTGAAATAACTCAACTCTTTTATCTTCATCCAGATGATTAATGTTTGAAGAAGAAGCAGAAATACATGAACTTGAACTAGTGTCAGAATTTTTACCTGTCGTAACCATTGTGGTCATTTTCCCTTCATCACTTGAATCGGAGCCCGGATCTTGTTAGATTGCTTTCGTAGCATTATTTTCACCTTTCCTCTTCTGGGACTTCTTTAGCTTGAGTTTTGGGTGAAGTTTCCAATGTCTAGATTCATCATTCCTGATCCTCTGGAAGTAAGTATAGGTAGTTATTTCATCTTCCTTCTGAGTTTTACTTCTCTTATTTCCCTTCTATATGTCCTTCTTCTTTCTATCTTTGGTTTCCAACCATTTGGATGCCTTCGGTGAAAATTTGACTGACCTGCCACCTGATTCGACATGTATGGCTTGAACACATACTTCATCAAATTCATTAGGATTGAACATCAATAATGAATGATGTAAATACGAATGTAAAATGCCAATGTACTTTAATAAAGTTTCTCGTGTGTCCAAAGGAATACCAAGCACCAACGATTTCTTCCTGAACTCCATAGTAAACTCTTGAACATTCTATCGCTTACATTGTCGTAAATGATGGCACTCAATAACAGCTTGCTGCATGTATCCAAAGGATAGAATTATTTCCTTAAATATTTATACCATGAGGAGATGACTTTACCTGTACGCATTAAATCTATCTGTGTTTTAATCTCCCACCAGACTAAAGAAGTTCCCCTCATCCTAAGAGTAGCTAACTGGAATTTTTTCTTTTCATCATAAATGTTCTCAATCTTACAATACACTTCAAACTACTTAATCCAGTTATCTAGTTTCTCTGGGTTATTTCCCCATCATAAACAGGTAGTTCAAACTTTACATCAAGTTTCAAAAGAGTTTTTTGAGGCTTATTTTCTATTTCAGAATATGAAATAGAGGAAGAAGAAGAAGATGATTATGGAGATAATGGAGGAGAAGGACGTTTATCAGCTCTTACTTCACCCTTATCCTTATTCGATGCCTTTGAAAAATAAGTCGCATCTTTCCACTTCTGATCTTTGTAGAATTATCCCAACATCTGTTGCATGCTGAAAAATATTTTTTGAACTTGATTCTCATCCATGGGCTTCGCTTCAATAGTTTCATCGATTTCAGTTCTTGTCATCGTCGATTAATGAACGAATTTTTTCTTTCCAATTGCTGGATCGAACTCATCAAGTGTTCCTTCTCCACGTTGCAATCCCAACTTGGTTAACATCCACTGGAAAAAATACTACAAAGCACAACCTACTCTGATACTAAAATATATGATCTGAATGTGATCGAAAATATGTGATGAGGTAGAATTGATTATTTTCCATTAGTGAACTAATTGTTAACTAAATTGCTTAATGTGGAAGACTCAAATAAATCTAAAAAATTTATGAATTAAACCAACAACATAATGAGAATGACATTAAAACAAAGAACAGAGAGAAGAGACAACAAACATTGATTACAAAGTTCGTCCCTGGTGGACTACATCTCTCGGTCCACTTTATTAGGATTAATCTGAGGAATTATTTACACAAAAAAAAAGACTAAATGTGATTGAAACCACCTATGGTCACTAAAAATAGAAAGATCTCTCTCCTAGCTTTCCAAGACCTATCTCTGTGCTCAATTCCGTCTCCAGACGACCAAGAAACACTGAAAACAAAACTTCCTCTCTCGCTCCTGATCTGAATACAAAATAGCTTATGTGGTCAAGAAGGAAAAATGTCTTGGTTTATAAACCTTGGTCTTCAAATTTATTGAATCTAAATTAGGAAGGTGGTTGAGTAAATGAAATGGGTTGATGCTCTCATTCTTGTGTGGAGGAGACACCTAGTGTATAGGATAATGTGGTTTAATTACATCCTTAGCGCAAATTTAATAAAAACCAAAAAAAGGACCTTAGGATAAAATATTATGCCCGACAGTCAGCTAACATTGTGGAGATAGAGCTGAAAACTTGCATGTGATCAGGCACTGCCTGACATCTCATGGTCAACTCTGGCAGTTGTAGTCAACTGGCGGATAATGTTATCCAATGTGATAACCTGAAACTCCAACGGTCATGGCTTAGTTCTGCAGTTATTGTCTTTGTCATTTTTCGTCACCGAATTAAATTGGCACATTCACAAGCTAACGTCTACGACACGGTTACATCGATGGTTAGCTACTTGTGTCGGTTTTGATGCGAAGCATCAACCCGCGAAATCAAATTTATTTTTCATGCTGCTTGGAAATTGACGTGGCTACAAAAACCATATTTTCATTACCTTCATATTATTAATAGCATTTGTTGTATTTCCGGTTGAGTGAATTTCGGGATCTTATGAAGGAATATCGGATACAGAATGATCAATCTATTTTCTCCATTCTTATAAACTAGTCTTTGTGCATTTGTAGGGGGAACTTGAGACGCATGCGGTATTTGCCAAGGAAACCTGGCTCATAGAAACATATTTTTATACGAATTTGGAAATAATATAAATCGTGTGTTTTGTGGTTATGAGTTCTTAGTTCTTAAATTGATCTTGCGTGTTGTGAGAAGTGTGGGGCGGGGTTAACGCCTTTGATCCCCAATGCGAGTTGTCGATGATATGTTTTTTGATCTATGGAAGGTTTCGATGAAACGAGTTTGGTAAAAAGACGATGGCGGTCATTGATACATTTTTCGCATTTAATCTCTAGCTACATTGAAATGAAGGTCTCAATTGTTAGATAATGCGTAGAAATGCTCATATTTGTGAACCTTGGTTTGTTAGTTACATATCCTTTGAATGTTTGATAAAGTTGTGTATACATTGGAAGGTAGGATGATACATTCATCAATAAATAGATGGATCGATGACATAACAAATGTTTAAAAATCCGGATGTTAAATCAGGTCCAACGGTGATTGGAAGTCGTATGAGAATATGAAGGGAGCAAGACTACCGAGAATTTAATGATAATGCAGCGAAGTATCGATTAATGGAGGAATTGTTTCTTCAAGAAAATGGTACCATATTTAACGTGGGCCATAACCCACAAGCATTGGATCGAAATTTATACATGAAAGGGGGATTTTATCTAAATCTCTTTTCATCGGTGGTATCGAGAGGAGGAAAGGACTGTAACGAGAAGGAAGAATGCAAGCGGAGAGGGAAAGAGGTACGATTGTGTTGAAGTTTGGAGAGTTTATGGTCTTGCTGTCATGCGAGATGGTGGCAACGGAAGGTGAGAAAGATTTGTAACCTAGAGCAAGGTGTGCTCAATTGGTTCCGAGAGAAAGAGAACCAAGGATGCAAGATGATGCGGAGGGCTTGGTGAGGTATCGTGCTAGCAGAAGAGGCTGACACTGCAGAGGTTGGTTGCGGCTCATAGAAGATCATGAAGGCGGTTCCCCTTCAAGAAATTGAGTGGTCGGTGCTAGGACAAGGAAAAGCATATGACCGGGGAGGTCATAAATTTTTGTACCTCGGGGTACGATGCGGGGAGCATCAACCCGCGAAATCAAATTTATTTTTCATGCCTTCCCGAACTTGACGTGGCTACAAAAGCCATGTGTACATTACCTTCATATTATTAATAGCGTTTTTAGTGACTCGAGTTAAGGTGAATTTCGGGATCTTGAGGAATATCGGATACGGAATGATCAATCTATTTTTCTCCATTCTTATAAACTAGTCTTTGTGCATTTGTAGGGGAGGCAGTTGCATGCGTATTGCGAACAGTGGCTCATAGAAACATATTTTTTTATATGAATTCGGAAATAATATAGATAAGTGTGTTTTGTGGTTATGAGTTCTTAGTTCTTAAATTGATCTTAAGTGAGGAAGTGTGGTGAGGATTCACCTTTGATCCCGATGCGAGTTAATGAATGATATGTGGTTTGATGTGGAAGGTTTCGGTAAGAAACGAGTTTGGTAAGGAACACGATAGCGTCATTGATACATTTACTGCGCTAATCTCTAGCTATTTAAATGAGGTCTCAATTGTTGAATAATGCGTAGGAAATGCTGGATTGTGAACCTTTTGGTTTGTTAATTACGCATATCTTGAATTTTGATAGATTGTATACATTGGAAAGAATTTTAGATGATACGATCATCAATAAATAGATGGATCGATGACACTGCCTCGTCTTCCAAAGCCCGGATGTTACGTCAGGTCAGCCGAGAGGCCAGGTTAGGTAGTAGCAGAACCATGAACGGAGCAAGACTACCGAATTTAATATTCTGTGAAGTATCTAGTTAATGGAGTAATTGTTTCTTTGAAAATGGTGCAGTTGCGTGTTTGCCCATAACCTTACCAGTGATTGGATTGAAATTTTATGCATGAAAGGGGGATTTTGGAAATACCCAGAGATCTCTTTCATCAATTTAAAGTTTACTATAAATTTTTATTAGTAGTCACGAAGGGTTTTGGCATGTGTTTAGGTTTATGTTTTAGACCTTAGGTCTATTTGGTGTGTTAGGTTGTTAACACTTACTATTACACAATAACATTAATATTAAACCCTAAGATATAGCCTTAATATTAATATTATCAAACCTATAATTAATATTATAATAGAAATTAATGTATTGTCCAATGAATTAATAAACCTAAGGGATTAGTGTTATAAACTAAATGGATTCTAAACCATTTTATATTATAATACATATTAGGTATTAATATTACAAACCCAAGGTATTGTTAAGCCAAGAGAGCGCAGCCTAATACTATAAATACCAATATTAAACCCACTAAATATTATATCATTAGATATGCCATATTATATACTACACTATATTAATATTTTTATACATACATCCTAAACTATATTCTATATTATTATTATTATAGGTTGATAATATTATTATTATAATATTAATATTATATATACTATATTTCGAAATATTATTATATATAAATACTATAAATACAAATATTAAACACATTATTATAAAACACTTAAATAAAATCAATATTATGAACCCAAATATTATAATACCTAATGTTATAAACTCTATATATATAAAAATATTATAAACCCTATCTTCAACACAAACATTATAACCCGGAAATTTTAAACCCTACTTATAAACACTTTATACTACAACCTATATTATAACATTGCCTGTTAAACCATATTATAAATCATAATATTAAAACCAAATATTATTAACCCTCATCTTATAAAATGAAAATATTGCTTGAAATTTCATAAACACAACAACACATTACTAAATTGGGTTTATATGTAATATCTGAGTTTGAGGATATCTCTAAAACAAATAAACTCAGGGAATGAAGTAGGAAATTTAGGGATATTTTTCATAAGAGACCAGGATGCGAAACTGTGGCCTTTCTAGACTTTGTAAGAGTGAAATATAAACACACCAAGTGGTATAGGATTGAACAAACATTGATAATGCGGCCAGACGGTAATATCTAAAAAATCGATTTTCCAGCAAATCATGCCGGAAAAATGCACTCTTGAACGTGGGCTTCATATGTCATAATGTTGTTTAAAAACACTGAGCAGCTCCAAATACTTCAGAGGGAAATATTTGCTGTTCTGGGGGCAAAAAGGTGGGGAAAGTGAGGGATTTTTTGGCCTAAAATGAAGGTACTTTTAAGAAAATATACATAAAATTATGGGTCAAAGGTTACGGAATGTGTTATATTAGCTCAAGAGGGACTTCAATGTCTAATTTAAGCAAAAAAAATGTGTTTTTTTAAGTTAAACGTAGTTCTCCCTTTAAAATTAGTCTGAAAAACCTTGATTTCTGACTTTTGAGTATACGGGGAAGGAAGTGTATTTTTTATAGAGGTATACGATGAAAAAACTATGAAAATGTAGAGAATAAGTGTAGGAATATGGCATGGCATTAATCAAGGGCTTTAAACAATAAGTTTTCCTTATAAATCCCTCGAAGATTGAGGTGTATGAGCAAGAGAATGACTAGAAAACCCTTCGACATTGTGCCCCAGGAAGGGCATTACTTTCTGTAAAAGATATAAACGATAAACACATGAAAACAATGATCTATAATGAACAAAATTCCCAAGGAGCTCTGTTACTTTCCCCTCGGCGATTTGACATCTTTTAAATACGTAGGTAGATGAATTTCTTGAGTGAAATTTGTGAAATAGTTTATAATTTAGAAGCAAAATTTAATGGAATATGTGGAAGACATAAATATACTTGGATTAGTTGGCCTTGATAGGATCACCCTACGATAGGAAACTTGCTTCACGGCAAATATGGGAGCTCCCAGTAGTCACCAAAAAACCACGGAACAACATCTTCAATACTTGGATCTGGGGAAAGAACTTAAGTAGTAATACTAGGAAAAGTATTGAGCACTTATACCAGATCAACAAATCAACTCAATTTCTTCCAATCAGTCCTCCAAAGGGAAGAAAGACTCTTAGTGAGAAAAATAAGAGGAAAGAGGTGGTCATTGTGAGATCTCCCAAGCAAAAACTTTCCACAATACGATGTTCTTGTCTTCTTGACAATAATGTTGGCTCATGGAGGATGATGAGTGAAAAAATAACCTTGCTGGGCAGGGCACTCAAGGTCCCCCAGAAATTTGAGGTGAGATCTCAACGTGAGAACTTGTTTCGGTTGCTAATAGATGCTACGAGATAGGCTAAACATCTAGCATGCTAAGAAAGAGAAATGTCTCACTCAACAATCAATATCAAGCATGAATGAAATGAGGAGGCTCCTCCATCACCCCAGCATTGGTTTGCCTCCAAAACCCAATGTGGCCTGCCTCTCTCCTCCATCATCATCCTTCCTCACGAAGCTTACCGAAGCTTCTGAAGTGCCCACTCTTGACCTCCTCCTCCCTAGGTATTGGGACGCCCACCGCCCAGCTCACTTAAGTCACAACGTTGTGCTGGTGGGATGTCTTATTTCCGCCAGTGAGTTACACCTTCTTCACTCACTTTTTGCTTTATTTATACATCATAGACATAAAAACTAAACAAAATAGAATATTACGTTAGGCGTAAGCTAGTGGGAATATTACGGCTTCAGTATTTCACTTGCCCCTCAAATGGCTGAACAAGTCTCCTTTGAAAATGTGCTGAGTCTGGGATATGGGTTGAATCTTCCCTTTCCTCTGCATCACCTTTGATATGAGAGGGATCTCTCAATGTCGGGATCCCAAAATGATCTCTAGTACCCAGTAACCAACAATCCTTCTGGATCCCATTTCTGACATGGCCAATAGCCCAAGTCCACGGCTTGTTTGCCTGCCTACGACTATGTTGTTGCTCTAGAGGGTGAAGACCACTAATCTGTTTTGTCTTTGTGTTTGTCCTTTGATGTCATTCCCATCGACGTAATGCCTTACATCCTGCCTTTCTCCCTCGGGGCATGGATTTTCGAATATAATGAGGAGCTGTCTTCTCCCTTGTGGATCCTCCATCTCCAAGCAATCATCCAAACAAATGAGCCACCTCCCAACAAGAAACTCACGAAAATCTCCTTCCACCTCAAGCACACGGTAATGAAGGTGGGCTAAGAATACGAACTTGGAAAGCATAATAGCTTACCCATGTTGTCCTCCTCTCCACTTATGAAATATTAGAGTGTATGTGATCTGAGCTGTAAATTATTTCCTCAAAGTGAATAACAATCCTCGAGAGAAGGTTCCTCCAAGTAGAAGAAAAATTTGGCCCAAAACAATCCATCCATGAAGAATAGGAAATGGTAATCATGGAACATCCTAATGAGAGGTTTTACGGTATTACATGATGATACATAATTTGAAATTCCTCACAAGGATAGCGCCTCATCCTGCAACTTGAGAAAATTACATGGCAAGCAATATCACTTGATTCATCACATCTACTAAAGGATAGTAAATAGTTGAATGTAGCAACATAAATACATGATCAAGCACTTGCCCATGGGTACATGCAATGGATGAATGTCAATCTTATGACACATAAAAGAGAACAAACATTTGGCTGCGGTGGCCATATCCTCTCATGCTCCCCATTAGAACATGTAGTGTAGAAATTGTGAGAATTCTTCCACTCTCGGACACATCCAGTTCATGTGTCTGCATAATCAAGCCTCCCTTACAAATCTGATATATATCAGAAAATGAAAACATTATAAACAATAATATGAGAGAATCTTTGAAGGTTTCATGTGGTGCAAGAAGGTACCGACAACTGCAAAAAAGTACGACGCGAGTTTTACGGAGAGTTGGCACTTGATGAAAGTACAAGGAAAAATTTTTCTTCTTGTGATTAATGTCAATACATGTCTCCATATGATACATGTTATAGTGTATAAAATGAAAATACAAGTGATGATAAATTTTTTTTCCAAGGCCACAAAAGAGATGGGCTGCCTCCATCATGTAGGTTGGCCCAATACAGTGTGGGCAATGTGTGACAAGCTTGGCCTCTAGTGAAGCAATGCCTTGCATAAGAATGCATAGAGTGTGCAAATCAGCGAATGTATAAACAAGATTCTCACCATATGCTGGAAGTAAGATGGTACATGTTTCCATACATGAGTCCTTCATAGTGTTTTGGCGCTGCTATAAAGAAGAATGAACCATGTGCGCAGAAGATAATCACTCCTTATGCTTGAAAACCCAAGTCAAGAAGAACATGCCATAGATGTGTCTATCCATAATTTTACCTCCTATTTATTCATCGAGTACAACCAAATATGGTGATCCTAGGGCCCCATGGAGTTATAGATCCACCATATCTCTGCTGAGCACACATCATCTATAAATCCCTACGCTCCCAGAAATAGCCAGTAACTTGTGAGCTCATGTAAATAAACTCCACCCTTGATGCCAAACTATGTTCTTTGACATGCTCCTTGGCAAAATTATATAAAAATCTTTTGCCAACAAATATTTCTGAGTGTATTTTAACCAAGCTACTCTTTAGTATTAATCATATTTGACCGCCAGTCCTCAAAAGTATTGGTACCTTGTTGTTGGTATGTGTTTGCTCTCCATCCATGGACAATTATCACAAGCCTCTCCAAGAGGTGATGTGATCTCTTCTTGATGAGAGTAGGAGTAGAGTGCTTCCTCTTCCTTTTTGTTCAATCTTCTTGACCTCCTCAAAGGTGGATGTATTTCTTCTAGATCTGAAAATAGATGAGAATAAACTCATCTTCTTCTTGAGCTTAGACTCACATGGACCCAGTGGATTTACTCATACATGGGAAAAGGTGACCTCCCATTGGTATGCTACAACTTCAATATCTACATCTTTAGAAACCGAAATATTCCTTCCTCTTTCATCCTGCTGATGACGGTAATCTTTGAAGGAATGGTGCTTTGAAGTCTTCCCCTTAAATGCCATTCTCGGAAAATAATATCCAAAGGGTATATGATCATGTTGATGTGGAATCCTCATATTTTTCATAGATAAAAAGCTCCACGGTGAGAGCCATATGTACGTGCCTTTGTAATATCTGTTTCGGGATATCTCTAAAACACGACAAAACTCCAGCAGAGATGGGCGGGAGGCATTTACAGGATATTTATCCTGAAAGATGAGATATGAAAGGCTCCTAGTGCTATAGACTCTATATAATATTGATATAAAAACTTCCAAGTGGTATAGGATTAGGACGCTCATTAATGATAATGCGATGAGCGGTAATATCCCAAAAATGGATTTTTAGTGAGATCATGCTGAAAAAAATTATTTAGGAATTTAGGCTTTAGGTATCATAAAAAGTATTTAAAAAACTCATCATCCAACTCCAAATACTTAAAACCTTTACTCGGCTTTTAGGGGAAAAAGGGTGGGGAAAAGTGAGGATTTTTTTCCCTAAAATGAGTTTATAAGAAAATCTACATAAAATGACGGTTCAAGGTTATGGAATATGTTATATTAGGTCAATAGTTACTTCTATGTCGAATTTGAGCTCAAGAAAAGGCGTTTTTCTAAGTTAAACGAGTTCCTCCTTCACGTAGTTAAGAAAAACACGTTCCCATGACTTTGAGTATGCGAAATTTCTTTGAAGCAAGGGAAGCATATTTTATGAAGGTATAAGATTTAAAAAACTATGATAAATCATATAATAAGTTTATGAATATGTCATGGTATTAAGCAAGGCTAAAAAACAATTTTCATAGAAAATCCTACGATATTGAGGTCTTCGCAAGACAAGAGAATGACTGAAAAATCCTTCGGTGTTATTTCAAGGAGGCTGAATCTTGTTTTACTATATTAAATATATAAAAATGATAAATACATGAAAACGAGAGATCTATAAAGACAGACAAAAATGCCCAAAAGGGCTCTTTATTACTTTCCCCTTGGGGATTTCGTGATACATGAAAATGCGGGACGGATCAAGTTTCTTTTGCGGTAGATACATGCAACTGATTTTGAATTTAGAAGCAAAAATTTGATATTTGTATCGGATGGAGAAATATAATTGGATTGGTTGGCCAATCCAAGGATCCTTCTCTCACCAGGAGGCTTCCTTCACATCAAAGATCTAGCTCCAAAACGATGCCAAAAACACGGAACACTTTGCTCAGCAAATGATAACGCGGATACGGGAAAGAAATACACAATATACCATGAAGAACATATTGGCTTTGATGCCAAGATCAACAAATCAGCTCCAATGTCTTCCAAATGATCCTCCAAAGAAGAAGACTCTCCCTACGAAAAACAAGAGAAGGAAGTGGTGTTGTGGAATCTACGACAAAAACCTACAACACGGTATTATCTTGTTGCGGCAAATGTGACGTACGGAGGGATGATCTTTGAAAAACTAACCTTCCCCCGTGGAGCACTCGAAGTCCCGGGGGCTAAGGTGGATCTCCGCCTTGCGGAAACACTCGATTTCACTAAACGAGTGTTTTAATGAGCAGGCTAAAAATCCGTGCCAAAGAAAGAAAAATGTCTCACTCGACAATCAATAACAAGCATGGATGAAATGAGGAGGATCTCATATTTTATAGCGGTGGTTTCCTCAGCTTAGTTTAGCACTCTCTCTCTCCTCCACATCCTCGTCCTTATCACGAAGCTTGCGAAGCTTCTGGAGTGTACCTCGACCTCCTCCTCCATGTGGTGTTGAGCCCCCTCAAGCTCACTTAAGTCACACCGTTGTGCTACTAGGTGGATGTCTTATTTCACTTGGTAGTTAGACCTCTTCACTCACTTTTATTTATTCCTAAACTATAGATGGAAAACTAAACAAATAGGATGTTGGAGTTAGTTGTAAGCTAATTAAGAATATTACATCATACTATGTTGATTAGTGTATATTAAGCACATGTATCCCAATAATGTGTTTATTTCTTAATTTTATACTAAATACTATATTATAATCAATAACCCGAGAAGATTAATAAACCTAAGAATATATAATTAACCCTAACGAATTGACATCCCACAGATTAATATTAAATACTAGGATTAATAATATTATAAACCATAAATAGTGTAAAATTCTAGGAATATAAACTCTAACATTAATAGTACAGGCAATGGATTATAAACCTAAGGGATTAATATTAAAACCTAGGAATAATATCATATGCAAAAAATATTATAAGTTTCCTAAGGTTTAATATTATAGACCCTAAGATAAATATATGAAATATAATATTAATATTATAAACCATATTATATTACTATAAATATTGGGGATTAATATGTAAAACCAACGTATTATTAAACCTAAGAGACTAAAAACCGAACACTATAAATACTAATAATACAAACACTGTAATGTTATGTGCCATTATTCTATTTATAAATACTGTATTTATAAACTACACTATATTAATTTTTTTAACCTTGCATTAAACTATACTACCATGATATTTATAAATCCTTGGGTTGGTAATATTTTTAACCATAATATTAACAATATTCATACTATACTATATTATAAATACAATTATGTTGGGTCCCTATATTACTAGTTTAGTCTCTTATTGTTATTATTGTGCCTTGCATTATTATTTATTAAAATTAAGTAGGTTATATACCATGGCCCCATGGACTCTATATATATAGAAGGAGGTTTTTAGAAAATTATATAACGAGCTGTTGAAATACCATAAAATATGTGGAAAACACAAGCACACAAAACACATAAAACCAAAGAGACACAAATATACGTGGTTTGCAGTTTGGGCCCATCACACTCAAACGACGGTCTTCCTTTCTATTATCCAAAGCCAAAATGAAGAGATAAAAACCTGTGGCTGAATCCAGTTGTCACTCTTTTTCTCTGCTTCTCTCTCATAGTCTTCTCCTCCTTCATAGAAAATACATATGATACACAGAAATATTAATACAATACCCTCATACAAGCGAGGGGTTGCCTTCTAGAAGAAAAAAACCCTAAAGCAACTACACATAACTTCTCTTGAATTCAGATCATCTATCCTAATGAACGGCCTAGATTGACTAGAAGTTACTATCAATTTACAAGGAAATTCCACCTCTATTTTTAGCTTAGGGGGCGCTTCCCCCAAAAACCCCCCCCTAGACCCCCTAGGAGACATTTAATTATGGGTGAAATTAAGGTACAAGGGTCCAATGCTGTGATACAAAATAAACAAGATAATCAGGCTCCCGCAACAATCTCCATGAGGCCAGGTGTAACTCCTTGGGTACCTCATTTCTGACAGCTCGCTAGTACAACTTTTGTTATCATATGTAAGTTTTGGCTAGTGTGTATCTTTTCCAGCTTCAATTGTCCATCTTCAATATTGACCATATGAAATGACCTTGAAATTGTATGTTTTGTCTGGAATGAAATCTTTAAAAGTTCTACTGAGATCAGTTACTTTGGCCTTAACTGTATAATGTGCCCATATCATGCTTCTTACCCAATTAATCCATAAACCTTTGTAACCAAATCATTTATTTACTAGCCTCTATAGCAATATCATACTCTATTACATTGTTGTTGAAAGGTACAACAACACTTTGGATTTTTGAAACCCAACTGATAGTTATTCCCTATAGTAAATAAATATCTATAATGTTTTGCTCCTATTATCTCTATCACATATATGTACATCAACATATCCATATTAGAGCAATGTTTGAGCCACAAACATAATGCTTGATTTGTGGTACCTCTCAAATATACGAGAATCCATTTTTCCACTTTGCCATCAGTATTCTTTTCTTGGATTTTTTCTGTGTACACACAACTCCCACTTTGCTGTGTACCGTCCTTGAGGCCTTGTGTGAACCATTATACATTAAGCTTTGCTTCTTTGATGCATATGGAACTTTAGACATATAGTCCATTTATTCTTACAGGCATTGGGGCACATCTCCTTACTAAGTTTGAAATGGCTAGAAAAAGGTCTACTATTTGGCTTTCATTAACATATTAAATATTTTCAATGCATTTGTATGCACTCATTACGAGATAGTGTTAATTTATAATTTTTCATGTCTCTACTTATTCTCATACAAAGGATTTGTTTTGCAGCTCCAAAAACCTTCATTGCAAATTAATTTTCCAATTTTATTTTGAGCACATTTATTTCCTACATGTTAGACCCTGCAACAAGAATGTCATGTACATAGAATAACAATATAATATATATGCCATCATTTTTATTTTTCATATAAACACAATGGTGAGAGTGAAATCTAGTATAACCTTGTTGAGACATAAACCTATCAAATTTTAGATACCACTTCCTTTGAGCCCGTTTTAAGCCATACAAGCTCTTCTTTAACCTGCACACTAATTTTTCCTTACCTTTGACCTCATATCCTTTTGGTTGCTCCATATAGATCTCTTCCTCCAAATCTCCATGGAGAAATGTTGTATTTACATCTAATTGTTCAAGATGTAAATCATACTGCTGCTACAAGACTTAAAATAGTTCTGATTGGAAGTCATCTTAACGACGCTGAAAAATATTTCATCAAAATCAATAACTGTACCATGCCAAACCCCTTCACCACAAGTCTATCTTTGTACCTCGGTTTTCCTCCATCTTCTTCCTTTAGCCTATAAACCCATTTATTCTATAATGTAGTTTTACTTCCAGAACCTTTGACTAAGTCTGACTTGATTTATGCATTAAGAGTCCATCTCTTCTTCCATGGCTAGCTCCCACTTCTTCCTGCTTTCAATCTACATTTCTTCTTCATAACATTCGAGTTCACTAGAAGATGAGTCAACAATAAATAATATAATGGAGACTATCATTCGGGGGGTCTACTTATCCTGGTAGATCTTCTAACACCACTTTCAAGTTTTTGAGGTGCATGTTGCTATAGTGGTGGTTTATATTGTTGTGGCTCTTGATTATTTTATTTCCGGAGCACCTTTACCTTTTAAAATTGATCAACTCAGAAGCTGTGTATTATTTGTTTTCTTTTTCATGTCTTTTCACGCAATTGATTCTTATACAATACCTTTTCATTGAATATTACATCTGCTCCTAATGATTTTGAGATTTTCATAATTATATAAGTGATAACCAAAATAATTAACACCATATGCAATAAAGGTACATTTCTTTGATTTTGCCTCAATCTTTTTTCTATTTTCTTTATTAATATGGACAAAGACTCATGACTAAAAAGGCTTTAAAAGCGTAGTTTACCTTTTACTGTGTCCATGCTTCTATATAATACCACCATCATAAAGGAACTTGAAGGCCCTACTGTTTATTAGATAAAAATCGGTATCTACATCATATTCCCAAAATTGTGAAGGCAATCACATACAATCTCATGCACACCTTACACCCATGATTCTTCTGTTCATCCTTTCGAACACACCATTTTCCTTGTGGTGTTCTTGGAACTTCCTTCTCTCTGCATATTCCATTTTACGAATAGTACCTATCAAAATCTTTGCACATAACGATACCTCCATTGTCTACTCTAAGATACTTCAACTTCTTTCTTGTCTCAATCTCAACCAAAGCTTTCTATTTCTTGAAAGTATCAAATACATCGAATTTATTCTAAATATAATAAATCCAAGTTTTTCTAGTTGCATCATCAATAAAAGTAACATAATAACGAGAGCCACCAAGAGATGATACTTTGGAAGTAGGTCCCCATACATCTATATGTACAAGCTCTAATTTTACTCTTATTTTTTCTTTCCCAACTCGAGAAATCGACTCTCTTGTTTTCCATAAATGCAATTCTCACGAAATCCAAATCAACATTCTTCGTCGATAAATTTCTTGAGTGAAGAATCTTCATCCCTTCTCACTCATGTGTCTAAGCCTATGATGCCATAATGCGCATCTGCTCCTTTGGATGTTAAAGAATTAACGAGTTAGAAATACCATTGCATAGATACAATGTACCAACCTTTTCACCTTCTACTATTACGGGGGCTCCTTTGGTGACCTTCCAAGTTTATACGCAGAAAAATTTGTCACACAACCTTCACCGCTAACTACCCTATTGAAATTAGATTTTCTTTACATCTAGAACAAGCCTTACCTCCTTTAATATCCATTGGTTTCCATTTTGTTGTTTTACAATAACACCCATTCCCAGCAATTTTGACGGGGTTTATCATCACCCAAACAAACTTGTCCAAAATCTCCTTGAACATAGTCATGAAAATAGTTCTGTGGGTGTGGCATGGAAAGAGGCCCTTGAATCTACTACATGATCGGTAACATTTTCAAAAAGAAAGAATCAAAGGATCTTGTAACACATCACTGTCACATTTTCTTCATGATGTTTTTCTTGTTGTGTGTCTCCCTTCTTTTCCTTTTCGAGATCTACGAGTTTTCTTCAAGTTTCCTTTCTTTTCAGCATTTCCGGCCACACTATCCCGGATGCAGACTTGGATCTTCCTTTCCTTGATTTGTGATATCTTGAGCTCTTTCCTCTTTCCATTTTTCTTCTACACTCTTTGCACTCAAAGAATTAGCGATGTCTCACGGGCTTGCCCAATCGCATTTCTGGCTGAGATAGCACCAAAACCATCAAACTTTATAGTACTAGATCAGACAAAGTTACTAATGGCCATAACTAAATCATTCTAGCTTTACGTAACCAAGGCACAGAAATAAAAGATCTGAAAGTTCATCATCGAATTTTACCCCTACAAAACTTAACTGACTGGTAACTGTATTAAAATCATTTAAATGGTCTGCAACAGATCCACCTTCTAACATCTTCATATTACATAAACATTTCATAAGAAATACCTTGTTTGAGGCTGAGGGTCTTTCATATAATTTCTCCAATGCCTTAATCAAACCATTTTTTGTTGTTTCCTTCAAAATATTGAAGGTTACCAATGCTGCAAGGTAAAACCGTACTGTTCTGAGTGCCTTTCTATTGATAATCTCCCATTCTGCATGTGTCATAGCCGTCGGCTTTTTTTTTTTTTTCCTCAATGGTAGGTATAGATATTTCTGATACAGATAATCTTCCATCATCATATTCCACAATGGGAAGTTTTGGCTGTTAAATTTCTCGACCCTAAACTTACCATCTTCTGCCATTGCTCACACTTGAATCAGGAACCCTTATTTCCTATGAGTTTATCAGCCAAATAGACCTTTGGCTCTAATACCAGTTGTTAGAAAATTATATATAACAGAGCAATGCAACACATAAAATATGCAGAAAACACAAGCACACAAAACACATAAAACCAAAGAGAGATAGATATACGTGGTTCACACAGTTTGGGCTACGTCCACCTTCAACAGTCAGTCCTTCCTTTCTATTATCCAGAAAAATGAAGAGACACAACCTACAATAGATCCGATGTAATATCCTTTATTCTCTTTCACAGTCTCCCTATCTGTTTCTTGCTTCGAGAATAATCATAAAATACACAACCGTAATACAATACCCTCATACAAGCGAGGGGTTGCCTTCTAGGGAAGAAAAAACCTAAACTAAACATAACTTCTACCGTCAGATCATTCGCCTAATGAACAACCCAGATTGACTATAAGTTACTATACTTTTACAAGGAAATTTTACATCTATTTTTAGCTTCGAGGATGCTACGTTCAAAACCCCCCATTAAGGGGGGGCTCGATAAAGTCACAGCCCCCCCGTGGACCCCCCAGGCAGCGTCTAACTATGGGCGACATTAAGGTACAGGGGTCCAATGCTGTGATACAAAATAAATAAGATAATAAGGCTCCACACCCAACAATTTTGGTCATTTGTATCATCAAGTAATTGTTCATTTATGTAATGTATTGGAGGTTTTCCCCTCGAATTGGCTGATTTCTAAGGTGTTAACCTCTCTTTTCTTCTATTTTTGGAGTTGGTTTCATAACATTTGGTATCAGAGCTTTGGATTCTAGGGTTTTGCTGCTCCAAAAGGGTCATCATGGAATGTTCACTATAAAATTATTTCTATGAATTTTTAAGGTGTTGAAATTTTTAGAGCATGAAGCTGAAATTCTGAGGAACATCTTCGCAAAATTTCAGAGCTTGGTTCGCAATATTTTCGCAGATATGATCTGTGGAATTTAGGGATTTTTTTAGGCTACTGAATTTAACCTAAACAGGTCATCATGGAATTTTCGCTATAATGTCTTTTATACTAAGTTTCAGAAGCTAAAATATTCATAGAGAAAAGCTGGAATCCCTAGGAGCATCATGGAAAAATTTTAGAGATTGATTCTCCTTATTTTTGGAGGTAGGATCTGTGGAAGTTAGTGCTTTTTCAGGATCCCGAATTTCATCTCAAATAGGTGATCATGGGAAAATATTCATAACTCTCTCTCTGAGCATCTGATTGGAATTATATAAATAGTGACTGTGAGTGCACAGACTGTAGTTTCCTTTCTATCAATTTCAAAGATGAAAGAGTAAAAAGTGACACGTGGCAAGTTGTACAAGTTCACTCTACTGAACTAGTCCATAATTAGGTCATTGTGGGAGATTGGACATAACTTTGTCTTGAAGAACCACAATCAGGTCAGACCTGTGGCATTCAAAAGAGTATTTAGAGGGCTACCTAAGGGAAAAATTTCAGATATTGAAGATCCACAATCATAGAGATAATTCAGTTTCAATATCGATCTTCTCAAAATCAAGAAAAATAGGTGTCTTTTTTTTCCGAATTGCGTAAGTCTTATCTAAAAAATAAGTTTGAAGTGATTCCAAGGGCCTATTGAATATATATTTTAGTATTGGGTTCTAAAATTCCTCCTAAAAATAATTCAACACCCACTAAGCCCTCAGAGTACTCTACTATGAATCATGAAGATGAAGAATTGCAACATGATCTATCAAAATTACAAGAGCAAGTGCAACAAATTTTAGTCTCACAAAGAGCAACAAAAATGAAATGGAAGTTTTGAAGAAAGGTGTGGAAGCGAACATGGATGATTTGAAGAATAATATGGATCCTTTAAAGAAAGGCGTGGAAGGTAAGATGGAGGACATGGAAGAAAAAATGAAAGACAACATGGAAAACATGAAGAATGATCTACAAGCAGGCATGGAAGGTTTGACAAAGTTGATACAAGAAATGATTCCTAATGGCGAAAATATAGTAGAAGAAACTAATGATGAGAAAAAAATAGATTTTAATCATGATTTCATAAGCTCTAATGTTGGGTGGAAGAACCACCATATTCCAAAGATGGATATGAGGAAGTTTGATGGCAAGGATCTCGTAACATGGATACTACAAATGGAGAAATACTATGATCTCAATAATGTGCAAAACATACAAAAGGTATGCATTGAAACTTTACATTTAGAACATAATACATTTGTATGGTATCGATAGATTTTCTCCCGTAAAAAAATTGTCACTTGGTCAATTTTTATGGAGGAAATGATAGCACATTATGAGGATACAAAGAGCAACACCTTATTTACCCAATTGATAAATCTGAAACAAAAGGGTTCAATGGTGGAGCACATTGAGAACTTCCAAAAATTGAATATAAGGGTAACTAATATTCCAGAGGAACACAAGATTGATGTCTTCATAGGGCTTTAAAGGATAACATCCAACATGAAGTTTGTGTTTGGGAACCTGATTCATTGGAAAAGGCAGTCAGGTTGGCAAGTATAATTTAATGTAAAATTATGGTGACAAGGAAGCCTACCACTCACACATATAAATATTGAAGTGTTGCCACTCCTAGAATTCCTAAACCTACAAGGTTGACACGACAACAATTGGAAGGAGAAATAGAAAAAGGGCTTTGATAGAAAATACACTAAAGGTCATAAGTGTGGTGAGAAGAAATCATTTTACATAGATTGTGAAGAGGAAGAAGAAAATGAACAAGAATCTTCAAAAGAATAGGATATACACCAAGAACAAACCCTAGAAGAGGAATAAATGAGTATGACCATATCGTGTAATGCATTGGCAATAATTACCACTTCTCAAAGGTAATAGTGTTGGTTGATTCAGGTAGTACCCATAATTTTATTCATTTTAAGGTGGCCAGGGAATTGAATTGTTTCCTATACCCAACACCATAATGACAAGTGATGGTTGCAAATGGACGAACTATAAATTTCTCTGGAAAATTCCATATATCAAGCTAACCATGGGGAAATATGTATTGAATATTCCAATTCTTTCCATTCCAATGGTAGGTGTTGATGTTGTACTAGGAGTACAATGGTTACAATCTTTGGGGATGGTAGCTATTTATTTTCAAGAACTTTTCTTGAAATTTTTTCAGAAGGAAAGGAAGTTGAATTAAGGGGTATTGCAGGGAAGCTAGGAAAGATAATAATCTCTAATTTCATGACAAAGCTTCTAAATAAATAGAAACGAGGTATAATTGCACAATTATGCTCACTAGAAGTAATAACAAAAAAATCATCTATTTCTGAAGATCTCCAGAAAGTCTTGGACAATCATTCCAAGGTGTTTAAAACTCCCAAAGGACTCCCACCTATTCGTGATCTTGATCATGCTATTCATTTGATTCCAGGATGTGTTTCTCCAAACATCAGGCATTATAGATATCGTTATTTCCAAAAGATCGAAATTGAACGTATGATTGCAGAAATGTTAGAGGTTGTTATAATTCAACCAAGTCAAATTTCTTTCTCTGCTCCAGTAGTGTTGGTGCACAAGAAGGATGGATCATGGCACATGTGTCCAGATAATAGGGAGCTCAATAATCTCACTATTAAAGATAAATTTCCCATTCCTGTGATTGATGAATTATTAGATGAATTACATAGATAAATTTATTTTACCAAGTTAGATCTTCCTTGAGGATATCATCAAATTATAATGAAGACTAGAGATATTCCGAAAACAACATTTCGAACTCATGAGGGTCATTATGAGTTTTTGGTCATGCCTTTTGGCCTTACCAATGCACATTCTACATTTCAAGGGTTGATGAATTCCATTTTCAAACCCTTCCTTAGAAAATTTGTGCTATTATTTTTTGATGATATAATAATCTACAATAGGTCTTGGAAGGATCATGTTCAACATGTTGACAGGGTGCTCAAACTATTGCAGGAGAAACAATTATATGCAAAAACGTCCAATTTTTTTTTTGGAGTACAAGAAGTGGAATATCTGGGTCATATTGTATTCCATGAGGGTGTTAAGGTAGACCCTAACAAAATTAAAGCCATTAAAGAATGAAAATTCCCCACAACCATAAAGAAGTTACCGAGATTTCTTGGGTTAACAGGGTATTCTCACAGGTTTGTTAAGAATTATGGGAGAATATCAGCACCTCTAACAACATTATTGAAGAAAGATGCATTTTCATGGACTACTAAATAAACTAAGGCCTTTGAACATCTTAAAGAGGAAATGTGCCTAACACCGGTCTTAGCTATGCTAGACTTCACAAAACCTTTTTTGTGTAATGTGATGCCTCAGGAAATGGAATTGGAGCTGTTTTAATGCAAGATGGAAGACCCATTCCTTTTGAAAGTTGTTCAATTAAAGGAAAGTATTTACATAAAGCTATTTATGAGAAGGAAATGTTAGAAATACTACATTCACTAAAGAAATGGCGACCTTACCTAATGTGTAATATTCCTAATTAGCGACAACTAATTGGAATATTCTATTTTGTTTAGTTTGTCCTCTATAGTTTGTAAATAAATAAAAAGTGAATGAAGAGGGTCTAACTCGCTTAAGTGAAATAATACATCCACCTAGTAGCACAATGTTGTGACTTAAGTGGAAGTCAAGGGGGGGACCCAACACCACGTGGAGGAGGGGGCCTATGTACGGTCTAGAAGCTTCTGCAAGAAGATAAGGATGAGGATGTGGAGGAGAGAGAGAGGCTACATTGGATTTTGGAGGGAAACCAACGTTATAAAAAATGGAGGAGCCTCCTCATTTCATTCATGCTTGAGTTATTGATTGTTGAGTGAGACATTTGTCTTATTTAGCATGCTGGCTGTTTAGCCTGTCTACATCACTATTTAGTGCAACCGAGTGTCTCCGTGCAGAGATCTCACCCTTAGCCCCGGGGGACTTTGAGTGCCTGCTCAGGGAAGGTTATTTTTTTAGCATCATCCTCCAGGACAACGTTATTGCTGCAACAACATAATACTATGTTGTAGGGTGTTGTCGTGGTGACTTTATGACGCCACTTCCTTCTCTTGTTTTTTAGAGGGAGAGTATTTCTTTCCTTTGGGGGATCAGATTGGAGGACATTAGAGCTGATTTGCAGATCTTGGCACTTGGCCAAAATATTTTATTCCACTACTGTGCAGTCCCTCTTAGTTACTGCGTTATTTTTATGGTGTATCTGCAGTGAGGGGTTGCGGATTGATGTGGGGAAGAGATCTCAAGTGTAAGGATCAACCTTCCACTTAGGAGATCTATTGGAGGAGGCCTAATTCAGTTTGTTCATCATCTTCAGCCTTCTATATTGAGTTCCAGATTTGATTTGCAGCAGCTGCCCAACAACTCCGACATTCTTGCCATTTTGTGTATTTCAGCCAATCCCTTGGAGGATTGAGATATTTTTTCTTATAAGGGTTAGAGCTTTGCTCCCCTTTTGTGTTTGGGCCATATATTGTCATATCCATGTATTTAGATCATTTGTAGCAGAATTTTATCATATAATTCATTTTTCATAGCCTGGTTTTATGCAGAAATAACAGTGTCCTTTCATTGCCATGTACATGTATTATTGAGGCTTGCATTTCTTCTCTTGAGAGGTTTTTTCCTCAAGACTTGTACTCTCTCTTGATGCTATGCATTATTATTTTCTATATATTTATCTTCTTGTCTCACATCTATTGGAGAAAATGCTGAAGGGTTTCTGGGTCATTCTCTTGTCTTGCAGCAATTCAATCTCGAGGGGTTTTCTATATAAAACCGTTGTTTAGCCTTGATTAATGCCCATTACATATTCCTAAAATCATTATATGATTATTTACAGTGTTTTTAAATCTGATACCTTTATATAATACGCTTCCCTTACTTCAGTAAAATTCTGCATACTCAAAGTCATGGGAAATCAGGGTTTTTCTTAACTAGTCGGGAAGGAGGAATTTTTTAACATAGAAAAACGCACTTTTTTGAGCTTAAATTCGACATGGAAGTCCCTATTGACCTAATATAACATATTACATAACCTTTACCCATAATTGTACGCATATGTTCTTATACACGCATTTTAGGGACAAAATCCTCACGTTTCCCCACCTTTTTTCCCATAAAAGCTGAGTAAAGGTTTCTTCTATTATTTATTTTAGTTTATAAGAATTATAAAACTTATTATAAGGTATATAAAGCCTCCATACCTGAAGAATTCGTTTTTCATGCGTGATATGCTGAGAAATTCATTTTCTGGATGAGTTGCTGTAGTTGTCATATGATATTTTATGTCTAGTTATATACCACTAGGTGTGTATATATTTCACTCTTATATATATTATGGAAATGTATAGGTAGCCTCCATATCTCTTTCTCTTCCAGAGAAAAAATATCTGGTAAATGCCCTCCCAGTCTATCTCTGGCTTGAGTTTTGTTGTGCTTTAGAGATATCCCTGAAATAGGATATTACAGTGGTATTAGAGCATAGTTATGGCTCAGCCTATGGAGCTATTTATCTATGAAAAATATGAGGATATCACATCAGCATGATCATATACCCTTTGGAGATTATTTCCGAGAATGGCAGTCCAAGGGGGAAGACTTCAAAGTAGCTTTACCCTTCAGAGATTACTGTCAGCTCACACAGGATGAAGGAGGAAGGAACAGTAGAGTTTCTAGCATGTAGAGTTTATATTTGCAGTGAACCATTGGAAATTCACCTTTTCTCATGAATAAGGAATCCACTGGTCCCTGTGAGTCTAAGCCCAAGAAGAAGATGAGTTTATTCTCATCTATTTTCAGATCCAGAGAAAATGCATCCACCTTTGAGGAGGTCAAGAAGATTGAAGAAAAATAAGAGGAAGTATTATGCGCTTCCTATTCTCATCAAGAAGAGATCACATCACCCTTTGAGGAGGCTTGCGATAACGTTGTCACACTCATGGAGGAGCAGCCACATGCATCAACAGTTGGGGCAACCAACACTTTTGAGGAAGGGACTCTTGCAGCCCTATAAGAGGTTCCAAATGCACATCAAGGATTTCCACATTCCATTTTTGCAGTAGATTATTTTGATCAATGTGGAGATCTACTTTTGCAGGACCAAGGGTCAAATCTCATTGCTACTATAGAGCATCTTGGTTGCACTGCGTTGTGCAACATGGAGACACTCAAGAAGGAATCAAACCATCATTCTCATGAGCCATTTTTGGATTGTAGATCATATTGGAGGTTTGGGTTTGAAGATTTGAAGATTGATGGTAGACATATTGGAGTAAGAAACCTTTTCTTCCTTCAAGATGACACTTTCTCAATGAGCTCCTCTCAACTGAAAGAGGAAATTCTACTTTCAGATCCAAGACCTGATTGGTTTTGGAAGACTATGGAGGAAAGGGAGGTCTCAAGGAGAGATCTCATTGGAGATGCACTTCGACACACCATGGAATGCAATACTTTTCTTCCGTTCTCACAAGAGCAAATAGAAGATGGAGGACATATTAGGATGGATATCATCTCTCATGCTTATGTTGGACATCCCTTGAGCCATACACATCATGATGGGAGGTTTTTTCCTACTACCTATTTGGGTCTTGATAGGCTCTCATTGATCCTTGAGAAGTTTTCATTTCAAAATCCCATGAAGTGCAAAGACAGGAATTTGATTTGGAAGAATGGTAGCCCTCATGAGAGGAGTACCAGGAGGAGGAGAAGAAGGAGGCATCCACAAGTGATTGAGTGGATGTGGATGATGAGCAAGGAGCTAGGGAGCTACCTGCAGATGTATGATACCGGGCAGCAGGAGGCTTGGCTATGCTGGTTACTCTTGAAAGAGTTTGGCCATCACTTGGAAAACACTCTTCCTAAGAGTGGGAGGTTGGAGGAAAGATGGTTGTATACTTGCATCATTGAGTAGCATATAGTATGGATGGATGGTGTTGATATGATACTCATATCACTCATTGTGTCTTCATCATGTGAATGGTATGATGGAAGTATCGGGAGGCAGCAAAATACTTTGTTGCTTTGCTTTTTTTTGGGAGAGCAAGGGCAGAGTTGCTCTCACACTTTGTGTGATGTTGCAGGAGGAGGGGATGGCACTATCTCCTTGGTATTTGATGATGGATTGGAAGCACTTCCATCTTGGGAAGTATTCCACATTTGTTGCAGCATTATTGGAGGAGTCTTTGACAAGGAGCATGTCAAAGGACGAAGCTTTGTATTGACAGGAGCTTATTTACATGAGCTCATAGCGCTGTCACTTTGGAGTAGAGACTTATGGATGAAGTGTGCCCAGCGTAAATATGGTGGATCTATAAACCATAGGTCCTAGGATTACTTCATATTTTTTGCACTTCATAAACAAATATGAGGTAATGATGGAAGATACATCTATCACTATGGCATATTCTTCTTAACTTGGATTTCCAAGCATGAGGAGGATTATCTTCTTGCAGCACATGGTTCATTATTCTCCATAGCATGCCAAAACACTATGGAAGACTCATTTATGGACCCATGTACCATCTTAATTTCGGCATATGATGAGAATTTTGTACATACATTCAATGATTTTCACACTCTTGCCATTCCTATGCAGTGCATTACTTCACAAGGGGGCAAGCTTGTCACATTGCTCCATGAATTGTATTGGGCCAATGTACATGATGGAGGCAGCCATCTCTTTTGTGCCCTTGGGAAAAATTTTTATCATAACTTGTATGTATATTTTATACACTCTAACATGTGTCATATGGAGACATGCATGATTAACCATGTAAAAATAAACATTTTTCCTTGTACTTTCATCAAGCAGCAACTTGTAAAATTGCGTTGTACTTGTTTGGGAAGTTGTTGGTACCTCCTTGATAATGTCTTTATTTGATGATATATATCAGATTTTTGTGGGAGGCTTGATTATGAGAGAGACACATGAGCTGGATGTGTCCGTGAGTAGGAAAAATTCTCACAATTTCTGAACTACATGTTCTAATGGGAGCATGAGAGGAGATATGGCCACCACAGCCAAATTTTTGTTCTCTTTTGAGATGGGCCATAGGATTTATATTCATCCATTGTACAGCCATGGGAAAGTGCTTGATCATTTATTATTTTTGTTACATTCAGCCATTTACTATCCTTTAGCAGATGTGATGAATCATGGACATTGCTTGCCATGTAATCTCCTGAAGTTGCAGTGGATGAGACTGTGTTGTATCCTTGTGAGAAATTGTTTGCATCATGTATCATCATGAAAAACCTTCAGAAAACCTCTCATTATGATTTTCCATGATTACCATGTCCTATTCCTCATGGATGGATTGATTTGGGCCAGCTTGTTCTTCATTGTTGGAGGAGCCTTCTTTGGAGGATTGTTCTTCACTTTTCCATTGGAGGGAAATAATTTTGTAGCCCAAGATCAGCATACGCTCTACACTTGTCATGAGTGGAGAGAAGGATAGCATGGGGTAAGCTATGATGCTTACCAAGATCATATTTTCAACCCACCTTCATTGCCAGAGCTTCAGGTGGAAGGAGATGTTCAAGAGTTGCCTTGATGGGAGGTGGTTCATTTTGTTTGGATGATTGCATGGGATATAGAAGGATTTTCGGTTGGATGGTACCGTGAGGGATCAGTTTGGGATCCCAAAATTGAGAGATCGCTTCATATCAGGGTGATGCAGAGGACAGGGAAGATTCAGTGACGCATCTGGGACCCAGGCGCATTTTTCCGAAAGGAGACTTGTTCAGGCAGTTTCTTGAGGGCAAGCAACATTTTGCCAGGGGGGACTGTAATATTCCTAATTAGCGACAACTAAATGGAATATTATATTTTGTTTAGTTTTCCGTATATAGTTTGTAAATAAATAAAAAGTGAGTGAAGAGGGTCTAACTCACTTAAGTGAAATAAGACATCCACCTACTAGCACAACGTTGTGACTTAAGTGGAAGTCAAGGGGGGGGGCCAACACCATGTGGAGGAGGGGGCCTATGTACACTCTAGAAGCTTATGCAAGCAGATAAGGATGAGGATGTGGATAAGGATGAGGATGTGGAGGAGAGAGAGAGGCTACATTGGGTTTTGGAGGGAAACCAATGTTATAAAAGATGGAGGAGCCTCCTCATTTCATTCATGCTTGAGTTATTTATTGTTGAGTGAGACATTTGTCTTCTTTAGCACCCTGGATGTTTAGCCTATCTGCAGCATTGTTTAGTGCAACCGAGTGTCTCCCTGTGGAGATCTCACCATTAGCCCCGGGGGACTTTGAGTGAATTCTTGGGAAAGATTATTTTTTTAGCATCATCCTCCAGGACAACGTTATTGCTGGAGCAGCATAATACTGTGTTGTAGGGTGTTGCCGTGGTGACTTTACGACACCACTTCCTTCTCTCTTTTTTTAGTGGGAGAGTCTTTCTTTCCTTTGGGGGATCCGATTGGAGGACATTGGAGCTTATTTTCAGATCTTGGCACTTGGCTAAAGTATCTTATTCCACTACTGCGCAATCACTCTTAGTTATTGCGTTATTTTTATGGTGTATCTACAGTGAGGGGTTGCAGATTGATGTGGGGAAGAGATCTCAAGTGTAAGGATCAGCCTTCCACTTAGGAGATCTTTTGGAGGAGGTCTACTTCAGGTTTTTCATGATCTTCAGCCTTCTCTATTGAGTTCCAGATGTGAGTTGTAGCAGCTGCCCAACAACTCCAGCATTCTTGCCATTTTGTGCATTTCAGCCAATCCCTTGGAGGATTGAGATATTTTTCTTATAAGGGTTAGAGCTTTGGTCCCCTATTGTGTTTGGGCCATATATTTTCATATCCATGTATTGAAATCATTTGGAGGAGCATTCTATCATAGAATTCATTTTTCATAGCCTGGTTTTATGCAGAAATAGCCGTGTTCTTTCATTTCCATGTACATGTATTATTGAGGCTTGAATTTCTTCTCTTGAGAGGTTGTTTCCTCAAGACTTGTACTCTCTCTTACTGCTATAAATTATTATTGGCTATATATTCATCTTCTTGTCTCACAGCTACTGGAGAAAATGCTGAAGGGTTTCTGGGTCATTCTCTTGTCTTGTAGCACCTCAATCTCGAGGGGTTTTCTATATAAAACTGATGTTTATCCCTGCTTAATGACCATGACATATTACTAAAATAATTTTATGATTATTGATATTTTTTTACATCTTATACCTTCAGAGAATATGCTTCCCTTGCTTTAGTAAAATTATGCATACTCAAAGTCATGGGAAATCAGGGTTTTTCTTGACTAGTCGGGAAGGAGGAACTGTTTAACATATAAAAACGCATTTTTTTGAGCTGAAATTCGCAATGGAAGTCCCTATTGACCTAATAGAACATATTACAGAACCTTGAACCGTCAGTTTACGCAGATGTTCTTATACACTCATTTTAGGGCCACAATCCTCACTTTTACCCACCTTTTTGCCCATAAATGCTGAGTAAAGGTTGCTTCTGTTATTTATTTTTTTCTTTGAGCATTCTAAAACTTATTCTAAGGTAAATGAAGCCTTCATACCTTAAGAATGCATTTGTCATGTGTGAGTTGCTGAGAAATTCATTTTTTGGATGTGTTGTCGTAGTTACCGTATGATATTGTATGTATAGTTCTATACCATTTGGTGTGTCTATATTTCAATATTAGATAGATTATGTAAAGGGCTAGGTAGCCTCCAAATATCTTCCTCTTCTAGAGGAAAAATATCTGGTAAATGCCCTCCCAGTCTATCTCTGATTGGAGTTTTGTTGTGCTTTAGAGATATCCCCGAAACGAGATATTACATAATGGGAAGACACTTCAAGGTAAAAATTGGTCATGATAGTCTTCAAATTTTTTTGGAAAAAATACTATCTATAGCAAAAATGGGTCACAAGGATGTTGGGTTATGACTTTGAAATAATCTACAAAAAATGGAAGTTAAATGTTGTTGCAGATGCACTCTCAAGAAAGAATGAACAAGTGGAAGCATTTCTTTGTGCCATTTATATTATCCAACTAGATTGGATAACCAAATCAAGGGATGAATTGAAGAAGGACAAAGAAGTGTGGACACTCATTCAAAATTTGCAGCAATATCTTAGTACATCTCATACATTTAGTTGGAAAAATGATTCCCTATGGTATAAAGATCACTTATACCTTTGTAAGAATTCCAAACTAAAACAAAATATTCTTTTGGAATTGCACACTTATCCTTTAGGAGGACACTCTAGATTTCTAAAAACTTACCATAGGGTGAAGAAATAATTTTTATGGATGGCCTTAACTCTGATATTCAAAAGTTTGTGGTGGAATGTTTGGTTTGCCAACAAAACAAGGTTGAGCAGATCCCGTTTTTACTGGAAATTTTTGGACAAAGTTATTTTCTTGTTTGGGTACTCAACTAGCTCATAGCTCATCTTATCATCCTCAATCTGATTTTCAAACTGAGATAGTGAATAAATTTTTGGAAGGATATCTTCGTTGTTTTGTATTTGATAAACAAACATAATGGCTCAAGTGGTTACCTCTCGCTGAATGGTGGTATAACACTTCCTTCCATACTGCAGCAAAAATGACTCCATTTATGGAATTTTATGGATATCATCCACCATCCATCACATCATATTTAAGAGAAAATTCTAAGGTTCAAGCAGTGGAAGATCACATCGAGTATCAACAAGAAGTTCTCCAACTCTTAAAGGATAACCTAAATTTGGCACAAAATCGAATGAAACAATAAGCAGATCAACATCGCAGCGAGATAAGTTTTGATGTAGGAGTCCGGGTATTTTTACGGCTACAACCATACAAAAAAATGTCCCTAAAGCAAGCTAAGAAGGATAATAAATTATTTCCAAAGTACTATGGTCCTTGCAAGGTGTTGCAAAATATTGGTACTATGGCATACAAATTGGAGCTTCCCGCTTCTTTGCGAGTCCATCCAGTTTTCCATGTTTCATGCTTAAAGAAGGTTATAGGTGAAAATATTCTAGTTCAAACAATATTTCTAGAACTTGATGAGGAAGGAAAAGTAACATTGGAACCTGAAGCAGTCACGGAAACAAGAACTCGACAGCTATGAATCGATTAATTCAAATTATATTATCAAGTGGAAGAACTTACCCACTGAAGATTCCACATGGGAGGATGCTAATTTTATACAGAGGCACCCAAAGCTACTCAAGCATTGTGGATAACACTTTTTGAAGGAAAGGTGCATGTAAGGTCCCTATATTACTAGTTTATTTCCTTATTTTTATTAGTGTAGCCCCCTTATTGCTATTGTTGTACCCCTGTAACCCCAATATTGTTATTATTGTGCCCTTACATTATTATTGTTAGGTCGGCTATGTAATATTCCTAATTAGGGACAACTAATTGGAATATTAAATTTTGTTATTTTTCCATCTATAGTTTGTAAATAAATAAAAAAAGTGAGTGAAGAGGGTCTAACTCACTTAGGTGAAATAAGACATCCACCTAGTAGCACAACATTGCGAATTAAGTGGGAGTCAAAGGGGGCCTAACACCACGTAGAGGAGGGGGGCCTACGTATACTCTAGAAGTTTCTGCCAGCTTCTGCACAGATAAGGATGAGTACGTGGAGGAGAGAAAGGCTACATTGGGTTTTGGAGGGAAACCAACGCTATAAAATATGGAGGAGCCTCCTCATTTCATTCATTCTTGAGTTGATGATTTTTGAGTGAGACATTTGTCTTCTTGAGCACGCTGGCTGTTTAGCCTGTCTGCAGCACTGTTTAGTGCATTGAGTGTCTTCGGTCGGAGATCTCACCCTTAGCCCTAGGGGACTTCGAGTTCCTTCTCGAGAAAGGTTGGTTTTTCAGTATTTTGTGAGTCGTTTTATTGTTTGGGTTTGTTGGGGAGCTGGAGCTTACAGAGACACGGTCACTGGGAGAGAGGATGCAGTCCACTATGAAGGAGCTTTGGATTGGGGTTTCTGTAGTTGATTTCACTGGGAGTTTGAGCATAGGGTCAGCCTTTGCCCCTAGAAGACTTTTTGCGGAGTTTGAGGCTGTATTTCAACTATTTCCATCTAGCCACTATGCAGAGCCTTGGAGGCTAGCGTAATTCACTGGGGAGGCAGTTTCTGGTGATTTCTGAGGTTGGCCATTCTTGGAATGGTTTTTATATTTTGTCTGGGTTGTCGAGGAGAGGAGGTTTGCCGATTTTGAGCTCATTCTGGCAAAGGGGTTAGCCCCTAATCTTTAGCCCATTCCAGCAGTAGCAGCCACACGGTAGTTTTCCAACAGCTGGGAAAAAGTTCATAGAGCCGCCATTTCTTGTATTTTCTGAGAGTTTTTCTTCACTTTATTTGAGAAAGATCACCTATTGTACTTCATTACATTTCTTATATTAATAAAATGGCTCAACATTTCCTCTCTATGTTTTCTGGATGAGTTTACGTAGTTTTCTTAGTTTCCCTATTCTCTTTCTATGATATTATATGTCTATTATTGTTTTTGAGCATTCTAGTTCCATACCACTTGGTGTGCTTATCTTTCACTCTTAGACAGAGTCTGGAAAGGGCCAGGTAGCCTCTGGATCTCGTCCTCTTTTTAGAGGTGAAATATCTGGTAAATTCCCTCCCAGTCTATCTCTAGTCGGAGTTTGTCATGTTTTAGAGATATCCCCGAAATGGGATATTACAGTGGTATCAGAGCATAGTTATAGCTCAGCCTGTGGTCTATGACATCAAGAAAGAGACCATATAGAGGCAGGAAGTATAGAGACCGTGAGCATAGGTTGGATACTACCTACAAAGAGGAATACTGTGGCCTGGTAGAGGATGCAGATCAGGAGAGAGAGCCTGTGACGGATGTAGAACAGATGGATCTTGTAGTATATTTAAGAGAGAAAGAGCCGATGGCAGATGACACATTGGCCAAACAGTTTGGAGAGGCACTCATCAAGTCTGTGTAGGATTTAGCTAGACATATTGAGGTGATGGGACAGAGGTTCACAAATGTGGAGGCTAGGCAGCATGAGACTCCACATGTTTTCTAGGTCGAAGAGGGATCAGGTACATCCCACCATTTACCGGAGTAGGTTTCTGCTCAGCGTGATACTCCTCAGCCGATGGCTTCCCGTGCACCTACCCACTCTACCATGCCCACTTTCTTGGGAGCAGATACAAGGGCAGGAGCCCAGCAGGAGGCAGAGCCTGGACACTTAGATGAGTCTTTTGCAGAGTATCAATCCTACGGGCAAGAGTTCAGGGATGCTATCACATTCAAAGATTTTGTGCAGCTCCAGCAGGATAGTATACCCCGTGACCATCATAGAGGGCACTGGCGTTATCATGATGGATATTCCCACCATGCCTCTAGTAGATTTCATTTACCTACGTTTGATGGATCATCAAATAGTTCGGCAAAGTCTTCGGTGGAGAAGCTAGATATCTATTTCCAGCTTAACTAGATGTCAGAGACAGAGACCATCAAGGTGGCGACACTACATTTGGATGGTGAGGCGTAGGACTGGTGGTTCCAGGGGATGGTTACACACAGACACTCTACAGTGACGACATATGCCGAGTTTACTAGGAGGTTGATGGAGCGTTTTTACCAGAGAGATCCGAAACAAAATTTTTTTGAGCTGACGAAGCTCAAGCAGATAGGGAGCCTAGAGACATAAATCGCAGATTTCTTGAGGGTCTTGGTGATGGTGCCAGATCTATCTGTGACACAAATGATCTATATGTTTGTGAAGGGATTGGCAGAGCCACTTCGAGGTCTAGTTAGATCTACTAGACCAGCTACACTCCAGGATGCTATCAGCAGGACCAGGGACTTACAGGATGCATTGCCCAGGACGAGGACACCTTACCCCCAGAGACAGGGCTTCCAACCCAAGGGTAAGGATGTGAGGGCTTCTTCTCCAAAGGGATATCCAGGACGGGCACAGATAGATGATGATGCCAGGAGGGAGATAAGGAAGAAGCGGTTGTGCTTCACGTGTCAGGAGCCGTGGGCACCAGGGCATAGGTGTGTTGCTAGAAAAGCACACTTCATTGAAGTATTCTCCGATGATAGCGGGGAAGAGGATGCGGAGGATGATGAGGAGGAGGCAGGAGATAATCAGATGGCCCAGGATCAGTTGCTTCCTCCACCTCAAGGAATAGGAGGTGCAGCTTTTTCACCCACAGGAGGGGCCCTTGCAGCTCTACGAGGGGTTCCTAAGTATTTGACGCTGCGCGTACGAGGGATGGTGTGAGGCCAGTGGGTATCAATTTTGGTTGATAGTGGGGCCACCCACAACTTCATTGATGCAGATATGGTCAAGTGGTGGGGTATACCGACCGAGAGTTTTGACGGGTTTCCAATCTTGGTCCCAAGAGCCTAGATGATGCAGTGTGCCCGTTATGTTCCAGAGTTAGCAGTGACGATGGGTACCTACACCGTGACTAATCAATTTTTCATGGTAAACATACCAAATTCCAATGTGGTACTGGGTGTTCAGTGGCTGATTACTCTAGGGAAGGTCTCCACGGATTAGGAGGCCTTAGAGATGGAGTGGGATGACAAGAAGACCAGAAAGCATGATAAGATCTGCGAGATGCATAATTACCCACCTCAGACAGTTTCGGCTCACCAGATGGAGGCAGAATTCCGGATGGGAGACATAGAGTGGGTGGTTGAGTTGCGGGCATTAGAGGTTGAGACCACTGGTCGAGTAGTTCATCTAGATATACAAGCCATCCTTGACAGGCATGAGGTAGTGTTTGGGGATATACCACCAGGACGGCCACCAGATAGAGCGTTTGAGCATACCATCGAGCTTGAGCAGGGTATTCAAGCGGTGATCACTACACCCTATAGGCATCCCAAAGCCTATCGGAATGACATTGAGTAGGCCATCTAGGAGTTTTTGGCTCTCGGACACATCAGATCGAGCACGAGTCCATTTGCTTCTTCTGTAGTGTTGGTGAAGAAGAAGGATGACACCTTGAGGATGTGCATTGACTACGGGCCCTGAAAAAGAATACTCTGAAGAACAAGTACCCTATACCCAGGATCGATGAGCTGATGGATGAGCTGAGAGGAGCTAAGTTCTTCTCAAATATTGATTTGAGATCAGGGTACCACCAGATTCGCGTAAGGGAACAGGATATTCCCAAGACTGCCTTCAGGTGTCATTATGGGCACTTTGATTTTTTGGTTATGCCTTTTGGGCTGACCAATGCCCCAGCCACCTTTCAGTCTTGCATGAACCATATCTTTCGTAGTCATCTAAGGAAGTTTGCATTGGTTTTCTTCGATGACATACTCATATATAGTAGGACTTGTGAGGAGCATCTCCAACATATAGAGGCAGTTCTACGCATCTTGGAAGAGCAACAGTTCTATGCTAAGCTCTCCAAGTGTGAGTTTGGGATGACGGAGATGTTATATTTGGGTCACATTATTGGAGTGGACGGAGTGACGGTCCACGAGGAGAAGATTAGAGCCATTAGAGATTGGCCGGAGTCGAAGAATGTGACGAAACTTCAAGGGTTCATTGGGATATGTACCTATTACAGGAATTTCGTCAGAGGATTATCACAACTTGCTGCACCCCTTACAGATTTGACGAAGAAGGGGGCATTCAGTTTTTTAGATACAACGTAGTGAGCCTTTGATAGGCTCAAGGAGGTGATGAGTAGTTGCCCAGTGCTTGCATTGCCATATTTTACGCAGCCATTTGTCTTGGAGTGTGATGCATCAGGAGAGGGGATCGGTGCAGTATTGATGCAGGGGGGACACCCTATAGCCTTTAAGAGTCAGAAGCTCCTTCCGCATGGGAGGTTGTATTCTATATACGACAAGGAGATGTTTGCCATCATGCATGTTTCGTCCAAATACTGACAGTATTTGGTAGGGAACAGGTTCAGGGTGAGGACTGATCACAACAGCCTCAAGTTCTTTTTGAAGCAGAAGAAGCTACAGGAGAGGCAACAGAAGTGGATCAGTAAGATCCAAGCATATGACTTTGACATTGAGTATGTCAAGGGTAATAATAATGTGGTAGTAGATGCCCTTTCACATAGACCAGCCACATTATCTCTTATGATCTTGGATTCAGATTGGAGGGCTCGAATTTTAGTTGAGTACTCCAAGGATAGATTTGCATGTGAGGTGCTGGATGGACAGGTGGCGGATGACAGGTATAGGGTGGTTGATGAGATCATCTATTACAGGGATAGGATCCTCTTGACTAAGGGATCTAGGCTTAAGAAGAAGATACTCTAGGCATCACACGATTCTCCATTGGCAGGCCATCAGGGGTTTACCAAAACCTACAGGGCCATTAGGGAGAGGTTCTCATGGAAGGGCCTCAAGGAGGACGTACTCGAGCATGTCAGGGAGTGCGATGTTTGTCAGAGGAATCAGGGGGAGATGAGCCATCCTGCAGGATTGTTGCAGCCTCTTCCCATTCCAGAGCGGAAATGGGAGAGCATTTTGAAGGACTTCATCACCAGGTTGCCCATGGTGCAAGGCAAGCATTTTATCTTTGTCGTCGTTGATTGACTGAAAAAGTATGTGCACTTTTTCACCATATTTGCGCATTACACAACAGCACAGGTGGCCGAGATATTCTTCATAGAGGTTTTCAAGTTGCATGGTCTTCCTAAGACCATCATCAGTGACAGGGACAACCGTTTCATAGGAAGATTTTGACAGGAGCTTTTCCGACTAGTGGGGACGCAGTTGGTACCGAGTACCAGTTACCACCCACAGATGGATGGACAAACGAAGATAGTTAACAAGTTCCTAGAGGGCTACTTGCGTAACTATGTTAGTGGGCAACAACGAGCGTGGTTGAGATAGTTGCATTTTGGGGAGTACTGCTATAACATGACACATCACATGTCTATTCGTATGTCATCATTTTATGCTTTGTATGGGTACCATCCTTTATCTTTTGCTGATGTGATGTTTGGTGCTATAAAGGCTCTTAGAGCCAAGATTTAGATCCAAGAGAGCCAGGACATCCTCCAAGCTCTCAAGGAAAATATGGTTACAACACCGAACCAACAGAAGCTGTATGCCGACAGAGGTCGGGTGGAGAGATATTTTGAGGTAGGGGAATTGGTCTACCTATAGTTACAGCCATACCAACAATCATTGTTGAAGCAGAATGGGGCTGAGAAGCTCAAGCCTCGCTTTTACGGGCCATACAGGGTGATACGCAGGATTGGGCAGGTTGCATATGAGTTGTAGTTGACCCAAGGTAGCAAGATCCACAACATTTTCCATGTATCATGCCTGAAGAAGGCGCTGGGGCGGCAGGTGACAGTGACAGAGGAGCTACCACCTACGGATGATGAGGGGCACTTTGTGTTGCAACCAAAAACCATTATTGATACCAGGGAGAGGCGGTTACAGAGTAGGATGGTCCGGGAATTCTTGGTGAGGTGGAAGAATTTGCTGGATGAGGATGCCACTTGGGAGAGAGAAAATATTTTGCAGCATCCATCACTTCAGTTGCTTGAGGACAAGCAACATTTTTCCAGGGGAGATTTTAATATTCCTAATTAGCGACAGCTAATTGGAATATTTGATTTTGTTAGTTTTCTGTCTATAGTTAGTAAATAAATAAAAAAAGTGAGTGAAGAGGGTCTAACTCACTTAGGTGAAATAATACATCCACCTAGTAGCACAACGTTGTGACTTAACTGGTAGTCAAGGGGAGCCTAACACCATGTAGAGGAGGGGCGCCTACGTACACTCTAGAATTTTCTGCGAGCTTCTGCACAGATAAGGATGAGTATGTGGAGGAGAGAGAGGCTACGTTGGGTTTTGGAGGGAAACCAACGCTATAAAATATGGAGGAGCCTCCTCATCTCATTCATTCTTGAGTTGATGATTTTTGAGTGAGACATTTGCCTTCTTGAGCACGCTGGCTGTTTAGCCTATCTGCAGCACTGTTTAGTGCATTGAGTGTCTCCGATCGGAGATCTCGTCCTTAGCCCAAGGGGGCTTCGAGTGCCTGCTCGGGCAAGGTTGGTTTTTTAGTATTTTGTGAGTGGTTTTATTGTTTGGTTTTGTTGTGGAGCTGGAGCTTATAGAGACTACGCAGTCACTAGGAGAGAGGACACAGCCCACTGTGGAGGAGCTTCAAATTGGGGTTTCTGTAGTTGATTTCATCTAGAGTTTGAGCAAAGGGTCAGCCTTTACCCCTAGGAGACTTTTGGTGGAGTCTGAGGAAGTATTCCAGCTGTTTCCATCTAGCCACTACGCAGAGCCTTAGAAGCCAACGTAATTCACTTGGGAGGCAGTTTCTGGTGATTTCTGGGGTTGGCCATTCTTGGAATGTTTTTTTGGATTTTTTCTAGGTTGTCGAGGAGAGGAGGTTTGCTAATTTTCAGCGCATTCTGGCAAGGGGATCATCCCCTAATCTTCAGCCCATTCTACAGTAGCAGCTACACGACAGTTTCCCAGTAGCTGGGACGCAGTTCATAGAGCCGCCATTTCCTGTATTTTTTGAGAGTGTTTCTTCACTTGCTTTGAGCAAGATCGCCTATTGTACTTCATTACATTTCTCAGATTAATAAAATGGCTCAGGATTTCCTCTCTATGTTTTCTGGATGAGTTACCGTAGTTGCCGTAGTTGCCATAGTTGCAGTATTCTCTTTCTATGATATTATATGTCTATTATTATTTTTGAGCGTTCTATTTCTATACCACTTGGTGTGTTTATCTTTCACTCTTAGACAGAGTCTGGAAAGGGTCAGGTAGCCTCCAGATCTCGTCCTCTTTTTACAGGCAAAATATCCAGTAAATTCCTTCCCAGTTTGCCGTGTTTTAGAGATATCCCCGAAACGGGATATTACAAGCTAGGATTATATTGTGGCCCCATGGAATCCTATATATAAAAGGACGTTCTGGTCATTTGTATCATTGAAGAACTGTTCATTTATGTAATGTATTGGAGGTTACCCCCTCGAACTGGCTGATTTCTAAGGCGTTGATCTCTCATTTCTTCTATTTTTGGAGTTGTTTTCATAACATATTATAAATCCAAAACTATAAATACAAATATTAAACCCATTATTATAAATACTACAATTAAACTCAATATTATGAACCAAAATATTATAATCCCTAATGTATAAAGTCTAAATATTAAACGCAATATTATAAACCCAAATATTACAAACCCAATATTATACCCTATATTTAAACCCAAAATATTACGCCATAATGTAAATCATAATATTAAAACTAAATATTATAAGCCCTATATATATTAAACACTCAATATTATAAAATGTAGTATTGAACCCAATATTATAGACCTTATTATTAAACCCAAGAATATAAACCTTAATATTATACCCAAATATTAGAAATCCTCATCTTATAGCCCACAAATATTAGACACCAAAATTTCATAAGCGTTACAACCAGATCATTAGTAAATGTGTTTAATACATGTTTATTAGTGTATATAGAGCACACTCATAGCCACAATAGTCAATGTTCTTGCATAATTTTATACTAAATACTATATTATAAACTATACTATTATAAATCTAATAACCCAAAGGATTAGCTAACCTAAGGGATTATATATTAAACACTAATAATATTGACATATTAATATTATAAGACTAGGCCATTAATAAACGAAAGGCATTAACATTATAAAAACAGGGTATTATTTTTATAAAATGAAGGTATTAACAAACCCAAGGGATTATATATACTATAAACCTAAGTGATTAATCAACCCAATGAAATAATACTATAAACCATTGGGATTAAAAACCCCAATGCATTAATAAACCATGGGGTGTTATAAATGCAAGGGAGATTAATAAACTGAAGAGATATTATAATATTATAAACACATTACAACATCCAAAAAAAATTCATGATGATTATGGTCGATCATGGTTTACCATTTTCAACCATGATCATGTTGATTATGGTTGACTATGGCTAGTCATGGTTGATCATATTTAACCATAGAGGCTTTGATCATGGTTGATCATCATTGACCATGGTTAACCATAGAGACAATGACCATGGTTAACTATATTCAACCACGGCTAATCATGGTTGACCATAAAAACATTGATTTATCATAATGATCATGGTTGATGATGCTTGACCATGGTTTAAAATGGTTCACATTAAATGACCATGGATGGACATGGTTGTTCATGGTCTAAAATCATTGTATTCCACACTCAAGAATGGTTGACAAAGTTCAATGGGAGAGACCTTAATCATGGTCGATAATGATTGAAAAAACTTAACCATAGGTAATCATGGTTGACCATAACTAACAATGGTTTAATATGGTTGAACATCGTAGAATTTTATTAATTATGATTCATCATGGGTGAGAGTAGAGACATTTTCCATGGTTGACTAAATTTAGCCATGATTAACCATGATTTACCATGGTTGAATATAGAGATATGGATTAACCATGAATAAGGAGTTGTAGCATATTCAACCAAAAATATCTGCATTGACCACAATGGATGACCATAATCATGCATAGAGACGTTGGCTAACCATGTATGACCATTATAACAATCGTTGACTATGGTTGTTTCTGAGGAGTTTGTAGAACATGAAATGTTCTTAGTTAACCATGGTTGACAGAACATGACCATGTTAATCATGGTTGACCACAATTGATCATGGTTGACCAGAGCCAATAATATGGGCATCGATCTTAGTTGACCGTAGTTGATCATGGTTACCGATATTCAACCATGAATGATCGTGGTTGACCATAATCAACCATATGGACCTTGATATTGGTTAACCATAGTTGATCATGGTTACCACTATTCAACCATGCATGATCATGGTTGACCATACTAAACTATGATTGACCATTCTTGACCATGGTTGATCATGGTTGACTAGTTTTATAATGGTCGATAATGGTTGGCCATGGTTAACCATAGAGATAATGACTATGGTTAACCATATTTAAACATGGTTAATCATGGTAGACCATAGAAATATTGGTTTACCATTATATCCGTGGATGATGATGATTGAATATGGTTGATGGTGGTTAAACATTGTTGTTCATCATTGACAATGGTTCACATTAAATGACCATGGCTGATCATGGTTGATCATGGTTAACTATGGTTGACCAAATTCAACCAGAAACACCTTAATCATGGTTGATGAAATTTAATCATGATTAGTCATGGTTGACCTTGGTTTATCGTGGTTGATCATAGTTCACAATATAGTCATTTTCCATGGTTGATCATGGTTGGTCGTAGAGAGAATGATTAACCATTAATAGGGAATTGTGTTTGATAGAACTTGAGGAGAGATGAATACCAAAGATACTCCAAAATATTTCTTTTGGAATCTAAGCTTTTGTGATCCATCGTATAAATTTGTAAAATTCTTTCGGTAATAATCACATGCAATGGAACATGGTCGACGAATTTCGAACCAACTAGTTTGGTTCATCATCAGGTTTATGTCAACCACACTGGTCCTGATGATGAACCACACTAGTTGGTTCGAAACGCATTGACCATGTTCCATTGCATTTGATTATTACCAAAAGAATTTTACAAATTTATACTCCAAAACAATCAATTATATTTGTAAATGTGTTTGACTAATGTAGTAATGTTGCATTGTGGCATTGGATAAATTGCAATGTGTAACATTGCGACAATGTTTGTCACATTGAAATGTCTAATAGATTTCTTTACCATTCGAGCATCACAACATATTTAATTATCAATATTAATGAATAATATTAATAAGAAATTATTTCTCACTAACGCTAAATAATGTTGATTGTTAAACACAGTCAAACATAGTGAAGGAGTCACCCACATTCTGGAATGTGGTTGACCAAATGTTGTAATGTCACATTGCAATGTTAGAAACATTTGTTTACAATTCCAATTCTAATAGATATACATTAATATTAGTTAATATTAATATATTAATTTAAGAATTTTCAAATTATTGTTCAATGTTATAATATGTGTGTGTGTGTGTGTGTGTGTGTGATCCTCTATAGGAGCCATGATTGAGGGACATCTAGGTCATAAAATTCACCTAGGGATCACACCCGACAAGGGCCACAAGAGCCCTTAGCTGACTTGATTTTTTAGCATGTCCCCTCCACCTAGCACAGGACATAACCACCCTTCGTGAGGTTTCATCTTCGTTCGCCTTGCTGACTTTTATATAAATATTTTAGTTAATATATTGTAAGTATTTTAACTAATTTTAATAAATATTTTAATTAGTTAAATTAATATTACTATTAATTAATATGAAAATATTAATTTAAAAATTTAAAAATTAATGTATATTATAATTAAAAAAATTTATATCAGTGTTTTAATTAATATATTGTCAAATGTTTTATTTTATGTTCTTAAACATTTTAATGATTTTATAGATGTTATCAATGTTTCATGTAATGCTAAAAATTAATTAATTAAAGTTAAAATTAATCAATGTTAATTTTTTAATTAATTAATATTAATGTTAATTATTGTTTTAATTATTTAATTAATTAACTTGTATTAGTTGAGGACTACTTTGATCGAATAATGTCTATTATTGTCAAATGCACTAAACATATTGTTGATATAAATGTGGTCATATTTTACTATGTTTGACTAATGTTATTACCTATTATAATTGTGTATTAATTATCAATTTTTAATTATGTATTAATGATTTAATTACTATATTAGTATATTAATGATAATAAATTGGTAAATTAATATTATTATTAATTAATATTAACTCATTTATTTAAACATGTTTAAATTAATGTTATTAAACTTTTTTAAATAAATGTTTTAATTAATATACCGTCAAAAGTTTTAATTAATATTTTAAAGTTAAAAACATTTAAGTACAATTCCAACATATTATTATTATTATTATTAATATCATTATTAACCACATCCGAATATATTCATGTTTAGATGTATTTGACTAATGTAGTTAAGTATAATAATTATGTACTAATGGATTTCTTAGGAACGAACCTAGGTCTAGAGCGTCTGGGTAACCACTCAAGCTTAATCCATCCTGCTGCTGCACGATGCTAGCCGTGTGACCCCTCTGGAGACCATCCCAGAGGAGGCTTCTCCACCCAACCATGCCACTACAATCTCTGCACTCATTAGCTCTCTGAATCCACACTAGACGAGGCCTCCAATCTCCAAGTTTGTCAAAAAATTGGATGGGATCTAGGAAGTCTCACTGTCTCCTGCGATCCCTCAAATGTTTGCCCTCTCCTTCGCGGAGAAAGGACTCATTGGGCAATTCACGAGACTATGGCCTTCGCTGAAAACATACTAGAAATGGGTGGAGCGCAATTGAATGGAAAAAATAAAAGGGAAAATATATATTAGACTAGGTTAAAGGGGATCTTATACCTTCCACTTCAAGTGTAAGGAAGACAAATATCTGATTTTCAGGAACAGGCCATATTTCATGGATACCAAAGGGCTCTATCTAAAAAAATGGATACCAGACTTCGATCCTGAACTCGACATTCCTAATGTTTTCCCAGTGTGGGTTCATATTCCACATATTCCCCTTCAATGTTGGGGGGATGATTCACTTAAAAAGAGTGGGAATTTTGTTGGTAAGTTCATCCAAAAAAGTGAGCTGAAGGACAAAATGCAAGTTTATGCAAGAATCTGCGTAGAGGTAGACTCAGGAAAGGACTTCCGGAGGCGATCAAGTTGAAGGTGGACAACTAGACGCACATCCAACAGCTGGACTATGAAAAACTTCCCTTAAAGTGAAAGGTATGCCACGAATACGGTATTTTTTCTAATAGATGCACAAAAGAAATAGAGGTTGAAAACATTGATGCTAAATCACAATGGGAAGTCATAAAAAAGAGGAAGACTGGCTCAAATCCCAGAAATTTTGGAGCTTCAATAGCCCATAAATCCTCCCATTATTCTAGCTCTAGCACCCAAACTCATCGTAAACCCCCTCTAAACCTCTTTCAAACCCCTGACCCCCCCCCTCCCTTACCTCCTCCAACCCCTTTACCTCTTTGGCATCTTTGGAAGAGGAACCCCCACATACTTCCCTCCCCACCTTCCCCTCCAAATATCTACCAAATCCCTCCCCTTGCAAATTAAGTCCTTCTTCATTCTCATCTGAACCATCATCTACTCGGATAGTCACCAGAAATGCAGCAAAGGAGTTGGAAACAATATTGGAAACCTTAAAAAAAACTATACTAGGAATAAAGTATGCTAAACACCATAGGGATGAAGCAAATCATAAATAATTTGCTCTAGGAACAGAACACCCAATAGAGAAATTTATTATAGGGCTAAACAATAGAGACTTTAATCAAAACGAAACAAGAGGGAAGACAGGATCTCAACCTACATTCTTGAAATAATGAAATAATTCACATGGAACTATATGGGATTAGGGCACCCCTCTAAACATAATTCCCTAAGATATTTCATTAAATAGGAAAAACCAAACATAAACATAATTAGAAACTACATAGGCACAATAAAAGAGTCTAAAGGTGCTTCGGGAGGAATAGCAACAATCTGGAACCAAAACTCATGGAAAGAGCTGTCAATTGTAAGGACCCAAGATTGGATAAAATTCAAGTTCCAAAACATCTATGAGGACGTAATGATAACAATTTATAACATCTATGGTTCATATCACTATAGAGATAAAGAAATTTTTTGGTGCACTTTAAAATATAACATGGAAGGGGAGGACAATAACCATTTCATCATTGGAGGGGATTTGAATTTGGTAATACATGTAAAAGAGAAAAGAGGGGGCACTTTTACTCTATAAACTTCAGGAAATTAGTCGAAGAATATCATACAAGAACATAACTTGGTGGACATCATCCCTAAAAATAGAAGTTTTACATGGAGCAACTACAGACTTGGGCCAGGGAACATCATGGAAATACTTGACCATTTTTTTGTTGTTGTCTCCCTCATCTCCCACTTCTCTGTTGCAACCTCCACCATTTTTCCCTGCTTGTCCTAGAATCACTATCCTGTCTCCCTTGTCCTCAATGATAAATCTTCCCTCGAACCTCTTCGCTTCCGCTACAACCCCCTATGGAGTGACTCCCCTGAGGAAATATTCATTTTGGAAAGAAATTGGCAACAACATATTGAGGGATCTCCGATGCACATATGGGAGACAAAACTGAAGCTTGTGTGCACTGCTCTAAAAGGCTTACCAAACATTATTATAGAGAACCAAAAACTGTTAAGCATGAAACTAAGATAAAAGTAGAATAAGTTCAAAAATATATAGATAACCAAGTTGTGACCAAAGAAAATCTTGAGCAGGGAAAAGAACTATATTGGGCTTTATATAATACCAATATCAAGGAAGAATAAAAATGGATACTTAAATCCAGGAATCTCTAGCTTCAGGTTGGGGATAAAAATACCTCCTTCTTTCACAAGAATTCCACTGTCAGAATATATAGAAACATCATTACAACCATATCCAATGAAGAAGGTAACATGTACACCAAGAAAGATGCAATAAAAACAACAACCCGTCGCCATTACAAAAGCCTCCTAACTGAAACTATGGAGGCAAAGGAGCACAACGATCTCTTGGTACACACTCCTAATATGATCAATGAAGAGATAAACACCTCCCTATCCAGGGACATCGAAGAGGAAAAAATTATCAAGGAAATATGGACCCTTCATCTTGACAAAGGACCAGGCCCAGATGGATTCTCCATAAAATTCTATCGGACCTTCTGGGAAGTCATTAAAATAGACCTCATCAAAATGATCTAATGGGATTAAAGGAAAAAAAACTTGGGGGATTCACAAACTCACCACCCACATTAATATATTCCTCCCCAATATTATCTCTGAAAATCAAGGTGGATTCATATCAAATAGGAAAATCATTGACTCCACCTTGCTTTTCCAAGAAGATATTCACTCAAGCATGTTGATATCGGAGGCTTATTATCGAGACAATCATAGAAAAACAACAGTCAACTCAAATTCAATGATTTGCAGGTCGAGGAATGACTTATCCTCGAAAGAGTTCACGACACACTTCCCAAGTATAACAAACCTCTCACTCTTCAACCTCCTCATAGGGATCAATGGAAGATTAGAATTAAATAAAATGAGTTCATTGAATGGCTTGAGGGAATCAAAAGGCCCGCGCTATTCTTTGATGGAGCCTCAAAGGAAAATCCTGGAATAACAAGAAATGGAGGCCACATTGTGGATGATAAAGGCCGCAACATTTCCATACTCGAATGGGGATTGGGTTGACTACCAAATAATATAGAAGAAGCATATGCCTTAATGCAAGGCCTTCAAATTATAAAAATATTAAAGATCCAAAAGGCTATGATTTTCTGGGACCTGACAATAGTCATAAACGTGACGTTAAAATGATCTTTGTCTCTGAATATATCCCTCGGCAAACTGAACAATAACTACATCCACTGTTCTGATCTGAAAGCAAAGATGGATTTGGTAAAAGAGAAGTTAAATATAATGCAGGAAAAACACTAGGCGGACACCATCTTCCTCCAACACCAAGCACAATACCTCACGGAGCAGCTAAGGGGAGCTAACAATCATTGTGCTCACATTGATGAATCCCTGGAGATACTGCGCTACATGGTGGACAAGCGAACTATTCAAATTTCAATCTCCAACAATGTTGCCAATGCCAACCCGGACAGCAACCATGACACCATAGATATTCCAAATGCCCGACAATGCAGCAGGAACTAGTCTCTATTCCTCCATCAATCACATCTAATATCATGTCTTTTAAATTTGCAATTAGGTTACTTCAGTATGTTAGGATTTATAAAGAATCAAATATGTAGCATAGTAGCAATAGTAAGCATGTAGGAGGTTTGGTTTTTGCCACATCACCCCTCCTTGACATTTTATTTCACTACTCGAATGTAATAGGGATTTTCAATCCCCACTTTTTTTGGAATATAAATAGTAACCGACTTTGTTAAGAATAATAATAATCATGTATTAATCATTTAATTAATATTCCACTGTAATAATGATAATATAATAATTATTTCACTTTATTATTAATTAATATTAATATATTTTTTTATAGATTTTTGAATTATTGTTTAATTTTATTAAACATTTTTTATATAAAGTTTCGTATTGTAAAATGTTTCAATTAATGATATTAATTAATATTTTAATTAATGATATTAAATAATGTTTAATGCTCCATTTTATTAATATTTTAATTTTTAATTAATTAATGAATATATATTAATTAAGGATTGCATTTAAATACAATTTACTCATCTCCAATGATCAAGTAGATTTTTTTAATGCTTACAAGGTTAAAATATTATTAAAATAAATTCTAAATTTATAATAAATTATTATTATTATTTTATATAATAATAATAATTTAATAATATAATATTATAATATAATTGTATTAAAATAATTATTATAATTTAACCTTACAATTTATTATTTTATTAAAATATTTTTGTTATAATTTTACCTTGGGTTCATTCTTTATATAGCAATAATGTGATAATGAAACTTTGTTATTAACTAAAGCTTTCAATACACCAAAATTTAACACAAATGTTAAATACAAAAAGAAGTATAATTGCATTAGTTAAGTGATATATGATCACAAGATAGTCACAATTGTTTTTTACAACTAATTTATGAAACTAAAAATATATTATAATTTAAACCTACAATTTATTAGCTATTCATTATATTGTTTAAATAATACGAAACGGTAATTATTGTTGATCATCATACATCATGTCAACCCTATCAATCATTGTAGATTTGTTTGTGCACATGGATACATTACTAACATAAGTCTACATTAAGGAAGTCCAAATGGGTAGCATGGAGAGTTAAATACCCCACCAACAACATTTTTTTTAAAGTAATATAAAATATACCCACGGCAACTAGAATAATTTAATAAAATAATATTTTGTTCTTTATAGTTAATTTAATTGTGAGTGGGCATACATTTTGAATGGAATGCATAGGAGACCACTACTCCATTACCCTTAAAATAATTTAATAATTTAATGTTATAATATAATTGTATTAAAATAATTATTATAATTTAATCTTACAATTTATTATTGTATTAAAATAATTTTGTTATTATTTAATATTAGGGTTTATCCCTTGTATTGCAATTGTGTGATAATGAAACCTTATTATTAACAAAAACTTTCAATAGATCAAACGTTAACAAAAATTCTTAATACAACAAGAAGTATAATTGCATTAGTTAAGTGATATATGATGATAGTCACAATTTTTCTTTTACACTAGATTATGAAACCTAAAACTTTATTATGATTTAAACCAACCATATTGTTTAAATAATATGAAATTGTAATTATTTTTTATTATCATACATCATGTCAACCTCATTAATCATTGTAGATTTATTTGTGCAGATGGATACATTAAGGAAGTCGAATGGGTAGCATGGAGCATTGAATACCCAACCACAACATTTTTTTTTAAAGTAATAACAAATCAATCCACCACAACCAGAATAATTTAATACAATAATATTTTGTTCTTTATAGTAACGTGTGAGCAGGCATACATTTGAATGGCATGCATATGCAACCACCAGGGTAATGGAATAGAGGAAATTTTTTTAAATGCACACTTTCCAAGCGGTGTACGTTTGAGAATATGAACAATTATAAGTTTCAAAATTAATCGACATTGCAATGGATGTTTTATAAGTTTTTTTTTTTTTAAATTTCATTTCTAACTAATTAGCATACCTGGTTATCAACAATAGGCACAGTAAATTTCTCATCATGTTTTGTAAAAAAATAATTTAAATATGGTTTAAACATGTGATTTAGATATGCAAGAAATTTATCACTTTTAATTCCATTTTTTGATGGAGTGGTAATTACTATAATATATGGGTATCATCCAATATAAACCATCAAATAAAAAAAAATAGAAAAATGATTAAAATACCCAATTCCATCCTGATAAAACCCCACTATCGGCGTAAAAATACACACATCCTAACAAAATAGTATTCAACCCAAGGAAATAGATCACTCGGTATGATAATAGCATTCATTGACCACCAATAACGAATGGAGGATCAAGCATCATCCATCATCTAGAGAGATCATACTCATAATCGTTGGCCAAAAATACTGAATAAATGATGCAAGAAATAGTCCATCATAATCAACTAGAACCCTACTTCCTGAATATCTGTGATGAAATAAGGGAGTGTTACAATATATTATAAAATCCAATTGACCACATTATTAGAAAATTTTTATACTCCAAGAATGAATATTTACAATAATTCTACTTTGTGGAAACATAAGCAAAAGGACGAAACAAACTCTGTAACAAATATGTAAATGATAGACTTTCCATCACAACATGATGCTAATAATTTGGACCAGTCAATAAATAAGAGTTTAGCGACCAAATACAGTAGCTACCATTATTAACCACTGGGATATTTCAATGATATTTGTACTTCTAGTGAAAGAAATTTACTAGAAAATCTCAGTTTATGATTCAACCCATACACCCTTTAACAATCTAAATAAGCAAAGTAAATGTGATGGTGTAATAATCTCTTTCGAGTTCAAACTTTGTATCTAATTTTAGGCAACACAGATGCTATATATTTGACAAATAAAAGTTATGCTGCATTCCATATCGAATTCTTAAGTTCAAACCGAAGTACTTGAAAGACAAAGATAATGTTGTACAATTTCAAAAAAAAATTGTACGAACATTGAACATCTTCCTTTTGGCACTGTAATTATTGTTATGATTAAGAAGCGCAAGGCAAGGAAATCCTTTTAATCTATTATATGTTTTATTAATTGATATTGGATTTTATCATATTGTCCCTACATAAAAGGAAAAATTGTGACTACAATCATGCACATAATTAGAAGAAAACCCTCATGTGGATTTATGGTTCATTGGTAGGCCTTGATTTGGGTAGTGGCGAGTCTGTGAGGAAATACTTGAACACTGCAAGAGTAGGTTTAGGAGCGAAAATTGGCACCTGATGCCCTGCTCCTCAAACTGTGAGAAACCTAAGCCCGTCGTAAACAATGGTCCATCCCCCCACCTATTCTGAGTCATATTAACCACAGTTAAATTCTGTGCAAGATATATTGCATGTAAATTATAGTTTCGTAGAAAGGTAGGGCCTTGTATTTTCATGTTGGTTATTGTACCAAGCACTCCATTCTTCTTCTATTGTAAGCCCAAGGGAATTTAGGCTATATCGTGTTGAAGTTACGGGAACACGCTTGTCGGTTTCACCACTACAAAATATTCATTCAATTTTACCAATGGAATTTCTATCGCAGATAGAGAATTTATTTAGCTGACAATTTTAAAAAAGCTCTTTTATGAGTTAATTTTAGAAATGCTTAAAATATAAAAATTTTCATACCTATACACCAATATTCTTAAACCAGCCTTGATAAGCTTCCTGAAAATAGGTAGAATAGAGGAAGCAGAGTCCTTCCAGTTGTTGTAAACTACATCACTGCTTTATATTTATGAAGAAAATTTCATTGTACCAAGAATAAAAATTAGTATATATAGAACACAATTTTTAGTGTTTTACCTTATTCACATATGTTAAAACTTTAAATTATTAATATTGTTTTTATCATATACGAAGAGAGAGAAAGGGTGAGTACAATTAAATTGTTACCTGCAAAGTGCCCTCGGGTAAAGAATTTCGGTTGTATTTGCATGCAAGGATTTCTTCACATCATCTCTGTTGAAATATATGCCTACATATATAACCATAAGGTAAATTAGGCCACAACCCCTACGTTGAAGAAAAGCACCATGCATATAATTAGATGAGAAGTACCAATGAATTAAGTGAAGCATGAAAAATGAATGACCAAAGAAAGAGAATGAAAAGTGTGTTACGTACATGCTTTGAGAAAAAGTTGGAGGATGGCCACGCTCACCCTACACCAGTATTCGTCCGGTTCACCACGCTCATTGTACAGTTCTTCTACAGAGTGGATCACTTTTCTGGAGGGATTAGAGACCGGCTGCTCCGCACGACCGTGGCCCGTGACTCCATGCTCCGCATCCTTGCTACCACTGGGCTGTCCAACCAAATTCTAAAGTGCTTGGTCCGGCTAAGTGTTGCTGTGAATACCCTCCCTATCCGAAGGATTCTGGACCTTCTTGTCCTGGGGTTCCTCTAGAAACACGACTGAGATAGTAGCTGTGACTCTCGGACGATTGAGGGAACAGTCGAAGGAAAACAGAGTCATGTGGGATTGAGCAGGGAGAGCAGAGGACGAGGGAGAGTCCAGTCTGCGACTCGAGCGGGGCAAGTGACCACAGAGCAGTCTGGGTAGGTTATCCAAGGGGGAAGAAGTATCAGAATGTGAGCTGGAGGAGGAAGGGGAGCGCCTCACCTGACGCCTGGTAGGCCCGCGCCTACAACGCATTCTTTGCCTGAGACGAGGCATATTTGCAACAGAAACAAGGCTAGAATGCCAGAGAGACGGAGAGATGACCGGGGACAGAGTCAAGTGGGGATTTAAAAAAACAGAGGCCCGCATGCAAGAACCAAAAAGCGAGAGATGGAGTTTATCACCGAGCTCGAGACAACAGTTGATGCAGCTTCGCTTTCTAGTGCTGGTGCACTCATTTGCAGTCCCAGCAGCTGGACGACACCACCAATTCACCGGCGAGGGAGAAGATGGGTCCATGGTTAATAACAGAGCAACATTGCATTGAGAAATCATCTGCAATGAAGAATCATAAATATGGATCGGAGGTCGATCCCCTACACAGCAGTCAAAGTTGCAACGAGTGACGGAAACCAGGTTGTGGAGTGCGCCCCAAATAAATGCCATTAAAATCGTCGCTAACATGTTTAAGGGTGGCGTGACATTCCCGCTGCGGGAAGTCAGGTGGCCTTATGTCCGGCTAGACCTCCATCCCACCATCGCCATAACACTCGATAGCACCGGCATCTGGGAGATCTGCCTCTCCCTGAACCAAAGTTTTGCATTTCTTTCTTTGTTCATTGTTCTGGATTATGTCAAGCGTCCTTGTAATAATATTGTGCTCACAGTAGACCCCCATATTGGCAAGAATATCCGCAACTTTGTTGCCATCCCTTCTGGTGTGCTTGAAGAGGAGAGCATGGTTGTTGTGAAGCCATCGTTCAATGTCTTCCAAACGAGCCTCAAGGCGCCAACTGCCGGCAATTTTTTGCACCTGAGCCCCATTTAAGAGTTGGGTGGCCATATTAATGAGGATTTGGGAGCCTCCCTCTATCTTTAGAGGATGCAACCCCTTTTTTTGAGAGAGGAGAAGCCCCTGCCATAATCCTTCCAGCTCAGCTGAGTTATTCGTATCCCATCCAATGCTTCCCAGGTAAACAACGATGGGTGTGCCTTTGTGATCCATTATGGTTCCTCCAAATCCAGCCTTGCCTGGATTTCCTTTTGAAGCACCATCGAAGTTGAGTTTGTAGGTGTTCTTGGGAGGACGAATCCAAGAGTTCGTGGAGTTGTCGGAATTGGGACTAGTGTGCATCTGCTTTCCAGGTTGAAGCTGAATCCCCTAGTTATCCCATATGGCTTTTTCTTTAGCCAGAGTAAGGTAGTCCTCGGTACTCCAGGACTGCAGAGCAAGGGTTTCAGTGAGATTGAAATATAATTTTTCCCAGATTATATCTATTGGAGTCCTTTGATCCTTGAAAATGCATTTATTTCTCTCTTTCCATATTTTCCAAAGGAGGAGGCCAGGGATTATTCTCCAGAGTTGATTGAGAATTTCAATTTTGAAAGGATTTTGATGCCATTTGCATATGAAGCTTATTATATCAGTCTCAAGTCTGCAATTATGTTGGCATCGAAAGCTGACTTTCTCCCACAGATGAGTGGCCAGAGAGCAGGAGAAGAGGAGATGTTGTTGTGTTTCCTCATTTTCATCGCAGTTGGGACAGATTAAGGGACCGTGAAAGCTTCTCTTCCTTAGGTTGTCCCAAGTGAGAATTCTTTGATGACCAAAGAGCCATAGAAATAATGCGACATTAGGCCAGACTCCCAAACTCCATATTTTGCTCCAAAGAGGATATTTGGGCATTGGATCAGAGCTGATGATCTTATAGGCTTCCTTGGTTGAGAAAGTTCCTTTGGGAGTAATGGCATTCGATATTCTGATGTGTCGTGTTTTGATTTCAACACTAATGGCATCCTTGGCCTGCTCGTCAGTGTTCCTTATTATTCTGGCTGCCTGTTTCCACTGCCTGTAGCCTTGCTCAGCAGTTTCCCCCCATTGTTGCTGAACAGTTTCTAACTGTTGCATGTCCCAATATTGTCCACGGGGCGGGCTGTATATGTTGGTGAGTTTAGGTAGTTGCTCCCAAGAGTCTGTCCCAAATCTGGTAGATTTTCCATCTCTTACTTCCCCAAAACTGTGTTGTTGTATGAGTGAGTAATGTTGCTTGGCCGCGTTCCATATGAGAGAGCCTTTCTCCTCTGGAGTGAATTTGATGAGTTCAACCTGGGGCCTGTGATTGCCATACTTGGCCATCCAAATAATTTCCCAGGGCTTGTTGTGGGCCATGAGCCAATTCCACCAAATTTTTGCGCTCCTAATGGCATTGCTGTGAGTGGGATCCCATAGTCCTATTCCTCCCTGATCCTTGGGTTTGACGACAGTAGTCCATTGAACCAGCGCCCATTTGCAGTTGGTTCCTTTTGATCCCCATAGGAAATTTCGCTGCATGTCTTTGATTTTTTTGAGAACCAATTTGGGCGCCGCCAGGATGGAGAAAAGATACAATGGAATGGCCTGTAGCACCGCCTTGATGAGGACCAGTCTGCTTGCTATGTTTAAAGTTCTCAGAGTCCAGGAAGATAGTCTAGCTTTCAGTTTTTCCAGGAGCTTGTGCCAGGAGGCATGCTTAAGGGCTGAGACTATGAGAGGGGCACCCAGGTAATTGGAGGGAAGAGAGGCGATAAAGAAATTGAGGATACAGGCTATGGCGGATTGAGTCAAAGGGGGGGTGTGGAAAAAGAAGATCTGGGATTTGGTGTTATTTATGATGGCTCCGGAGGCAGCTGAAAAATAATTCAAAAGGGATCTTAGCTGGGAGGCTTCGTGAAATGAGGGGTACCCAAACACCATATTGTCATCTAAAAACTGATGGTGAGTGATGGCAGGGGAGTTGTAAACAGAGATGCCTTGGATTTGCTGGGTTCTGAGGGACGAAGCGAGATGGCGCCCCAATCCCTCTGCCATTAGAACAAAAAGGAAGGGGGATAGGGGATTTCCCTTTCTGATACCTCTAGAGGGGTTGAAGGGGCGTGAGGGAATTCCATTTATTAGGATCGAGAAAAAAGAAAAGGAGATAAGACCATAGACCCATCGAACCCAGGTCGGGGAGAAACCAAAAGCAGTTAACACTTTTTGAATGTAGGTCCAGCTTAATTTATCAAAAGCTTTAGAAATATCTAGCTTGAGGATCATACCTGCCTGGTTGGTGTGCTTGAGAGAGTGAATGATCTCATGAGTGAGGATTATGCCGTCTAGAATTTGTCTGCCTTCTACGTATCCGAATTGCTCAGGCGAGATGAGAAGGGGCAAAAGCGGTTACAATCTGTTGGCAGTGACTTTAGAAATGACTTTGTAGATGACATTACATAAGGCGATTGGGCGGAATTTGTCAGGCGTACTGGCATACTCTTCTTTAGGGATGAGGGCTATGAATTTAGCATTTAGAGAAGGGAGAAGCCAGTGCATAGAGCGCGATTCTTCCACCACCATCCAAACCTCCTCTCTAATGAGGTCTGAAATATGGTGAAATAAGGTGGTCGTGAAGCCATCAGGGCCAGGTGCCTTCCCATATTTTAGTTGCTTCATGGCTAGGTCCACTTCATGCCTTGAGACTGGACATAGCAGGAGCTGGTTATGCTCGTCCGTGATAATCTTGGGAATGTTTTGAGTTATTTTTTTGATGGCTGACCCTCTGTCTAAAGGGGGTTCTTTGTGAAAAACCTAAAAGTGATCGATGAAAGACTTCTCGATCTCAACATGATCTTCCACCTTTTCCCCCTCTTGATTCTTAATTGAGGTTATTATGTTGTGCATCCGTCTTTGAATGGTGGTTCTGTGAAATAATTTGGTGTTTATTTCGCCCTCCTTCAGCCATCGAATTCTGGATTTCTGCCTCCAAAGAATTTCCTCCTGCTTGGATCTTTCCTCCAGTTGAGTTTGAATCTGCTTCTCCTTTTCCATTGATTCTACCATGTAGCCTTCAGTGATGATTTTTTGTTGAAGAGCTTGCATCTCCATGTTGAGGTCCTTCTGTGCCTGGAAAATATTGCCAAAAGTAGTGTGATTCCGGTGCTTAATGTGGGATTTGAGGAATTTGAGCTTTTGTTGGAACTGATACATTTTGAACCCTTCTGGCGGCACGAATTTCTTCCACCAAGAGCTGATGAGTTCCTTGAAAGCGCGGTGATTCAACCAGAACGCCTCAAAGCAAAAAGGGCATCGCGTTGAATCTCCCAGTCTTTGCCATTGTAGAGAGATCGACCAATGGTCAGAGCCATTGAGTGGGAGGATAGATGCTGAAATGTCCCCACCCAGATGGACTGCATTATCTGAGATTAGAAATCTATCTATCTTAGAGGTGATATGCTGGCGGCCTGCTCTGCAATTACTCCAGGTGTAAATTCCATTACTATATTGCAGATCTATCAGCAAGTTGTCCTGTATGATGTTTTTGAAGTGGTCACTTTCTGGCTCTAATTTATCTCTGCCTCCCATATTTTCCCCTAGTTTCGTAATCATATTGAACTCACCCCCTATGATCGAGATAGGATTGATTATAGCAGTATTGAGCTCCCCAATAGTGTCCAATAGAACCATTTTACTACCTACTTCCTATGGGAAATAAATGTTAGAAAGATGGCCATGAATATTAGTGCCAATGATATGGAAAGTAGCTTGGATGAATTGGTGGGAGGCATGAAAATCAAAGAGTGCGATGGCCTGGGTGTTCCAGGCGATGGCCAGCCCTCCAGAAGCACCCGAGGCGTCCACCGCCACTGATTGACAGCCAGGCCAAGCTCTTCAGAGGATGTTGCCAAGAGTACTACTATTACATTTGGTTTCCTGCATGAAAAAAATCTGAGGCTGCTCCAAATTTATCATATTTTTTATCATTCTGAGTTTCCCAGGACTTTTTAGTCCTCTTACATTCCATGACGTGAGCTTCATGATTCACTGTCAGGTAGAGGTTTGTAATACTTCGTCATCTTTGCATATCTTCCCGAGTCAACCAGGATTTTTCCCACTGTGATTGTTCCTTCCAGATCTGTTTTCCTACCTCTTTTCTTAGAGTCCTTGTGAGGTTGGTTGCCATCCCATCTGCTGCCTACTTGTATTCCTAGTTCTTTTTGTCTGAAAGCCCTGGAGATGATCACCTCCAGCTGGTCTAGCTGATGCGCTTGAATCTTATCAAACTCCTTTTTCCTGCAAGCTTGTTCTAGTTCAAAGATGTCAAGCCCTCTCAGGTCAATTCTTTTGGGTTCTTCCTCCATGCTTTGTGCTTGGCTGCTTTCTCCAGAGCGCTGTAAGGGGATGCAATCCACATCCATTCCATTCGGTTTCCAGTCTGGGTCTTTCAAAGGCTCCTCGGAAGGACTCGACTGAACCCCCATGGACGATTAGGAAGGGTTAGGGTTTGGTGGTAGGGGTACAGAGGAAGATTTAGGCAGATGGGGAGGTAACTGATCATCTTGGGGAAGGTTATCGGTATCAGCGGCTAGAGCATCAAAGCTATTACTGGCAGAGGGGATGGAAGAGGCAGAAGCAGAGGGTTTTTTTCCATTGGGGGGTTTCTTGTGAGATCTTCTTCGGTTGGTGACTTTGGTAAACCCCTCAGGGACAGACTCATCTGGGTGATTCAAGGCTTAAGGCTTGGAATTGAGAGGGAAATCCCTAAAGAGGTGTCCATGGATATGGCATTTATGATAGCGGAAGGGAACATGCTCGAAACCGAGAGGTTGAATCCATTCAAAATCGTCATGGTAGAGACTTATCGAATTGGGGAGTGCTTTGTCCAGTCGCATATAGACACAAATGCGAGCGTAGGAGGTATAACAACGCAGCTTCGTTTCCTCCGAAATTTTGGTGAACTCACCTAATCCTTGAGCAATTTCTTTGAGGGAATCCTCGTCCCAGTATTCCAGTGTAAGCATGTACATCCTTATCCAGACAGGGGCCCAGCTAAAATCCTCCTTATCAGGGTTGAATCTTTCAACCCAATCCCTTAGGTAAAGGCCGACTGAGTTGAAGAATTATGGTCCTTTGTCCAGGACCCTATTGCGATCTTCAATGCAGAGAAATATAACAGTGAAGAAGCCCTTGGGGCCTAGTTGAAGGGTGACATGCCGTTTGGGTTTCTACTTGGCCGCTATCCACCCATGCAGGGCTTTTCCGTGGGCAAAAAACCTATAAATTTTCCAATCAGGGCATGATCCTTCATGTATTGGATCCGTCCATTGATCCTATGACTTGGAAGCTCAATTTTGGGTCTTTCTACCGCAATCGGTTTGAAGGTGGTCGACGTCACCTGGGGCGTTCCTTTTTTCCCAGATTCTTCTTCCTGTACAGCTTTTTCCTTGTCAGTTGAGGCTGCTTGCTCTTCAAATTTTCTATTTTCCTTAGGCTCTGGATTCGTTTGGAACGAAGCTGTATCCTTTGTAGTCTTCTCAAAGGATGGTTTGTCATGATTTGAGGGGGAAGACCGGTCGCCTCCCCCCATCGGGCTTGCCATTGCAGGTAAACCAGTGCGATTCCACTACAAATCAGCAGGAAAGAGCCAGTGGAAAGGCTCCAAGCATGCAGAGTGTGTCGACGCAGTTGCAAGGGAGCAGCGAAAACCCTAGCCGATCGTTTTTCATTTTCCTCGCATCTCCAAAAAATCACCAACAATTTCACAATTATTATTATCATATACATAGTATTTATAATTTAAAATACCACATTGCTAAGAAAATTGATAACAATTTTCAATATTTTATTTATAAATGTTTTTCTAACAATTTCACAATTATTATTATGATATACACCGCATTTATAATTTTGATACAACACATTGGTATAAAACTTGATAACAATTTTTAATGTTATATTTATAATTTAAAAATATATATTAAACATTTTGTAAATATTTTATTAAATTATTTACGTGATAGTTAATTTAAAAAGGGAAAAAATCATTTTTTTAAGAAATAATCATCAAATAATTACATTTTAAAATATTAATTATTTTATATAAATAAATTTATTTGACTAAATTTATAAAATCTTAGTGTACCTTAATGCGAAATTTATAAATATAATGGGTTAAATGTTTAGACGTAAAATTTGTATACAATAAAATTTATATTTAAATGTAAAATTAATCTATCTAATTGTGAATATATTTAAAGTTAATACAAATATATTTTAATTCTAGAAACATAAGTGTTTCATGATATTATTTTTTCAAGATGTAAATTTATTTTGAAAAATTAAAAAATTTAGGAAATGTTTATACATCTAGAGATGTGATTCTTATATCAAATGTGTTAAACAAGAATTTTTTCATCTTTAACCTTCTTATCTCAAAGACAAAAAACTCTTTAATCCCAAGGTTTCTTAGGTATAGACCAACAATTTCACTATAAAGCTCATTCTTATTTTGAAAATATTCATTTTCTTATAAGCAGTGGTCAAGACAGAACGGTAATTTTTGTTTTAGAAATTGGGATTGATCACGTTTTTATAATACCTTTGCTTCCTTTCCCCGTCAACCTTTATCCTCCCAAAAATTATCCTTAAATTTTAAAGTAATAATATTTTTATATTATCCAGAAAATAAAATTACAACCATTTATTGTTTTACTACCTTTTACCTTTTATTATTTTTTTAAATTAAATCAAAATTATATTTGTTATTTTTATTACTTCATCTAAATACTTCACTTCATCAATATTTAACTAATATTTTATTAGTGTACACTTATTGTACACTCACTTTTAAACCCTACAACATCTCCTTAATATTAAACAGTACAAAAACTACATCTATCTAGCATATTAATATATAAATTTATAATTTACACTCACTTGTAAACACTACAACATATCCTCAATATTAAACAGTATAAAAACTAATCTATCTAGCACATTAATATATAAATTTATAATTCAAATTCTCTTAAAGAAAAAAAAAACATTATGCCAAATTACCTCCGTAACTCTCCCCTGTTATGTAAATCTCTCGATATTTTTATGCTGGAAACCTTTCCAGCCAATTTAACAAGAAAATGTAATTATCCTCTGCTGCAAGTTAAATTCAAGTATAGAGCTTTATTCAACGTTCATATACATAAGATAACATGATGAAAATTTTTAAACAAATTCATGTGAAATCAAAGCTCACCGTGAACACTAAAATGTTACCTGTAATTTTATCTCCAAGACACTTCAATTCAGAGGATGTATTTGTATAGGAGAAATCAACTCCAACAGGTGACTGCAAAAATAACATGTTTGCCTCTGTCACAAAATAGGATGCGTTGGATGTTTCCAAACTTGCCCCCCCACCTCCACAATGACAAAGAAAATTTGGAGGGATTGATCCATGGAGCTACCCCTCTTACAAAAGATAAAGAATATCATTATAGATGGGATCCCTTTGGGTCTGCTTACACCTTAAAATCAAGATATGAGGTTCTTCACAATGAGAAATTCCATATTCCTCCGTAAAAAATCTGGAAGCAGGTCTGGAAATATGAAGCTCTCTATGTGCTAAAAAAATTCATCTGGACCCTGGTTGTTGGGTCAGAATTGTAATATATGGATAAATTATGCTTCCCTAAATAGGTTATAGTTTATAAAAACAGATGAAAGACTATACTACCATTTCTCCTAACACAGAATAGATACATAGAGAGGATTGGAGGCTTACTTGTTTCAGTTGCTTCGATATGGCTCCTTTCTGTCGCTTCCACTACAACTTCAAATTAAAGTGGTCTGTGAGATGAATGATTCCTACAAGAAAGAGCACTGAAACAACAGAAGATGCAATAATATAGATATCTATTCAATCTAGTTAGCTAAATTAGTTAAGCATAAACTACATTCATCAACCAAGATCTTACAATATGGAAAACGAAAGTTCACATAGATGCATGTAGGGAAAAACATGAAGTACTCTTTATTGATGATAGAAGGAGAGTTTACAACCTAGTGACTGATTTGAAGTGACCTTCCAACAAAGTTTCCAAGTCTCATCAAAGCATAAATCTCTCTAGCAACAACTCCACAAATCAAACTCTCAATTGAAAATTCTCTAGCATTACTCTACTCAAATTCTTCCTCCTCAAACACTTATAACTGTGTTCAATTTATAGATGATTTGTAGGTTTTTTTGTAATCAATAGCTTTCCAAAAATAGGCAAGACATTTTTCCAGTCATGAAGATGTCAAATGGACACTTGGATCCGAAGCTTGACACATGTGAACACTTCTAGAAGACACTGGCCAAGTGGATATTCTGGGACAATGAGAATTTCACTCCCAATGTGACCAACGCAACTTTGAATGTCTATAAGTGCTTTAAAAAGTAGCCTTGCATGGGGCTGCCTACATATGCAACACACTTAGGCCCCTTAGCGCCTGCATTGGTGAGCTCTCATATGCTAAATAATAAGCTCCAAACCATGGAAACCCTTGCTTGATGAAAGTCACTATTTGATTTATGTTGTTTCTTGTCTTAGGGCATATAGCAACTGAGATGATAGGGAATTATAGACCTTGATCATCAGTATTTGAGATGATGCCCAGTTAACCAGGTCATTGGGAATGGTGCCCAAATTGACCTATAACAATTTCCCCCTAAAGCGTGAGATGAAAATAATAAGAACATTTTATTGAGATGCTTTACAATGTGATGAACCTGGAAACAAAGCGGAACGGTCACCTGCATCAATCTTAAAATACATTATATCATGATATATCCTCTATTGATCATAATTGTTGAGGTTAGGCACTCCCATAGTCAGCACATAAAACAATCTAATAACATGTACATAATTTAGAAAGTCGTCTACATTGGAATGTTGCCCAGATGCAGACATGCCTACAGATATAGTCCCATGTTTGGATGACAATATGTATGTATGCTCAACGTACAGATGATGTGTACACCAATATTTAAATCGCAGCTCGGATGGCTAAAACTAGATCCGAGGTCTTCTTATCTCATTCACTCAATCATTCGGGTACATGTCTAGCCATGCAAATATATGATTTGTCGTCGAACATGGAAAGACATCGTTTGATTACTAGCCAATGATGTGAGTTTTTAGCAAATGCGAGAGAACCACCATTAATGTCAATGGCCGTCAAGGTACTGCAGTACATTTCGTAAAGTGTGAATAGATGATTTGATGTCGAACGACAAACAAAATGTTTCGGTCAAAATTCCGGAAGTGGGGATATTTTCGATGCTATAACAAGCCTCATGGTACTACAATCTGAAGTTTCTAAGTGAACTTCCAGGATATTTATTTTTTGTCGACAGGAAGTCACCTTATTGAAAAATAGGAGTTACTAATTTCAGAGACAAGGGTATGAATTGATATAGCAATTTTCAGGGATGACAGTCTTGAAAATGAAGTTTTATGAGTATTGGAGATGGATGAGTTCTTAATCACTCGATGACTTCTCTTGAACATATCGGCGAGACTATGATGAGTTGGTAGCATTGACCCAAAACCAGAGTGAAGGTATGATGAACCATAGGTGTGAATGAACCGTCAAGATGATCACCCAACCCAAACAATCACGAACATGGAGTGAAAGGAGTGTCATGTTCAAGAGGGACTTGCTACCAAAAAGAAACTTTACTTTCTTTTCCAAAAATTTTCCCGGTCATTGGTCGACCATTACCTCTTTATTTTTTGACGAGCTTGAGGAGGATAACATATGCTTGATCTATAATTCAACCCTTCAGGTGAACAAAGTATTTCTATTTAATAATTTAACGAGTCTAGCGATGAGTGAAACTCAATTATTGCCATAATCGACAAGCCTGTTGCTATCTTATGTTTCTACAAGCTTAACGAAAGTGATAGCCCAGTCCTTTTTCATATTTAGAGAGTCTGAAAAAGAGGACGAAAGAGAACTCAAAAAGTAATTTTTCATAAATTTGTCTCTCAGATCTGAAAAAGTGTAAAATAATGTCTGAAAGAACCTCTTTGGTCATGTTTAACCAAGGTATTCATTTTTTGTAAATAATCCACCTCAGTTCGGAAAAGGGTTAAACTTATACTGAGTAGATATCAATTCATTTACTTTAACGAGCTCGAAATGAAAAGTGCTTGGAAATATTTTCACATTATTAGAGTCTAAAAAGAGATGAAAGAAGACTCTAGGGGTTCCTTTTTTGTTGTTATCAAAGCTTGAAAAAGAGATAAAAGTGCGCTTCAAATCCTTTTTCATTTTTATCAAAGATCGAAAAATAAGGAGAAAAAGTATGCTTTGTGGTCAAATCATTCTTGAAATAAATTTGCACGACTAATCTATTCATCAGTTGTAAAACCTGTTCAGAACAAAATAAAATGGATTAAAAATAACTATTTCATGATAAAAACATAATAAAACTATAGTCATAGCAATAAATTTAACTTGAAAATAATTAAATGACTATTTAAAAGTAGTTTCACTATTCACTTTTACCATTCCATAGTTACCATTTGTACTTTGGAGCTCTGAACCTGATTTTTCCCCTGAACTTCAGCGATCAATTGCATGCAATTGGTAAGAATGTTTTGAATGACCCTTGCAAGAGCACATATCAAATGCCCCCTGCAAGAGTAGGTGCCCCCAAGCTTCATTTCATTCACCTAAGTAGATTACTGGTTACTAATAGCTGGATGGAATGAAGGTTCATTTACAAGATCAAATGGAAGACTCGTTTTAATTAGGAGAGGATTTATTTCATTTTCTAATGAGCTTGACACAGGAAAAGAATTATGCTCATGACCTGTTTCATTTTTTAACGAGGTTGACTTAAGAAAAAATAAGTATCCTCAAGGTAATTGTTTCATTTTTTAAACAAGGTTCATACAAGAAAAAAGAACTATCCTCATAACTCTGTTTCATTTTTTAACAAGGTTGACACAGTAAAAATATCCATCCTCATAAATCTGTTTCATTTTTTAACGGGGTTGACAGAGTAAAAAGAACAATCCTCATTGCACAGTTGGAGTAGTGAGTGTGTGTTTGAAAAGACATAGTCTAATAGAATCATCATTTAAGGAGTTTGATGAGCACCATAAATAATAAGTTATAACATGTGTTGACGGGTCTTCTCCAAGGTTTTCATTGAATTTAGGAATGTTTGAAGGTAACGTATGTGAAATCACTAGCCACCAAGGCGAGGAACCAGATAAGATTCTACATGATGACGTGGGTGAAGCCAATTGATAAAACATCCAAGATGAAGTAACAACAAATGTTGTCACAGCTGAAATAGATGATTCATTCTGGGATGTTATCTCGGCCATGATCAAATGACCCAATGTATACCCTATAAAATCTATGGTAACTCAAAGTGAAACAAGATCAACAAAATAAAAGGAAGGTGATTAAGGAAAAGTCTCGTACAGGTAAAGCTCCTACCAAAAATGAGTGGGAGTTAAAGGTGTCTTTTCTTGTGATATTTCTTCAATCGAAATCAGGTTAGGTGGAAGAACTTCACAATTAGGCACGAATTATATTTTATGTGGTTGACTGTGTGATATTGGAGACTCGGTGGCTACAATAGAATGTGGAGAGACCAATACAGGAACAACTTCTGATTGTTCCACTTGGGGATCAAGATTTTCTCCACTTAGGGAAGATACCAATTGAAATATAAGGGGATGATAGACCCTATTTCATTGGTCCTGGGGATGGTGTCCAGTTTGACCAATAACAGTTTCCCCCTAGAGCACAATGGGATCCGGATCAACTTCCAGTTGAACAACATTGGGCTTGGGAGGTATGGTCTTACAGATTGGATGGATCATGACCATGGGTAGCTGTGCAGACTCTTTATCGACAATAATAGACAAACCAGGATTTGTAGAAAAAACTTGTGCCAACTCTGGTATATGGGAAGATGATGCTTCACTAGAGGTACTGATTGTACTGGTTTTGGCAGATTGTGCTCACCTTTGCCTACCAGAAGTAATTTCCTACAGTAAAGGTGGTTTTAAAGCTAATCTACGTGAACGATGGGGGACAGGATTGTGTTATTCTATGATTAATGATTTATTTTATCCAAAAACAAATAAAAAAAAAGAGTGTAATGCTAGACAAAAGGGTTTACCAAGAAACTGTGAACTGGAGAGTACCTCTTGGTGAACCAAGAAGTACAGCTAGGTAATCTCCCTGAATGCTGTGTTCGGTGTATCACAATTTCAAGGTAGCTGACTCAGTTCACTGTGCATGGATAGCACCTAAAAACTTTCCTCCCAAATATACCCAAAGGTACGTGGAGGCCGAAGTCTGTATCAGCACTCTCTGATGCGTAACTGCATAGTGAGAGCATCCCTTTATACTTATCGTACTGTAACACCACCCGCTATACTCGAGAGTACGTGGACGAGCTATGATATACTCAAGTATGTGGAGTGAGGTATCACGCTTGGAATGTATCGCAGACAAGTTAACGACAGCTGCTATGTTTTACAACGCCGTAACACGTCTCTAGCCTAGACCTTCTAAAGGTTATCGTTATGGTTCCAATGCATTGTTAAGTAGATAAAAAAACTTTCACTTTCATATTTTTCAATGAAGAACCTAGCTACTAAGTTAAGAGAATGGTAGTTTTTTGGAAAGAGAGCAAATAATTTGTGAGAAAACAGATCAATGAACAAAAACAAAATCAATGGATCACAAACTAAATGCAGATTTCCTAATGTTCCTTTTAGAAAAAACATACAATCCTACCTGCAAATGCAAGTTTTTCTTTTCAGTTTCCTTAATGTTATGAATGTAGAAAATAAACTAGGTGCACTAGATCAATAGTCGAAATTATTTTTACTTTCGAGAAACGAAGAATACAAACAACAATTTCTCTTTTGAAGGAAAAATGAGGATTTCAACAAAAATTTCTCCTATCAAGGAAATAAAGATTTTACGACAATTTCGTATTTAGAATTCAAATTATTCTTAATGCGACCATAAAAATTACTTTGAAATCAACTTGTCAATGATAAAGAAAAACTTTTCTAAACAAACATTGAACAAATTTTTAGCCAAAGGAGGAAGAAGTATATAGAGTCATTGGTCAATTCAGCATCAAAATTTTCAGAACACAGCAGCAAACATAACTGAAGCAAGTTACAAAGTTAGATTCAAGGGAATTTGGTCCCTTTCAGGAGCCAACGTAGTCTCCAAAGGGAGACAGTGCTTTACAACGCAGGCTTGGAAGGGAGGCAGTGCTCTACAAAGCACTGTGCCCTAACTAAGGGTGCATTGGGCGCTGTAAACAAAGAAAAAGCTACAATTTGGCTCACTACCTTTGCAAATTAAAGTATAAAAAATTCTAATCTTTATGTGTAACAGCTACTGGGTGGATTTATAAATAAAATCATAGACTAAAACACCTAGGACTAAGAGAAAATCTCCCTAGCGGAGTCACCAGTTTGTTGGACTAGAATTGTAATCTATGTGTAAATTACGCTTCCCTAGATAGGTGATAGTCTAGAAAAACAGGTGAAATACTATACTACCATTTCTCCTAACTCAAAACAGATACATAGAAAGGATTGGAGGCTTACTTGTTTCAGTCGCTTACAAATGGCTCCTTTTTGTCGCTTCCACTACAGCTTCAAATTCAAGCGGTTTGTGAGATGAATGCTTCATGTAAGAAAGAACACTGAAACAACAGAAGATGCAATAATATAGATATCTATTTAGGATAGTTAGCTAAATCAGTTAAGCATAAACTACGTTCATCAACCAAGATCTTACAATATGGAAAATCGAAGTTAACAAAGATGCATGTAAGGAAAAACAAGAAGTACTCTTTATTGATGATAGAAGGAGAGGTTACAACCTAGTGACTGATTTGAAATGACCTTCCAGTAGAGTTCACTAGTCTCATCACAGCATAAATCTCTCTAGTAGAAGCTCCACAAATCAAACTCTCAATTGAAAATTTTCCAGCATTTCTCTACTCAAATTTCTCCTCCTCAAACACTTAGATTTGTGTTCAATTTATAGATGAACTGTAGGTTTTTTTCCAATCATTAGCTTTCCAAAAATAGGCAATAAATGTTTCCAATCATGTAGATTTCAATTTGACACTTGGATCCGAAGCTTGACACATGTGAACCCTTCTAGAAGACACTGGCCAAGTGGAGATTACGGAAAAATGAGAATTTCGCTCCCAATGTGACTAAAGCACCTTTGAATGTCGGGAATTTCTTTGCAGAGTATCCTTGCATGGTTCTACCTACATATGAAATGCACTTATGCCCCTTATAACCTGCGTTGGTGAGCTATCATATACGAAATAATAAGCTTCAAACCATGGAAACACTTGCTTGATGAAAGTCACTGTTTGATTTATGTTGTTTCTTGTCTTAGCACCAATAGTAACTGAGATGATAGGGAATGATATACCATTGATCATCGGTCCTGGAGATGATGCCCAGTTAACTAGGTCATTGGGAATGGTGCCCAAATTGACCTATAACACTAGTGAAGGGGAATTTTTTGACAGTGGATAATCTAAAAAAAAGAGGCATACAGGGAGCCTCTGGATGTCCCCTATGTTCCATGGCAGAGGAGACAATTCATCACCTCTTCATAGAATTATCCTTTGCTAAAGATGATGGCACTCCCTCTCGGATCCATTTGATGTTGAGATGGATGAAAACACCTCAATTTCATATCTAATTGCCAACTGGAAAAAGTGCTACCCCTCGGGAAAAAAAGGAACAATGTTTCGAAAAGAGTTTGGGACACTCTTGTTGTTATCAAAGCTCGAAAAAGAGATAAAAGTGTGCTTCAAATCCTTTTTTTTTTTTATCAAAGCTCGAAAAATAAGGAGAAAAAGTATGTTTTTTGGTCAAATCATTCTTGAAATAAATCTGCACGACTAATATATTCATCAGTTGTAAAAACTATTCAGAACAAAATCAAATGGATTAAAAATAACTATTTCATGATAAAAACATAATAAAACTATAGTCATAGCAATAAATTTAACTTGAAAATAATTAAATGACTATTTAAACGTAGTTTCACTATTCACTTTTACCATTCCATAGTTACCATTTGTACTTTGGAGCTCTGAACCTGATTTTTCCCCTGAACTTCAGCGGTCAATTGCATGCAATTGGTAAGAATGTTTTGAATGCCCCTTGCAAGAGAACATATCAAATGCCCCCTGCAAGAGTAGGTGCCCCCCAAGCTTCATTTCATTCACCTAAGTATATTACTGGTTACTAATAGCTGGATGGAATGAAGGTTTATTTACGAGATCAAATGGAAGACTCGTTTTAATTAGTAGAGGATTTATTTCATTTTCTAATGAGCTTTACATAGGAAAAGGATTATGCTCATGACCTGTTTCATTTTTTAATGAGGTTGACACAGTAAAAGAACTTTCCTCAGAAGAACTTGTTTCATTTTTTAATGAGGTTGACTCAAGAAAAAATAAGTATCCTCAAGGTAATTGTTTCATTTTTTAAACAAGGTTGATACAAGAAAAAAGAACTATCCTCGTAACTCTATTTCATTTTTTAACGAGGTTGACACAGTAAAAATATCCATCCTCATAAATCTGTTTCATTTTTTAACACGGTTGACAGAGTAAAAAGAACCATCCTCATTGCACAGCTAGAGTAGTGAGTGTGTGTGTGAAAAGACATAGTCTAATAGAATCATCATTTAAGGAGTTTGATTAGCACCATAAATAATAAGTTATAACATGTGTTGACGGGTCTTCTCCAAGGTTTTCATTGAATTTAGGAATGTCTAAAGGTAACATATGTGAAATCACTAGCCACCAAGGAGAGGAACCAGATAAGATTCCACATGATGACGTGGGTGAAGCCAATTGACAAAAAATCCAAGATGAAGTAACAACAAATGTTGTCACAGCTGAAATAGATGATTCAGTCCGGGATGTTATCTTAGCCATGATCAGATGACCTAATGTATACCCTATAAAATCTATGGGAACTCAAATTGAAACAAGATCAAAAAAAGAAAAGGAAGGTGATTAAGGAAAAGTCTTATACAGGTAAAGCTCCTACCAAAAATGAGTGGGAGTTAAAGGTGTCTTTTCTTGTGATATTTATTCAATCGAAATCAAGTTAGGTGGAAGAAATTCACCATCAAGCACGAATTATATTTTATGTGGTTGACTGTGTGATATGGGAGACTCGGTGGCTACAATAGAATGTGGAGAGACCAATATAGGAACAACTTCCGGTTGTTCCACTTGGGGATCAAGATTTTCTCCACTTAAGGAAGATAGAAATTGAAATATAAGGGGATGATAGACCCTATTTCATTGGTCCTGGGGATGATGTCCAGTTTGACCAATAACATTTGCCCCCTAGATAAAAATGGGATCCGGATCAACTTCCAGTTGAACAACATTGGGCTTGGGAGGTATGGTCTTACAGATTGGATGGATCATGACCATGGTTAGCTGTGCAGACTCTGTCTTGACAACAATAGACAAACCAAGATTTGTAGAAGAAAATTGTGCCAAATCTGTTATATGGGAAGATGATGCTTCACTAGAGGTACTGATTGTACTGGCTTTGGCAGATCGTGTTCACCTTTGCCTACCAGAAGTAATTTCCTACAGTAAAGGTGGTTTTAAAGCTAATCTACGTGAACGATGGGGGATATGATTGTGTTCTTCTATGATTACTGATTTATTTTATTCAAAAACAAATAAAAAAAAGAGAAGGTAATGCTAGAGAAAAGAGTTTACCAGGAAACTGTGAATTAGAGAGTACCTCTTTGTGAACCAAGAAGTACAGCTAGGTAATCTCCCTGAATGCTGTGTTCGGTGTATCAAAATTTCAAGGTAGCTGACTCGGTTCACTATGGATGGATAGCACCTAAAAAGCTTCCTCCCAAATATACCCAAAGGTATGTGGAGGCCGAAGTCTGTATCAGCGCTCTCTTATGCGTAACCGCACAGTGAGAGCATCCTTTTATACTTATCGTACTGTAACACAACCCACTATACCCGAGAGTACATGGACGAGCTATGATATACTCAAGTATGTGGAGTGAGGTATCACGCTTGGAATGTATCGCAGACATGTTAACGACAGCTGCTATGTTTTACAATGCCGTAACACGTCTCTAGCCTAGACCTTCTAAAGGTTATCGTTATGGTTCCAATGCATTGTTAAGTAGACAAAAAAACTTTCACTTTCATATTTTTCAATGAAGAACCTAGCTACTAAGTTAAGAGAATGCTAGTTTTTTGGAAAGAGAGCAAATAATTTGTGAGCAAACAGATCAATGAACAAAAACAAAATCAATGGATCACAAACTAAATACAGATTTCCTAATGTTCCTTTTACAAAAAACACACAATCCTACATGCAAATGCAAGTTTTTCTTTTCAATTTCCTTAATGTTATGAATGAAAAAAATAAACTAGGTGCACTAGATCAATAGTTGAAATTCTTTTTACTTTCGAGAAACGAAGAATACAAACAGCAATTTCTCTTTTGAAGGAAAAATGAGGATTTCAACAAAAATTTCTCCTATAAAGGAAATAAAGATTTTACGACAATTTCATATTTCGAATTCAAATTATTCTTAATGCGACCATAAAAATTACTTTGAAAGCAACTTGTCAATGATAAAGAAAAACTTTTCTAAACAAACATTGAACAAATTTTTAGCCAAAGGAGGAAGAAGTATATAGAGTCATTGGTCAATTCAGCATCAAACTTTTCAGAACACAGCAGCAAACATAACTGAAGCAAGTTACAAAGTTAGATTCAAGGGAATTTGGTCCCTTTCAGGAGCCAACGTAGTCTCCAAAGGGAGACAGTGCTTTGCAACGCAGGCTTGGAAGGGAGACAATGCTCTACAAAGCACTGTGCACTAACTAAGGGTGCATTGGGCGTAGTAAACAAAGAAAAAGCTAAAATTTGGCTCACTGTCTTTGCAAATTAAAGTATAACAAATTCTAATCTTTATGTGTAACAGCTACTGGGTGGATTTATAAAGAAAATCAGAGACTAAAACACCTAGGACTAAGAGAAAATCTCCCTAGCGGAGTCGCCAGCTTGTTGGGCTAGAATTGTAATCTATGTGTAAATTACGCTTCCCTAGATAGGTGATAGTCTAGAACAATAGGTGAAATACTATACTGCCATTTCTCCTAACTCAGAAAATATACATAGAAAGGATTGGAGGCTTACTTGTTTCAGTCGCTTCCAAATGGCTCCTTTCTGTCGCTTCCACTACAGCTTCAGATTCAAGCGGTTTGTGAGTTGAATGCTTCCTGTAAGAAAGAACACTGAAAAAACAGAAGATGCAATAATATAGATATCTATTTAAGATAGTTAGCTAAATCAGTTAAGCATAAACTACATTCAACAACCAAGATCTTACAATATGGAAAATCGAAGTTAACATAGATGCATGTAAGGAAAAACAAGAAGTACTCTTTATTGATGATAGAAGGAGAGGTTACAACCTAGTGACTGATTTGAAGTGACCTTCCAGTAGAGTTGACAAGTCTCATCATAGCATAAATCTCTCTAGCAGCAGCTCCACAAATCAAACTCTCAATTGAAAATTTTCCAGCATTTCTCTACTAAATTTTTTCCTCCTCAAACACTTAGATCTGTGTTCAATTTATAGATGAACTGTAGGTTGTTTTGCAATCATTAGCTTTCCAAAAATAGGCAAGACATGTTTCCAATCATGTAGATGTCAATTCGACACTTGGATCCGAAGCTTGACACATGTGAACCCTTCTAGAAGACACTGGCCAAGTGGAGATTCCGGAACAATGAGAATTTTGCTCCCAATGTGACTAAAGCACCTTTGAATGTCGGGAATTTCTTTGCAGAGTATCCTTGCATGGGGCTACCTGCATATGAAATGCACTTAGGCCCCTTATAACCTGCGTTGGTGAGCTATCATATACGGAATAATAAGCTTCAAACCATGGAAACCCTTGCTTGATGAAAGTCACTGTTTGATTTATGTTGTTTCTTGTCTTAGCACCAATAGTAACTGAGATGATAGGGAATGATAGAACATTGATCATCGTTCCTGGAGATGATGCCCAGTTAACTAGGTCATTGGGAATGGTGCCCAAATTGACCTATAACACTAGTGAATGGGAATTTTTTGACAGCGGATAATCTAAAAAAAAGAAGCATACAGGGAGCGTCTGGATGCCCCCTATGTTCCATTGAAGAGGAGACAATTCATCACCCCTTCATAGAATTCTCCTTTGCTAAAGATGATGGCACTCCCTCTTGGATCCCTTTCATGTTGAGATGGATGAAAACACCTCAATTTCATATCTGATTGCCAGCTGGAAAAAGTGCTACCCCTCGGGAAAAAAAGGAACAATGTTTCCAAAAGAGTTTGGGACACTCTTCCATACGTCCACCTCTGGAACATTTGGCTTATGAGGAACAAATCCACCTTCCAAGATCATAAAACATGCATTACGAAGGCGCAGAGGAAGCTGTGGAGCCTTACTATCAATACCATAATAGAAAAACAACAGTCAACTCAACTTCAATGATTTGCAGGTCGAGGAAATACTTCACGTGGAAATAGGTCTCGACACACTTCCCAATTATAACAAACCTCTCGCTCTTCAACCTCTTCACAGGGATCAGTGGAAGGTTAGACTTAAAGAAAAGGAGTTCATTGGATGGCTTGATGGAATCAAAAGGCCCGCACTCTTCTTTGACAGAGGCTCAAATGAAAATCCTAGAATAACAGGAAATGGAGGTCAAATTATGGATGAGCAAGGTAGCAATGTTTCCATCTTCAAATGGGGATTGGGTCGAATGCCAAATAATAGAGCAGAAGCATACGCCTTAATGCAAGGCCTTCAAATTATAAAAATATTAAATATCCAAAAGGCTATGATTTTCGGGGACTCGAAAATAGTCATCAACATGATGTTAAACTTAGCTTTGTCTCCGAACATAGCCCTCAGCAAACTCAACACAAGGTGTCGAAATTTTAGTAAGGAAATTAGAGGTTTCACTTTCTATCACATCCTCAGGTCCAAAAACAAGAAATCTCACTCACTGACCAACAAAACATGCCACGAACCCACTGGTCAAATACTTTCCCAAGATAGCACCACCTACTCCCCTATTCCATGAATTTTCCCCACTATGTGATTACTTCCATCGTGATCTTATGTGCCTCCAAGATTTTGTTATGGCAGGTCTACCATGACCATTCCCTCCCTTGCATTTTTCTCATGAACCTGTTGCCCTGGGATTCCCATTCTCCCCTCATCCCCAACCAGCCTTCCATTGCCTCCTCTTCTATTTATTCCGCTTCTCCCTCCTTCATAGCCCACCAGCTACACAACATTTATTTCTCTTTGTTTCACGATCCCCGGGCTCCCAACCGATGTCTAACAGTGCCCTCTCTACCTCCTCTAATCCATTCTCCATCTCCTATTCATCCCGCTTCCTCATCCTTGGCAGATCTCCAGCTGCGCAACGTTCATTTAGCCTCCCGACTTCCCTGTAGCACTCTATCCCATGATCCCTAGGCTCCCAATCCTCGATGTCAAATAGTGACCTTTTTGCCTCCTCGAATCCATCCTTCCTTAGCTTTGATCTTGTCCTACCACCATTCAACCAATATGAGGAACAAGAACTCCTTCCACTATTCTGATCTGCAAGTAGATATGGATTTGGTAAAAGAGAAGTTAAGGATAATGCAGAAAAAACACCAGGCGGACACTAGCTTCCTCCAACACCAAGCACAATCCCTCATGGTACAGCTGAGGGGAGCTAACAATCATTGTCCTCACTGTTAGGGTGCCATGATTTGGAATATTGGCAATCCAAATGATACGGTAACATCAAACCAACTTTGGAGCCCAAGGACCTAGTCTTCCTGGACTTAGAGAGGGCTCTCTCTATTTGTGCAAAGGATGTAAACTTTTTTTCTTTCTATGTTTCTCTTTTTAGGCTAGTTGTTAAGTGTGTTTTGGTTTTTTTTAGGTTTTTGAGGGAATAATATCAGATCAAATGAGCTATGGGGTCAATAAGGTCGAGAGTTCCTCAAAGGGTGGAGAAGGTATATTGCAGGGCCGATTTGGTCGAGGTAAAATGGATTATTTTAGGTGAAATGAAATTGGATGGACACTAAGTTCATGAAATAAAAAGATATTTTAAACACAAATAGTCAATCATCAAGCATTCATAAGTTAGGGCTAACCATTGGCCTCTATAAATGAAACTTAAACTAATAAATGCATAAAATAAACATTCCAATGATGCATGGAAGTATAAGACCCTCCAACTTTGGGAAATCACCTTTAGATTTTTGGGAAAACAAATAATATGGAAAAACAACTCAATTTACGAAGAGGGAACTCCTACAAATCATATTTTGAGCTATTGGGAACTTTGAAAAAAAAATGCAAAGGTTTTAGGCGAAGGGCAAGATCGAAACAAGACCTCCTTAGTTCAAACTAAGACAATGAATAATTCAAAGAGAGTTTTCAGAGATGGAGCTTTGACTAGCCATGAGTAAACAGGGCGTACCATGACTCATACTTAGCATTCATAACAACCATAAATGAAACAAGCAACAAGTTCTTCAGTGACAAAGAGCAGTTAAGAATTCTTTGATATGACTAAGAAGGAAGAAAAACATAGAAGCTCTAATAAAATCAGGAAACTTGAGGTGCCTCCATGGGCATGTCTCAAATATATTCTTTACTAACCTACAACAAGCAAGAAACATTGAAACATGTATGATAAACTAAGGGAAAAATACAGATAGGAAAACTATACCATTTACCAAGCCAAGGAATCCAACAAACTGTCCTCTTCCACCATCCAAGACAAACAAGAAATCATCCACATCATGAGACAAAGGTTTTCTTCAAAGCTTGTAGTATCATGTATTGCTCTATATCATCAAGTTCAGCCTTGTTTACAATGATATCTCTTGGAATAAATAGGCCAAAGAGAAGGAAAATGTCCTAGAGCAACTAGCAAGCCCATTGGCCCATTACAAATATCTGATTTTGTCCTTGAGGCTTTGCAAAGCCCAAGGCACAAAATATCTATGAAAATATCTTAAAAATGCTAAAAAAGAAAAATAATTTAACTTTTTCCCAACTGACAATGGCCAAAAAAGGCTAAACGCACATTTTGAAAAGCCACTTCAGAAAACTGCATTTTTCACCAAAATGCTTCAGAATATTAGTAGCAAACAATTCCCTCTCTTGTGGGCAACTTTTGAAGGACCTGCCGATGTCAAAATGAGGCCCGTGATGGCTCGTTGGAAATATCTGGATGTCTAGCTTCTGAAAATACTTTTTTTTTCCAAAACCAATCACAAGAAGTGTATCAAAAACTGAACTAAGTGGAAAAAACCAAAAAATGGCCTTTGCTGATATGTGCGGTAGAGTGTCGAAAAAGTGAGTGTTTTTTGCCTCTTTTGGGGATCAAAAAATATTCAGTTGATCTAAAGATTTCTGAGTAGATGTCGCTGAATTTAATGCATCCAATGGTATCACTCTCAACAGCTGAGGATTCTCCAAACAAAAATGACAGCGCCCATGATTTTATGCAATTAGGCCCAAAAATGTCAAAAAACAAGAACATGTCAAAATTTGATCAATTTTGGTGAGAAAACCCCTTAAGGGTGTTTAGAAACATGCCTAGAAGCTCGAGCCAAAATTCCAAGTCTAGATGTGTCTTTTCCACTTTTTCTCACTAGGAGCCCTCTTTGGGAAATTTTGAGTTTTTCTTGGTTCTCTTCCTTATTGTTCGGCGTTTTAGCTTTGGCGAAGAAGTTATGGCCCCTTTCCTAGGAGAGGTAGCTAGCACATGATTTGGAGAGTGCCCTCATGATATATGATTTATGTTTGCTTGCCCTCATCATTGCTTGCTTGGGAGCTTCCTTGTTTGTCCTTGTCATTGATTTTTTCATGACTGTCATGCTCTTTCCCTTCACAGTTTTGTACTTCACCACCCTCATGCTTGCTGCTATGTAGGATTCCATTATGTTCCTCTTCATCACTACCTTGCTGCCCACCACTTCACTTTTCCTTGGAGGCATTGTGCTTCTGATACTCTTTACTGGCTTACCAAGGAAAACTGATTCAAATAGTCATTGAAAAATGGTCTTCAATGAAAAACACCTTTTCCTCTTTGCAAGACTAAGTTTGTCCTTAGTTTTCAAACATATTTTTCATAAGTGAAAGAAAACTTACTTCTTTAGCACTATGTTTGAGCAAAGAAGCCTTTTAACAAGATATATTTGTGGTTTTTTCAGAGAAGTCTCCTTTTGTTTTTGGCATAAAGACCCTTCCCCTTCAATCAATGTTTTTATCCTTTACTATTCACAGTGAGAAGACCTCCTTTAGACTGTCAAAGCTCTCATCCCTCATTCACTGTCTCTCTTTGATGTCTTTAATAGGCAAGTCTTCCTTTTTTGATGAAATTTGGCTAGTTTTATTTAAGCACTAATTCCTTTGTTTTAATAAACAAGCCTTTTGCAAAAAGATCTCCAATAAAATTATGATAATCTCTTACCTTTCAATCACTATTTTGATCCTTGAAGCTTGTGACTGAACCCTCCCTCAAACTGATTATGAGACCTTTCACAAAGTCTGTTTTTCTATGGTTATGGTAACATGGCACCCCCTTTCCCAAATCATGTTGATGTATTGGTGATGAAAACATTGTGGGAAGAATGTTGAACACCGTTGGAAGTTATTTGGTGACCAATGTTGATAGTGGCCCAGGTGCTTGGGCACTGGGACGTTCAGAGGATAACACTGGGCATTTGGCATGCGTTAAAATTAGAACGTGGTGCGCGGATGGCCTATCGGGTTGGCCTGGGTGTCGGGCATAGGCACGCCGTGCAGTGCTATAGGCGCGCCGTGCTCCCATGTTTTTCCTTTGGTTGGACGCCTACAGGCGCGCCGCGTAGAATTTTAGGGCCAAAACTTGTAAAAATCGCCCAAGACTTGTTTCATTCTTCGATGAGGATGCCAATGACCACTTGCATTGAGTGTTTAAACTTGGTGAGGGCTTTTAAAAGGCCTTTTCCTCATTGCTTAAAATGAAAAAACACTCTTGTGCTTTTGCAACCTCTTAGAATAGTTTTATGCCCTTTTGAAGAGGTTTTTTATAAAAATGTCAATCATTGCGGCCTTGAAAACCCTATATACTCATTTGTTGAAGTAAGAAGGTCTTTTTAGACTAAGACTGGACCCACTGCTATTCATCAAAGAGGTGAATTTTTTAAAAAACCATTAATGTAACTTCTTAATGTCATTTAAACACAAAAGTGCTTGTTTTTATTCATATCAAAGTTTTCTTTAGCACTGAGATGTGTTTTATATCTTCTAAGGCTGCCTTAAAACTTGGAGCACTGTGTAATACCCTTTTTCATTCACACTGTCTCTTTGTTTTCAGTTGCAGAAATTACTGTCAAACCCAATTAGCTCTACCTTCCTTTCCATTTTACATGAGGTTGTCCTTAGTCCAAGTTTCATATTTATATTATATTTTGAAGGAGGCCTCTATGAACAGAAGAAACAGAGAATTTTAACACGAATATGCCATCCTTCACTTGATATTAAATAGGTTTTCAACCTATGAACTTTCATTGATTTATCACAGATTTTCAAGCCTGCATTTCAAAGTTTAAATAGAGGACCACTCAAACATCACTGGAAACACTGCTGATACATATTTCGTTTCATTCCTAAGAAGGAGGTGGCCTATAATTTCTGAATTTACTTAAAACATCTTAACCCTCTGCTTTTAAATGAAGGAGGTTCTATTATGATCCCAACCATCTTCTCTTTTTCTGGAGGAGGCTTTGCCATGATGTCTTTCTAACCATCTACTTTTTAATGAAGGAGGTTATCACTATGATTTCATCTATCTTCTCTTTTGAAGGAGGTTCTCACTGTAGATATGCCGTTTCATCTACATCAAAAATGTATTACCTTTCTATAGATCATATGTCTCTGCTTGGTATCATGTCAAATAGGCAATAATTTGCTCTATGAGATGTGTTCTGAGATATGTATTCTTTGTAAAATATCCTTGTGAACATTTAGAACAGAAACCATATGAATTTTATATGTCGAGTAGTTGCTTTCTTAGACCTAGTTGACTGACTTCCCTTGATTGTGTTTGTAGAGGCATGTTGAAATTCATTTTGGAGGAGATGCTAAAAAGACTGCTGATCAACATAGCAACAACTTTTTGCCTTCATATGACTTGGAGGTTTCTCTTCGTTCTTTAGACAATTTTGGCTTTCAGACGATACCCATTAGTAGCCCTTCAGTTACTGCATTTCATTTGTTCTACTGATGGCGAACTAACTCATCATGAAGGACCCTTTTGACCTTGTTCTTTTGCTCTTTTTCACATTTATCATTATTTCAATCACACCCCTACAGAGATGTGAAAAAATATGACTTTGAACCTTGGAGAGCTTCCTTGGTGTCTTATGGAGATTTTGCCTGACCTAAGCATATTCTTTTAGACAATGAACATGCTTAGCTTCTTCTGTTTTGGACCTTTGTTGAATTTCTTCTGGACTGAGACACGGTAACCTCTTAGTGGTGTGCGACCTATGGATGAGGCAAGATTTTTTTTGCAAATTAGGAACTAATCAGGGCTGACTGGCACTAAACAGAGGCTTTTGGCTAAGGATTTTTTTCCCAAGGAAAGGACTCCTTAACACACCACTATCTAACTTAAGGGAAATTTTGACATATTTTGAGTGTTTTATTTGGTATGATTAGAGTTTTTAAATGACAGATGACCAAGGATAGGGTTGCAGACACTTTTTCAATAGTTGGATAATGAATGACTTGAGGAATAAGGGTAAATGAACACAGATAAATTTCAACTATGAAAACTATGGATAGGGTTATTTTTCTAAAACCGGATAGGTCTTGACAAGTAGGTTTTTTATCATAATAGGCTGACCGGAATGGGTAGGAGGAAAAAAAAGGTTCCGAGGTGTTTTCTAGATGACAGATTTGACATTTTGGAGATCAGCTTCTAGAAAACTTAGCTAAGGAAACTAGTCATCAATAACAGGTAAAAATACTGATGACTAACACTCACATTGAAGAATCCCTGGAGATCCTGCACTACATGGTTGACAAGCGAACTATTCAAAGTTCAAGCTCCAACAATGTCCCCAATGCCAACCCAGACATCAACCATGACATCACAGACATTTCAAATTCCCGACAAGGTAGTAGGAACTAGTCTCCATTCCTCCATCCATCACATCTAGTATAATGTCTTTTAAATTTGCAGTTAGGTTACTTCAGTTTGTTAGGATTCATAAAGAATCAGATATGTAGCATAGTAGCAATAGTCAGCATGTAGGAGTTTTGGTTTTTGCCACATCACCCCTCATTGACATCTTATTTCACTACTCAAATGTAATAGGGATTTGAATCCCCACTTTTTTTGGAATATAAATAGTAACAACTTTGTTAAAAATAATAATAATTATGTATTAATCATTTAATTAATATGCCAATGTAATAATGGTAATATAATAGTTATCTCGCTTTATTATTAATTAATATTAGTATTTTTTTTTATAGATTTTTCAATTAATGTTTAATTTTATTAAAAAAAATTATATAAAAGTTTTAATTACATAATGTAAAATGTTTTAATTAATGATTAATTAATATTTTAATTAATGCTATTAATTAATAATGTTTAATGTTCCATTTTATTAATATTCTATTGTTTTATTTAATTAGTTAATGTATATTAATGAAGGATTGCATTAAAATACAATTTACTCATCTCCAATTATTAAGTACATTTTTTTTAATTCTTACAAGGTTAAAATATTATTAAAATAAATTCTAAATTTATAATAAATTATTATTGTTATTTTATATAATAATAATAATTTAATAATATAATATTATAATATATTTGTATTGAAATAATTATTATAATTTAATCTTACAATTTATTATTGTATTAAAATATTTTTGTTATTATTTTACTTTGGGTTTATTCTTTATATAGCAATAATGTGATAATGAAACCATATTATTAACTAAAGCTTTGAATTCAAAAACTTTAACATAAATGTTTAATACAACAAGAAGTATAATTGCATTAGTTAAGTGATATATGATCACAAGATACTCACAAATTTTTTTTACAACTAATTTATGAAACTAAAACTATATTATAATTTAAACCTACAATTTATTAGTTAGTTATATTTGTTTGTGCACGTGGACACATTACTAAGGGAAGTCTACATTAACGAAGTCCAAATGGGTAGCATGGAGAGTTAAATACCCCACGAACAACATTTTTTTTGAGGTAATAAAAAATAAAACGACTGCAACAAGAATAATTTAATAATATAATATTTTGTTCTTTATAGTTAATTTAATCGTGAGTGGGCATACATTTTGAATGGCATGCATAGGATACCACTACTTTGTTACCCTTATAACAATTTAATAATATACTATTATAATATAATTGTATTAAAATAATTATTATTATTGTAATTTAATATTAGGGTTTATCCCTTGTATAAAAGTTGTGTGATAATGAAACCTTATTATTAACCAAAGCTTTCAATACATCAAACGCTAACAAAAATTCTTAAAACAACAAGAAGTATAATTGCATTAGTTAATTGATATATGATGATAGTCCCAATTTTGTTTTTATGTTAAATTATGAAACCTAAAATTATATTATAATTTAAACCAACCATATTGTTTAAATAATGTGAAACTGTAATTAATTTTTATTATCATATATCATGCAACCTCATTGATCATTGTAGATTTGTTTTTGCAGGTGAATACATTAAGGAATGACGTAGAAATGGGTAGCATAGAGCATTGAATACCCAAGAACAACTTTTTGTTAAAAGTAATAAAAAAATCAATCCACCACAGCAAGAATAATTTAATAAAATAATATTTTGTTCTCTATAGTAACGTTGAGTGGACATACATTTGAATGACATGCATAGGCAACCACAAGAGAAATGGAGTGGAGGAAAAGTGTTTAAATGCACACTTGCCAAGTGGTGTACGTTTGAGAATTTGAACAGTATAAGTTTCAAAATTAATCCAGGTTGCAATGGATGTTTTGTATATTTTTTTCTTTTCTTTTTTAATTTCATTTCTAGGTAATTAGCATAGATGATTATCAACAATAGCCACAGTAAATTTTTAATCATGTTTTGTAAAAAATTAATTTAAATATGGTTTAAACATGTATTTTAGATATGCAAGCAAGTTATCACTCTTAATTCCATTTGGTGATAGAGTGGTGATTACTAGAATATATAGGTACTATCCAATTTACTACATCAAATAAAAGAAAAATTAAAAAAAACCCACTATTCACGTAAAAATACACACAGCCTAACCAAAGAGTATTCAACCCAAGGAAATAGATCAGTCGTTATGATAGTAGAATTCATATACCACCAATAACGAATGGAAGATCAAGCATCATACATCATCCAGAGAGATCATACTCATAACCATTGTTCGAAAATACTCAATAAATGATGCAGGAAATAGTCCATCATAATCCACTAGAACCCTACTTCCTGAATATATGTGATGCAATAAGGGAGTGTTCCAATATATTATAAAATAAAATCGACCTCATGGTTTAAAAATTTGTATACTCCAAGAATGAATATTTTCCATAATTCTACTTTGCAAAAACATAGGAAACAAAAGGACGAAGCAAACTCTATAACAAAGAAGTAAATGATAGAGCTTCCATCACAACATGATATTTTCAATAATTCTACTTTGCAGAAACATAAGCAAAATGACGAAACAAACTCTGTAAAAAATAAGTAAATGACGGACTTTCCATCACAACATGATGCTAATAATTTGAACCAGTCAATAAATCAGAGTTTAGCGACCAAATACAGTAGCTACCATTGTTAACCACTAGGATATATCAATGATATTTTTACTTGTAGTGAAAGAAATTTACTGAAAAATCTTATTTTATGATTCAATCCATACACCCTTTAACAATCTAAATAAGAAAAGTAAATGTGATGGTGTAATAATCTTTTTAGAGTTCAAACTTTGCATCTTATTTTGCATCTAATTTTAGGCAACAAAGATGCTATAGATTTGACAAATAAAAGTTATGTTGCATTCCATATAGAATGGAAAAGTTCACTTAAAAGAGAAAGATAATGTTGTACAATTTCAAAAGTTTTTTTTGCACGAACATTGAACATCTTTTTTTTTTTAATGATTAAGAAGTGCAAGGCAAGAGAAGCCTTTTATTCTATTATCTATTTTATTAATGGATATGGGATTTTTTCATATAGTCTCTACATTAAAGGAGAAATTGTGACCACAAGCATGCACATAATTAGAAGCAAACCCACATGTGGATTTATGGTTCACTGGTAGACCTTGACTTGGGTAGTGGCAAGTTTGTGAGGAAATGTTTGAACACTGCAAGAGTGGGTTTAGGAGTGAACATTGGCACCTGATGCCATGCTCCTCGGACTGTGAACCATAAAGTATTATATATGATATTTTTTATTTTAATCATGATGTATTTCTTCCATTTTTTTAGTATTAATAGTCATGTCCATTCTAGAGAAAAAAAAACAAAAAGGAAAAATTTAAGCATGAAAATTTATCTAAAAGTTTAGAAACATGGGAAATCCTTGCTAGTCCCTAATATGTGAACCATACAATGTTTGCCCTGAAATTATTCAAATTTCTAATTTTGGAAAACGCATGGAGAAATAGTCTCAATAAATATTAGACCCTAAAATTTTCCATAGATAACAATATAGTCATGACTGCGAAATAATGGGCACACTTTCTTCACTCTAATATTGCATTTAATTTCTTCCTACCAACTCTTTATGTTACTTAATATGGTATTAAAATTTTCATACAACCTAGTCACAAAAACCCTCAACGCTACAAGGACCATTATCTCTTCCACTAACTTCCATATTTTTGTCCTAGGAACAATGCCAAAAGCTTTACTTAAGTCAATGAGACAACGTGAGAGATTGACATATTATTATTAGGACATTCCTTTGTGATGATCTTAAGATTAACAAGGTGGTCCATATTCAAATGAAATCTCCAAAACCTAGCTTGGCCTTTAACTCTTTTACCATGGCTTTGTAGTCATAGGCTAATCTTCTTTTCCAAAATAATTTTATACAACTTGGATAAATTGCGGCTAATCATAATGTCATATAATTGGATGGAATTCTTTTATCTCTACCTTTAAACATAGGCACACTGAGGAGTTGCATCCAAGGCTTAGAGAAGTCTTTCTTCAATGAGAAATTGAAGAGTTTCTACATGTGCAGGGTGAGGAAATCACTCTCATTTTATAATTCCGTCTATATAGCTTTCAATATCCTTATCTTTCCCATTATCTAGCTACATAACCTCAAAATGAATTTCTTCCACCTAAAATATATCATCCTCTATAGGGGAACTCAAATTGATATTGTTGGAGTTAAACACTTCATCACTGTTTTTGCATAGAAATTGATAATTTTTTACTTTTAAGAATTATAATTTTCCTACAAAACTTCCTAAAATTAGAAATTAACTACTCTTACTATTTATACAATATAATTTTTTTCTCATTTCAATAAACATTTTATACATTTTACTTCATCAAAATTTAAATATATATTAAAAACACATTTGACTTTATGAAAATTTAAACATATAATAAAAACATCTCTAAATGTTTTTCTAACAATTTCAAAATTATTATTATGATATACAACCTATTTATAATTTTATATACTACATTGCTAAGAAATTTGATAACAATTTTTAATATTATATTTATAAATGTTTTTCTAACAATTTCACAATTATTATTGTGGTATGCACAGTATTTATAATTTTGATATAACAGATTGGTAGAAAACTTCATAACAATTTTCAGTATTATATTTATAAGTTAAAAATATATATTAAACATTTTGTAAATATTTTATCAAATTATTTATGTGATAATTAATTTAAAAAAAGTAAAAAAATATTTTTTAAAGAAATACTAGTCAAATAATTAAATTTTTAAAATATTAATTATTTTATCTAAATAAAATAAATAAATGAGAAACAAAAAATAATTTTATTTGACTGAAATTATAAAATCTTATCCTACCTTAATGTGAAATTTATAAATTTAATGGGTTAAATGTTTAGAATTAAAATTTGTATACCATAAAATTTACATTTAAATGTAAAATTAATTTATCTATTTTTTAATATATTTAAAGTTAATACAGATATATTTTAATTCTAGAAACATAAGTGTTGCATGATATTATTTTTTCAATATGTAAACTTATTTTGAAAAATTGAAAATTTGAAGAAATGTTTATATATCTAGAGATGTGATTCTTGTAAAAAAATGAAAAAAAAAAAAAAATCTTATTTAATATATACATATAAAGGATGTTAAATAAGAATTTTTTTCATCTTCAACTCTCTTATTCTAAAGGTAACAAAGTCTTTAGTCCCAAGGTTTCTTGGGTATGGACCAGCAAATTCACTATAAAGCTCATTCTTATTTTGACAATATTCGTTTGCTTATTGGCAGTGGTCAAGACAGAAAGATAATTTTTGTTTTAGAAATTGAGATTGATCATCTCCTTATAATAACTTTGCTTCCTTTCCCCCTCAACTTTTATCTTCCCACAACTTATCCTTAAATTTCAAAGTAATAATATTTGTATATTATCCAGAAAATAAAATTACAACCATTTATTATTTTATTACCTTTTACCTTTTATTATTTTTTAAAATTAAATCAATATTGTATTTATTATTATTATTATTTCATCTAAATACTTCACTTCATCAATACTACCATAAATCTAATATTTAACTAATATTGTACACTTATTGTACACTGACTTATAAACACTATAACATCTCTTATAGAAACTACATCTAACTGGCACATTAATATATAAATTTATAATTCAAATTCTCTGAAAGAAAAAAAAACAGCAGGCCAAATTACCTCCGTAACTCTCCCCTCTTATGTAAAACTCTCGAGATTTGTACGCTGGAAACCTTTCCAGCCAATTTAACAAGAATACGTAATTATCCTCCGCTGCAACTTAACGTCGAGTAGAGAGCTTTATTCAACGTTCATCCACATAAGATAACATGACGAAAATTTTTAAACAAATTCATGTGAAATCAAAGCTCAGCGTCAACACTAAAATGTTACCTGTAATTTTATCTCCAAGACTCTTCAATTCAGAGGATCTATTTATATAAGAGAAGCCAACTCCAAGAGGTGACTCCAAGAATAACATGTTCGCTTCTGTCACAAAATAATCCAAACAATACCATATCGAAGAGGGTGTAAGGTTTTCGAGCAATTCACACTTTTCATATTTAAATATGTTTTACTAATTTTTATTTTTGAACGTACGGATTTGCTTGCAAACTGTTACTTCATATTTTTAGTATTTCGAGAAAATTGGGTTATAAAAATAATTTATTTGTGAACGATAATTGAAAAACTTTTTGTTAAATATTTTTAAATCAATGTGTATTTGTTTTCAAATATTTTTAAATTAACTTATTTTTTTAATTAAAGAAAAATAGATATTAAATTAATAAAAAAACCTCTAAACTATTAGTGAATCATTTTTAAATATTATTCTAAAATAGAAAATTATTTCAACAAAGGCATAATAACAACTACATATCAAATAAATAAGCTTCACTTCCAATCATTTTAAAATCATATTTTATGATGCAGGAGCATCCAGCTCGAGGAGGGAAAAGATGGTTGACTGTCTCGACAGGAAAGAAGACTTATGCACCTGTTGGTAGGCAGGTCATGGAACCTGTATTTTAATTTCTTTTTATTTATTGTTACCTAGAAATTAGGCAGAAACAATAGGATTCAGTACTATTAACTGTTTTATTAATTAGGAGTCTGACTGTTTTGTTAAATAGGAGTCTGTCTGTTTTCTTTTAAAGACAATTAGAAGTTCGTTGGTCTTCGTTTAAAGAAAGGAGAAACTGATTAGACAGTTAGAACTATTCCAGTTATCAGTTCCAACTGAAAACAAGAAACTGTTACATGTTTCCTTTTTGACAAGTATTTAAACAAGAAAGTAAATCATATGTAGGGTTCGGAATTTTCAGGAAGAAAAGCATAATAAGAACCAGAGTTATTTAATCATCTGCCAGATTTACAGCTTCGGCTAATCTCACATGTATATGTATTATTCTACTGCATTTTGAATCTCAATTTTTATATGTATGGTAAACAAAGTATAGGAAGTTAAAAACCCTTGCAGACAGAAACGTGACAGCACAAAGAGCAGCTATCCAACACCGTACGGAAGGAGTTAGCACACGGGCGAGGAATGAAGAGTCATAGCAAACAATAACCAATTCTTTTTCCAGCAAAAAGATTCCAGAAGCAACCAGTTACCCATCGGTAATACACCAGAAAGAAACTAGGTAATGCATTAAGAGTCCTTTCAAATTAACTGAATAAAAGCAGTCATAGAAATATTCCGGAATAGTTCAATATACATTTTGTAGAAACCCCTTTGTTTTGTAACGGTAAACGCAAAGTAGGGTTCATATAAATGAACGAACAGTGCTCAACGGCGACTGTGGAAACTTACAAATTGAACCAGAAAGAAACCCTATAGCTATTGGCACAGTTTACCAACGGAGGGTTTATTGAAACAACCTTCAAAGACCAAGAACGCAGAATGAGCGGGAACCAGAAAAGACACAGATAATTTCCAAGTTAACCAGTCACAGAGCAGAACGACCCTACCCATTCCTTGGTTGGGTTGTCTTCTTTCCGACCGGTCGAACCCACGGAGGTCTCAAGACTGGTTGACTTGCAAATGGAGTAAGCAAATAGGAGTTAAAACCTGGAGAATGCCAGTTCAGTGACCAACGAAAAAGAAATTTCAAAACAAAGAACAGAGAACAAACCCTGTAGCATTTACCTGAGTATATAGGAGAGATAGTGAACGAGAAGGCGAAGTCGGACGAAAGAAACCCTGCTCGCTAGGAGCAGCATACATAAGTAACTGGTGAAAACGAGTGACAGAGTAAAGCATAGAACCTCAACTTACCTTGGCAAGAAAATGAGCCGAGTTGGAAAGATTGTGGAGCAAATCTAGAAGTTTCAACCTGTAACATGGACAGTATAGTTAAACGGGAAAATTGATAAGTCTGCAACTAAATCACAAGAAAGACCAACCAGAGCATTGTCGATTCAGTTCAAACCTTCTTCCACACAACAAACGAAGGTGGATTGACAGCGTTAACACAAACGCAACGAGAACATACAGTGAACCAGGGGCATAGCAACGGAACCAACGAATAAACCTATGCAGAGAAATCCCACGGCGCCGACGGAATGATGGAGTAAAAGAATACATCGAACCAGCAGCACAAGAAACAGAACCCTCGAAGAACAAACCAGAGTAGAGAACCCCGAAGCGCCGAGAGAGAAATGAATTGAGACCGTGTCGAAGACTAGGGTTTGTCGAAAGGTGGGAGGAGCGAGTATCAAGGTGGACAGGTGTCAAAAAAATACCAATCAACGAGGACAGAGACTTAATTGAAATTTGATGACAGAGCAGATCCAATATTACGGATCAAAGTACGACTTTAAAAACCTTATCTGCACATATATTATGAATAGAGTTAACACCAATTAATATCTACGCCTCGTAAGAATAGAGTAACCTTAGGATAAGGTTACCAACTTTTTATTTTGAAATCCAGTTAGAACACGGACCGAGGGCTTAGGCCTTCAATTTTTGGTATCGGAGCGAGTTACAGGAGATAGAAAAAGACAATGGAGGTTGGCAGAAGAGGAAGAGGGAGAGGGAGAGCAGTTCGAAGGATAGCAGAAGAAGGACTGCGAGAAGAGATTCATATTTTGAATCAGAGATTGGCAGCAGTAGAAGCTGGGGGAAGGAGAGACCCAACAGATGACAGTGATGAAGATGTGGCAGAACCAGAAGATGAGTTCGAAGGGGTGACACCTGAACTCAGATTGTTGAAATCAGTTCTGTTGTCCAGTCATAAGCCGAAACATGAGCTTTCCACTTATGACGGGAGTTTGTCGGCAGATGTATTGTTGGATTGGCTGAGTGAAGTCAACAAATATTTTGAGTTTGAAGAAACTAGTGAGGACAAGTAGGTGAAGTTCGTTACCACCAAGTTGAAAGGACATGCATCCTTGTGGTGGGATAGCGTACAGGCAGAAAGGAAAAGGCTACATAAACAGCCTATTAAAAAATGGACCAGAATGGAGGCCAAGCTGAAAGAGAAGTTTCTGCCTAAGGATTATCAAATAATGCTGTACAGGCAAGTACAAAAATTGAGGCAAAGGGGAATGACGATCAAAGAATATACTGAAGAATTTTACAAGTTAAATTTGAGGGCAGGGTATATGGAAGATACCCCAGAGAAAACAGCAAGGTTCGTGAATGGGCTGAGGGGAGAGATATTGGATGAAATTGGTATTCTCTCACCCAGAACCTTGGATGAGGCATACCAGTTCGCCTTGAAGGCAGAGGAGAAGATAAACAGGAAACAGAATTCCAGAAGAGGAGGTGGATCTGGCCGAGGAAAGGGGAAGGCCTTTGGTAGAGGCAAAGGTACAGGTTCGACTGAAGAGAGCAGCAGTTCTAAATCTGCAGGAACAGCAGAAAAGGACAACAACACTAGAGGAGGATGACCAGCCCAGCGAGGGAGAGGAAATGGTCGGGGCAGAGGAGCTGTCCAGTGCTATCGATGCCAAAAGTGGGGGCATAAATCGTATGAATGTCCTGAAGGTGAACCAGCAGGTGGAGGAGGAACTTATGTTGCTTAATCAGAAGAAGCAGAGGCACCGCCCCAAGAAGTGGAAAATGCACCAGAAACAGGTGAAGCCTTGGTGTTGAATAAGGTACTGTTAAAACCATCAAAGGAAGTGGTAGACCCAGATCAAAAAAAGGCTTTATTCCGGATAGTTTGCAAGTCACAGGGAAAGTGCTGCAAACTGATCATTGACAGCGGAAGCACGGATAATTCGGTGGCCACAGAAATGGTGGAGAAATTGGGATTGAAAAAGCAGAAACATCCCACTCCTTACAAGGTGTCATGGCTGCAGAAAGGAGTTCCAGATAGGCAGATATAAGGACAGAATTATCTGCGACGTTATTCCAATGGATGTCTATCATATACTGTTAGGAAGACCCTAGCAGTTTGACAGAAAAGTGGTTCATGACGGAAAAACGAACTGCTATAAGTTTGTTAAAGATGGGATCAAGCACACGCTTGTAACCATTAAGGAGGAAGGTACAGTAGAAACCAGTGGGGTAAAAGCACTGCTGTTAGGTGGGAAAGAGTTTTTAAAACAAATTGAAAACAACGATGTGAATTTCGCTGTTGTGAGGAGGCCAAGGACAGTGATATTGCATACTACAATTACAGATTTACCCGAGGAGGTCAAAAACATGTTACAGGATTTTGGGGACATCATAGTGGACGATCTCCCAGATGAACTACCCCCCGAGAGAGGTATCAGCCAATGTATTGATTTTATACTAGGAGCTAGCTTGCCAAACAAGGCAGCTTATCGTATGAGCCCGAAAGATCATGAAGAAATTCGGAAATAGGTGTAGGAATTGCTGGACAAAGGAATGATCAGAGAGAGTATGAGTCCCTGTGCAGTTCCAACAGTATTAGCTCATAAGAAAGGTGGCGAATGGCGGATGTGTACAGATTCGAGAGCTATTAACAAGATTACAATTCGGTACAGGTTTTCGTTACCGAGAATGGATGACATGATGGACTATTTGAGTGGGGCAGCCTATTTTTCGAAGATTGACTTGAAGAGTGGCTACCACCAGATCCGAATTCGAGAGGGGGATGAGTGGAAGACAGCTTTTAAGACGAATGAAGGACTATACGAATGGCTGGTGATGCCATTTGGTTTGAGCAACTCTCCCAGTAATTTCATGCGCCTGATGAATGAAGTACTGAAGGATTTTATTGGGAAATTTGTGATTGTGTACTTATATGATATTTTAATCTTCAGCAGAACAAAAGAGGAACACTTTTGACATGTTCGAAGTGTACTGAGGAGATTACAGCAGAACAAACTGCTGATAAATTTGAAAAAGTGTACTTTTTTTCAAAAATAATTAGTTTATTTGGGTTTTTTGATTGCAGAGAACGAACTGAAGATGGATCCTGAGAAGATTGCAGCGATAGTTAGCTGGCCATCCCCAAAGAGTTTGTTCGAGGTTCGAAGTTTTCATGGCTTGGCAAGCTTTTACAAGAAGTTTATCAGAAATTTTAGCGGGATCTGTGCACCCATGTTGGACACAATTAAGAAGGCAAATCAACCTTTTTGCTGGATTGAAGCAGCAGAAAACAGTTTTCAAACTCTGAAGAGAAAGATCACTGAGAGGCCAATCTTGCGATTACCAGATTTCAACAAACTTTTTCAAGTTCGTTGTGATGCCAGCGATACAGCCATTGGGGCAGTACTCAGCCAGGAGGACAGACCGGTTGCCTATTTTAGTGAGAAGTTGAACGAAAGTAGGCAGAAGTATTCGTCTTATGACAAGGAATTTTATGCGGTCGTTCAAGCCTTGAAGCACTGGAGGCACTATCTATTAGGTAATGAGTTTGTGTTATTTTCTGACAATTCTGCTTTATAGTATGTTATGCAGCAGCACAAGTTGAATCACAAGCATGCAGAGTGGGTGGAATATCTGCAAAGCTTTACATTCGTACTGAAACATATCAGTGGGAAATCCAACAAGGTGGCAGATGCATTAAGCAGAAGAGTTTTACTCTCGTAGGAGAGTACGGTACAGGTGCTGGGTTTTGATTACCTGAAGGATCTGTATCAGACAGATGCAGATTTTAAGGAGGCCTATGAGGCCTGCCAAAACCCACTGATAAGAAATAATAGTCCGTGGTTGGACTATAATCTTCAGGAAGGGTTATTGTTCAGGGGAGGACAGTTATGCATTCCCGACTGTTCGATGAGAGAGAACATCATCTGGGAAAATCACAGCGGAGGTCTAGCTAGACATTTCGGTATAGAAAAAACATTTTCAGAAGTTGAACATTTTTATTTTTGGCCAAGCTTGCGACGAGACGTACAGAGGTATGTGAGCCGGTGCAAAACGTGTCAATTGGCAAAGGGCCACAGCCAAAATGCAGGTTTTTATATGCCACTACCCATTCCGAGCAGACCATGGGACTCAGTCAGCTTGGACTTTGTCTTGGGTTTGCCTAAGACGCAGCGGGGTTTCGATTCAGTAATGGTGGTAGTGGATCGGTTTTCAAAAATGGCGCATTTTATACCTTGCAGCAAAACCAGTGACGCTACTCATGTAGCACACTTGTTTTTCACAGAGATTGTTAGGCTGCACGGTTTACCGAGATCTATCATTTTCGACAGGGATGTGAAGTTCACCGGACATTTTTGGCGAACCTTGTGGAAAAAGTTGGACACTCAGTTATAGTTCAGCTCCACTTACCACCCACAGACTGATGGGCAGACTGAAATGGTGAATAGGAGTCTGGGAAATCTACTGCGGAGTTTAATAGGCGAGAATTCGCGAATGTGGGATCGTGTACTTGCTCAGGCAGAGTTCGCATATAACGATTCACCGAATCGCAACTCAGGCTACAGTCCTTTCCAAATCTTGTATGGCATGCATCCTCGCGGAGTGCATGAACTGCGAGACTTGGGGAAACTTGAAAAACGGAGTGCAGACGGGGAAGATTTCGCCCAAGCAATGAGCAACTTGCATGAAACAGTGAAACTGAAATTACAGGACATCAGTCAGAAGTATAAGCAGCGGGCTTATTTGAAAAGACGGGAAGTTCAGTTTAATGTGGGGGACGAAGTCCTCGCGCACCTGCGCAAGGAACGGTTTCCAAGAAGGGAATATAATAAGCTGAAATTTAAGAAGATTGGCCCTTGCAAGATCATTCGCAAGTTTTCCGCCAACGCTTATGAGTTGCAGTTGCCGTCAGGGATAGGTATTTCACCCATATTTAATGTGGCAAATTTATTTCCTTATATTGCTGGTACTGCGAATGACGCAACAGAAAGGCCAGAATGGGACACCAAGTTTGAGGATGGTTCTTGGATGAGACAGATGCCCACGACACAACCCCTTGAGATCGAGAATATTCTTGATACACAGGTAGCCAAGCGCACCCGAAGGAAAGAATATCTGCAGTATTTAGTCAAGTGGAAGAACCAACCAATAGAGGACAGTACGTGGCTTGACGCGACGGAGATACAGAAAGCAGGTTACTCTGTCGACGATCTCATGGAACGGAGCCATGACTTTTTTTTCCACCACAGGAGCCTGATGCAGGAGCATCCAGCTCGGAGGAGGGAAAAGACGGTTGACTGTCTCAACAGGAAAGAAGACTTATGCACGTGTTGGTAGGTAGGTCATGGAACCTGTATTTTAATTTCTTTTTATTTATTGTTACCCAGAAATTAGGCAAAAACAATAGGATTCAGGACTATTAACTATTTTTTTAATTAGGAGTCTGACTATTTTGTTAAATAGGAGTCTGTATGTTTTGTTTTAAAGACAATTAGAAGTTCGTTGGTCTTCGTTTAAAGAAAGGAGAAACTGATTAGACAACTAGAACTATTCCAGTTATCAGTTCCAACTGAAAACAAGAAACTGTTACACGTTTCCTTTTTGACAAGTATTTAAACAAGAAAGTAAATCATATGTAGGGTTCGGATTTTTCAGGAAGAAAAGCATAATAAGAACCAGAGTTATTTAATCATCTGCCAGATTTACAGCTACGGCTAATCTCACATGTATATGTATTATTCTACTGCATTTTGAATGTCAATTTTAATATGTATGGTAAACAAAGTATAGGAAGTTAAAAACCCTTGCAGACAGAAACGTGACAGCACAAAGAGCAGCTATCCAACACCGTACGGAAGGAGTTAGCACACAGGCGAGGAATGAAGAGTCATAGCAAACAATAACCAATTCTTTTTCCAGCAAAAATATTCGAGAAGCAACCAGTTACCCATCGGTAATACACCAGAAAGAAACCAGGTAATGCATTAAGAGTCCTTTAAAATTAACTGAGTAAAAGCAGTCATAGAAATATTCCGGAATAGTTCAATATACATTTTGCAGAAACCCCTTTGTTTTGTAACGGTAAACGCAAAGTAGGGTTCATATAAATGAACGAACAGTGCTCAACGACGACTGTGGAAACTTACAAATTGAACCAGACAGAAACCCTATAGCTATTGGCACAGTTTGCCAATGGAGGGTTTATTGAAACAACCCTCAAAGACCAAGAACGCAGAATGAGCGGGAACCAGAAAAGACACAGATAATTTCCAAGTTAACCAGTCACAGAGCATAACGACCCTACATGTTCCTTGTTTGGGTTGTCTTCTTTCCGACCGGTCGAACCCACGGAGGTCTCAAGACTGGTTGACCTGCAAATGGAGTAAGCAAATAGGAGTTAAAACCTGGAGAATGCCAGTTCAGTGACCAACGAAAACGAAATTTCAAAACAAAGACCAGGGAACAAACCCTGTAGCATTCACCTGAGTATAGAGGAGAGACAGTGAACGAGAAGGCGAAGTCGGACGAAAGAAACCCTGCTCGCCAGGAGCAGCATACATAAGTAACTGGTGAAAACGAGTGACAGAGTAAAGCATAGAACCTCAACTTACCTTGGCAAGAAAACGAGCCGAGTTGGAAAGATTGTGGAGAAAATCCAGAAGTTTCAACCTGTAACATGGATAGTATAGTTAAACGGGCGAATTGATAAGTCTGCAACTAAATCACAAGAAAGACCAACCAGAGCATTGTCGATTCAGTTCAAACCTTCTTCCACACAGCAAACGAAGGTGGATTGACAACGTTAACACAAACGCAATGAGAACATACAGTGAACCAGGGGCATAGCAACGGAACCAACGAATAAACCTATGCAGAGAAATCCCACGGCGCCGACAGAATGATGGAGTAAAAGAATAAATCGAACCAGCAGCACAAGCAACAGAACCCTCGAAGAACAAACCAGAGCAGAGAACCCCGAAGCGCCGAGAGAGAAATTAATTGAGACCGTGTCGAAGACTAGGGTTTGTCGAAAGGCGGGAGGAGCGAGTATCAAGGTGGACAGGTGTCACAAAAATACCAATCAACAAGGACAGAGACTTAATTGAAATTTGATGACAGAGCAGATCCAATCTTACGGATCAAAGTACCACTTTAAAAACCTTATCCGCACATATATTATGAATAGAGTTAACACCAATTAATATCTACGCCTCGTAAGAATAGAGTAACCTTAGGATAAGGTTACCAACTTTTTATTTTGAAATCCAGTTAGAACACGGACCGAGGGCTTAGGCCTTCATTTTAAAACCAATTTTTTTTTTTTTCAACACTGCAATAGTAGCCACCAAAAAAATTATTATGTTTTAAATTTTCGTTCCTGTAATATTTCCGTCTACCTTTTAGATAGAAATTTCATATGCTAAAACTCAATTGCAATCTATCCAATTTAGAAAATTATCTTAAACTTCTTATCTCAACAAGGTCTTTAATCAATTTTGATATTAGTCATTTTCAAAATAATAATATTAATAATAAAATACCCAATTTGACTATAGTAAAACACTTACAAAATAAGAGTTTTGCAATAGGGTAATAAAGTTATAAATAAATATATATTTTCAATAGCAAAATAAAATCTTTTTACATATAATTAAAATTAATTATTTTAAAGTAATGGAAACTTTTACATATAATTAAGATTAATTATTATAAAGTAATGGATTATATTTACTTAGTAAATATTAGTTTTTTTTTTTTAAAATTAAGATATATTGATTTTAGCTTCATATTTATATAAAAAAAAATGTAATTCTTTAAGATGTATAATTTTTTTCAATTTAAAAGAAGTTTTATCTTAAAAAAAATGGGTTTTTTTAACAGTTTTAAATTCATGTTATAAATAAAAAAATTTAATTATAAATTTACTCTCACAATAATACATCATTGAAATGTTTTAATAAAAACAAACTATTGATTTTTAATATATATATATATATATATATATATATATATATATATATATATATATATATATATATATATATATATAAGTGGATAATGAAATATTTTATTTATGCATAATATTGATGATGATGATGGTTAACGTCCACTTAGACCAATCTTTGGTCTATCGGATGTATCGAAGTATGTTATTTGTTATTAATATATTTTTAAATATTATATGTCAATTCCATATTTAGAATAGAAAGAATTATACATCTCTTCTATTGTAATAAATTAATATAATTATTTCTTAATTGCACATATATGAGTAATATCATAAATTAAGACAGATTAAATCCCTGAAGATGTGATCATCTAAAGCACTCTAGAAAAAGTTTCCATGTAGAAATATTGATTTCTCTATAAACATGATAAATTAAAAATTAGAAAGAAATGCAATATTATTTTGTATATATAAATAGATAAATAAATGATGAATATTAAAATATTTTATCTAAAAGACATTTAAATATTTTATTTAATATTCATATTCTACCATTTTTTATATTAATATATATTTAAAATTTTAAATATCAACTCAATATTAAAAAAAAATTCATATTAAATATTTATGAAATTACCCATAACTTTATATTAGAAAAAACAAATTTATCAAACAAAAGTTATATATAAAGACTACTTTTTATATAATTAAATATTAAAATAATTTAATTAAAATAAATATTGAAATTTTTTTGAGTTGCTTCAAAGAACCAATAAAACAGAGCCCTCCCGCTCGCATTGTTGACTGTCACATATCCGGCATAGTGAGCGAAATCTACGGGCGGCTGACCAGGAAGATTAACAACTCTGTCGGCTTCTACTTGCGGGCGTCTACCATTATCGCCCGCACACTGCCACAACAGTAAAGCCAGAGTGAAAATGCATACCCATTGACAGGAAGACGAACAAGAAACGGCCAGCGCCATGACTGCACAACGAACTTGAGAATGCGAGTGAGAAGGAATGGGAGCTGAGACGAATTTATAACGCAAGGGAAACCAGATACCGGCACGACAGTGACCGTACAGAAACGTCAGATCCACAATGCCCACTCGTGTTGCCCGTTGAACTTTTACAGACGAGTAGGTTCTCTTATCTTCCCTCTTAGTCACACTTCCTCCATTTACGTGTCAATAGTGATCTTTTGCCTGTAAATTTATATATTGATGCAGGGTAACCCTGCAATACCCAGAATCTCTTCACACCATGCATATAAAAATGCATCTCAGCAAATGCCCAAATCGAAACCTCAATACCTGGAAAATTTCACAAAATTTTTCCCTACAGCTGATAGTCTCAAATCTGATGATTATAACATCATTCCATAAGTGAAAGTTCTCTTTCAATAGTGACCTAATGGTTATGAACCCACACAACCCAAATTCCAACTTATATTCAAAGTTGTTTCTCAACAGAAATTCCTTTTCCAAAGGTCTTTAGAAAAAGACTACAGTTAAACCCCATTGGTTCCACCTTCCATCACTTTAAATATAAATAGAATCCTTTAATACATAGTAGGTCCATATTTTAAAACTCCAACATTGGTTCAAGGCCCTAAGTGTTCACCATACTATTTATTGAAGCACAATCTATGCATATTCACTAGGCTTTTAATCTAAAATTTCGAACCTTGGCAAACTAACACATATTGATTCTTATGCATTTCAGCGTTAATGAATGGAGTCTTCACGCATTATAGTAAAGTGCCAAGTGAAACGCTATTGAAATTGGCTTACATTCCCAAAATTCGCTATTGAATTTAGCTTTATTGCATCAGCCGAAAGTCTCTTATCGATTCTGCAAATGCTGGGTGTCATTTACTCCATTGCCAGTTCTAAACCCAATTCAACAAATCAGATTTGAGACCGCTGGTTGTAATGTTGTCTCAGCTATCAGAATCGATTCCAAGTCGGATCTGAGACGGATTGTCGTGCTTTTTGTTGTTCTTCATTCAGAACTCCATTTCCCAATTTCGTCTTTGACTCAAAGGTTTATTAAACCTTCCTTTCACGATTTCTCTGCGCTGTTATAACCAGTAGTTGTGGATCAATTTAATCGATCTCAATTTATCTCAATTAACCGATTTCAACGCAGATTCATACATTCTTCAACGTATTTAATTCAGAAAACAACACTAGCTCATACCTGAAGTTTTCAACGTATTAAATTTCCAGCGCTGGCTCAGAGCTTGAAAACTGGAATTTGATTGCCTTGAAGCTAAATTGATTCAACCCAGAATTTTAACGCTCTTTTAAAGTTTGAAATCGGCTTCTCTACATCTATTTATCAATGTTGTACATAAACAAAAATTGGATTCTATCAAAACAAATGGATTGCATCCTTCTAAACACACCTTTCTCTGCAGAAATCGACTTCAAACACATATTTCTCTATGCTGAATTCGACTTCCATTGTATTAAATTCATCAACAGAATTTTAATCAAGCAGTGTTTCTCAATCAATGCCACTAAAGGAATTGAAAACATATATTTCAATACATCTTCAAGGTTCAGAGATTTAGATCACTGCGTCCCTCAGACATCATCAATTCTTGTTTGGAAAATGAAAAAAAAAACCAGAATCAGTATCGATTTCTTCAGATCGAACCTCTATAACCCTTTATGCAGTGATTTCCATGACATATATAATTCAAGAGTTTAAAACGAATTGTGCCCTCTTTCAACCAGTGATTAAAAAATTCAATTTACACCCAATTTTTCCTTGTATAGAATCGATTCAATCGATTTACCCAGGTCACAATTAAAATTAATGCACCATCTCACATAGTTAATCAATCACCAACAAAATTTAATTGCACAACCTATAACTTTGAAATGAGATATAATCTTCAGAAAATTAAATTCAGCATTAATACACACAACACTTACATAATGATCTCCTTCCATGGCCTTATTTCCAAATCATTGGCCCTTTACAAACTGCCCGAAGGCTTCCAAGGAGAAACCCCTGCTTTCTACCCACACTCTCTCTCTGATGTCAATTCCCTTTGAGGCTTGATAATTTATACAAATTTTAAAATGATCTAATTTAATGCTCAGTCCCTTCAACTTCTCAACAAATCCCCAAATATCTCAACACCCCTAAAAGATAGATTTTTATCCCTAAAACCTTGCAACTAAATCTATCTTAGGCTTCCTAATTATCTCTTAGATATCTCTCATCTAATTTCTCTCATGTTGTCCAGTTGTTTGGAAACATTTACAAATTCTCACAAATAATTAATTAAAAATATAATTAATCACTCAAAAATAATATTAATATTTATATGAAATTAATAAATTCTCAAAAACATGAGACCCCTAGGTTTAATAAAAATTCAAGGCATTTTTCCGAGTTAATGCTCTTGCATCAGACTCCCAAGGTTGAAAATGATCATGATCTCTTGATCATGCGTTTCAAATCTTTATCCACCTGGATCCCACACTTTGTTCTACAAGTCATCATCTGTTGTCGATTGCTGCTTTTCTCCTAGTTTCCATATCTTGTTCTGCATCCTGCCTCCAGCTATACTTCCATACTCTGATTTTTTCTTTCCCTTGCTTAAATTCTTCTGCTTTCTTTCTTTTGTCTGCTGCCTTTGAGACACCTTCATCATCAGTCTTCTGATGCTTTCAATCTCTATGTCCAACCTACTACTGTCTCCAATTTCTGTTGTTTCAGTTGTTGTAGCTGCTTTTGTTGTCACTGCTCTTCTTGCTGCCAACATTGATGTTGTTGCTATCAATGTTGCCTTAGTTGCCTTAGGTTTTACTCCTGCAGATGTCACCCCACATGTTGCTTCAGCTACCATCATAGATGTTGCTGCCTCCCAAACTTCCTGTCCCTCTACAAGATTCTTTTGCTCATCACCTGCAAATTTATCTTCAGAAAATAAATTTTCATTTAATTCTCTTCCTGCAGTAACATATCCATTTATCTATGTTTGTATACTAGTAAGAAAAATCAATTTTAACAAACTAGTATCTGCTCCTTTCTCAACTTCAAGAAAATTCATTTCAATGCCTAGAACTTCTTTCTCTGGTTCAAATGTCTCCAGCAAACATTTCAACCATTTTTTCTCAAGCATTTCATCAACATGCTGCAAATTAGTTCCAGCATAACCTTCATCTTCTCCTTTGACAGTCTTCAGTAATTTTCCATCATCACCTTGATTGATTCTGGAAATCAAATCAAGTTCTCCAAATACTATAGCCTCATCCTCTATCACTGTAGCAGTTCCAAAATTTTTCTCCACAGTCTTCTCTTGGCTATCCAGACAAGCCAAATCTTTCTTGTCACCCATGGTAACAAGCCTCTTCTTATGAGAAATTATTGTCTCATATTCTTTCTGCAACAGTTCTTCTTCTTCCAAGACAATTCCAAGTGATGGACTATTCTCTATATCACCTGTAAACACAATCAAATTGTCAGCTTCAAAATCACAAGACCCAATGGTCTCCCTTGTTGATTCTGTCACCAAGTTTTCTCTCTGCAGTTCCAAGTCTTATTCAGGACTCAGAAAATATTCACTGGCTTTCTCCTCATCTTTCTCTGGCAACACTTCAGTATGCTACTCTGAGTTCCTTTCCAACTCCTTTGTTAGCACATCAGTATGCTGATTTGCATTCATCATGATACTGTCAGCTAGTCTCTCCTTCTTTCCATCCTCTGCTTCATGACTGTCATTCATGAAAACTTCCTGCCTTGCTTCCTCAGCAAATTATCATGTACATAGGTCCTTTGTCTCTCCAATTCTCTTCTCTAAAGATATAGTTTCCTATACAATTCAACAATTTCATTAGGAGTAGTACTTGGAAACTTCACACAATTTTCCATACCTTCACTTGTTGTTGACCAATCATCAAATGATCCTTCTCTCTCTACACCAATATTCTGATTAGACTCCTTCGTCTTCATTTCCTCCTGAGTTCTTGCTATCTCAGAATCGATCTGAAAAGACTTCAGATTCAATTCTCTCTCCTACTCTTTAATAAACTTTAAAGCTTTCTCATCTCCCTGTACTGTACCCGCAAACATACACAACTCATTATTTTTAAAACCACAAGACTTTTCAGTCTTGACTACTTCCTCAAGCACTTCACTTTGAACAGATCTGTGTGTGGAATCTTCAAATTCCATCTCTGGCACAATAACTCTAAGTTCCTCCTTCAATAAGGCAATCACACTTTGCCTCAACTTCATCTGCAATGGTTGCCAAATCACTCTCTTTCCCTTCAGTGGAAAGAACCACCCTCAATTCTGATCTTCCTGCTCTTGTAGCCATTCCTGTAGTACCTGCAATTGTACCTTCATTAATGCAATTTCTCTTTCTCTGACTTTATCAGTCATTTCACCTCTATGGTATTCCTCTGAACCTCTTCTCTGATCCTCCATGATCATCTTCTCTATGATTTTCTCACTCACTATGAGTTGCACTAGCCTGTGCAATAGCAAGCTCTCCTGTTGCCCCTTACCTCACCAATCCACTTCACTGGATCTGGTCTTTTGGTAAATACTGGTTCACTGCCTCTGGAACCTCTTGAGAACTCTCCTCTGCTCTCTCTAGGCTATCTCTTCAACTCAATTTCTCTTCAAGACACTGCAATTGTCCTCCCTATCCAGACTTTAGCTGAATGTCAGGTTCACTGCCATCATCTTGTCTACAACCATAAAATTTAATCACAAATTTCAAATCAGAAAATTATCTCACCTTTAAGATCCTACATGATCTTGTCCTCCATTCATTTCTACAATCCTGTTCACTGCAATTGTGTAGCTTTCATATCAGATTTAGAACACATTCAAATAAAACACACTTTAGTTCTCAACACAACCTTCCTGCACTCATTCAGAAAAATACACATCTTTACTTTCAACAGAGCCAAGCTCTGATACCAAAAATGATGCAGGGTAACCTTGCAATACCCAGAATCTCTTCACACCATGCATATAAAAATGCATCTCAGCAAATGCCCAAATCAAAACCTCAATACCTGGAAAATTTCACAAACCTTTTCCCTACAACTGATAGTCTCAAATATGATGATTATAACAATCATTCTATAAGTGAAAGTTCTCTTTCAATAGTGACCTAATGGTTATGAACCCACACAACCCAAATTCCAATTTATATTCAAAGTTGTTTCTCAACAGAAATTCCTTTTCCAAAGGTCTTTAGAAAAAGAGTACAGTTAAACCCCATTGGTTCCACCTTCCATCACTTTAAATATAAATAGACTCCTTTAATACACAGTAGGTCCCTATTTTAAAACCCCAACATTGGTTCAAGGCCCTGAGTGTTCACCATACTATTTATTGAAGCACAATCTATGCATATTCACCAGGCTTTTAATCTAAAAGTTCGAACCTTGGCAAACTAACACATATTGATTCTTATGCATTTCAGCATTAATGAATGAAGTCTTCACTCATTATAGTAAAGTGCCAAGTCAAACGCTATTGAAATTGGCTTACCTTCTCAAATTTTTCTATTGAATTCAGCTTTATTGCATCAGTCGAAAGTCTCTTATCGATTCTGCAAATGCTGGGTGTCATTTACTCCATTGCCAGTTCTAAACCCAATTCAACAAATCAAATTTGAGAGCGCTGGTTGTAATGTTGTCTCAGCTATCAGAATCGATTCCAAGTCAGATCTGAGACGGATTGTTGTGCTTTTTGTTGTTCCTCATTCAGAACTCCATTTCCCAATTTCGTCTTTGACTCAAAGGTTTATTAAACCTTCCTTTCATGATTTCTCTGTGCTGTTATAACCAGTAGCTGTGGATCGATTTAATCGATCTCAATTTATCTCAATTAACCGAGTTCAACGCAGATTCACACATTGATCAAATTATTTAATTCAGAAAACAACGTTGGCTCATACCTGAAGTTTTCAACGTATTAAATTTCCAGCGCTGGCTCAGAGCTTCAAAACTGGAATTTGATTTCCTTGAAGCTGAATTGATTCAACCCAGAATTTTAACGCTCTTTTAAAGTTTGAAATCGGCTTCTCTACATCGATTTATCAATGTTGTACATAAACAGAAATTGGATTCCAGCAAAACAAATGGATTGCATCCTTCCAAACACACCTTTCTCTGCTGAAATCAACTTCAAACACATCTTTCTCTATGTTGAAATCGACTTCCATTGTATTAAATTCATCAACAACATTTTAATCAAACAGAGTTTCTCAATCGATGCCACTAAAGGAATTGAAAACATATATTGCAATACATCTTCAAGGTTCATAGATTTAGATCACTGCGTCCCTCAGACATCATCAATTCTTGTTTGGAAAATGAAAAAAAACCAGAATCAGTGTCGATTTCTTCAGATCGAACCTCTATAACCCTTTATGCAGTGATTTCCATGACATATATAATTCAAGAGTTTAAAAAGAATTGCGCCCTCTTTCAACCAGTGATTACAAAATTCAATTTACACCCAATTTTTCCTTGTATAGAATCGATCCAATCGATTTACCCAATTCACAATTAAAATTAATGCACCATCTCACATAGTTAATCAATCACCAACCAAATTTAATTGCACAACCTATAACTTCAAAATGAGATATAATCTTCAGAAAATTAAATTCTTCATTAATACACACAACACTTACATAATGATCTCCTTCCATGGCCTGATTTCCAAATCATTGGCCCTTTACAAATTGCCCGAAGCCTTCCAAGGATAAACCCCTGCTCTCTACCCACACTCTCTCTCTGATCTCAATGCCCTTTGAGGCTTGATAATTTATACAAATTTTAAAATGATCTAATTTAATGCTCAATCCCTTCAACTTCTCAACAAATCCCCAAATATCTCAACACCCCTAAAAGATAGATTTTTATCCCTAAAACCTTGCAACTAAATCTATCTTAGGCTTCCTAATTATCTCTTAGATATCTCTCATCTAATTTCTCTCATGTTTTCCTGTTGTTTGGAAAAATTTACAAATTCTCACAAATAATTAATTAAAAATATAATTAATCACTCAAAAATAATATTAATATTTACATGAAATTAATAAATTCTCAAAAACATGAGACCCCTAGGTTTAATAAAAATACAATGCATTTTTCTGAGTTAATGCTCCTGCATCACAACATTCCAGGTCACCATGCACAACATTCAGATCCGCATCCACAAGGATAAAACCTGGACGTCATTTCCTTATATGGTAGCAGATGAGGAAATTGACAATGTGATTGCGCTAAGGCCTCCTGCCTGGAATATAGGCTTCAAATCCAATGCAAGGGGCACTGTAGGTACTATCACAACGCAGGTACTCCCACCTGTTAACATCAAGGAGACTATAAACACAGGGAAAGACTTAGGTGTATCCACGAAAAAGGACACGCAGCCAAAGCAGACCACCACGAAGAACACTGAGGCTGAAATTCAGGTCTATTCACAGCTGGGCATGGAGGAAGTAAACGACGGAGGTAAAAAGAGAACAAGCGAGCCTGTCAAGGGATACTGAAAGAAGTAGCGCCCCTAGCAGAAGGAACAAGATGAGACAGTTACGTTGACAGATAGAGATCTCAAAGAAATCGAAGATGTCGTCACACTATCCACAGAAGAAAACTATTTTTCTTTAGAATAACACTAGAGGGCTGCGATCAACGCCATCCAGGAAGAGCTTCAAACCTTGCAGATAAAGACAGACATGCTATATACTAGTGTGGCTCAGGGACGGATTCCCTAGGCATCTAGCGGTACAACACTAGCCATGGAAGAAAGTCGTCTCTATTCCTTACCTAGCGCATCCCTTGTGATCAGTTTGCTGGACTAGGAAATTCAACTCCAAGAAGGTGCAGGGGTGTAGTTGAATCTTTCCAATCTACCCCATGAAGAATTACAGGGTCTCCACATCACTGTGTTTCAGGAGATTCACCATCGGGACCAGCAAGTACACCAACAACTTGGTATGGTCGAATAGACCATTGCACAACAGAACGCAGAAGTACTCCTTGCTGTCGCACAACAAGTAGAGCTCGAAAATTTGATCCACTAGCTTTGCATAGAGATTACAGAAGAGATCCTGGCTACGGCCACCCCCGAGCTAAAGTGGAAGGATTGGTCGCATCATTGAAGGCTTTCAGGATGGAAATGTAGGTCATTAAGACACAGTTGGAGCAGCAAATCACTGACTTACAGGCCAAATTGTAGCCGAAAATACCCCCGGAGGTACGAGCCCAATGCGCTGCACTAGTAACCACCACTACAGACACCATTACAGAAAAAATTTCTCAAGGCACCCAGTTACTAGAGATTGCCATGCAGCTATGGACAAAGGTCCAGTGCGATCTAGTCTTCCAGCAAATAAATCAGGACTTGCGGCAGAAGGAGGAAGCTTTCGAGTAGATCGAGGCTACATTACCCACCTTGGTTCCTGCATAGCGTTTGACATGATTAAGGACCAGAAACACCCTCCATGATGAGATTGAGGAACTCCAACACAAGAGGCATGTTATCGGAGAACGCTTGAAGCCTTGGGCTGCCGCAACCTCCATCTCTCACAAGATGTCAATGTTGTTGTGAAGCGACTAAACCAGACACTGGAGAGTGTCACGGCTGCGACAGAGGGACAGACATCACAGAATTTTGTAGATATTGTGTAGATCGTTGTTGCCCCCGTTGGTCGCAGTCATCAATGCACTGCGTGCATAGGTGGAAGCCCCACCACCATAGTGACTTGGGACGAGTCACAAGATTGTGTTGGGGGACTGTTGGAACAGGGTCTCCTACAAAGCTGTGAATCTGGTCCATTTTGTATATTTTTTATTATATTTATTGTAATGCAAGAGTTTTGGGGTGGGTCAAAGCCCCTAATGCATTGTAAGTGGGTCAAGGGTAGACCAAGAATCCGCGGACCATTGGATGCGTAGGCTAAAGTAGTATAAGTAGTTGAACCTTTTTTGTATTTAAAGGTAGGCAATGAACTAAGATTGGTGCGAATTTTGAATTAGTAGATCTGTTTTGGGTATTTGGGGAAAATACTCCTACTGGATGTGTGCACGGAGATCCTAAGTCTTGCTGTGTGCAGACCCTACTGCTGTGTGCAGAGGTTGGGTTTTGGGTATTGTAAAGGGATCTGAAGGATTAAAGAAAGCGGAAGGTTGTTGGAATATCTAAATTGTAGGTTTTAACCCTGAACAAAAATTATCTACACACGAATCTTATAACAGAAAATAAAAAATTGCGAGAGCATAAAACATAAAACAGATAAACACAGAGATTTTCCCCTGGATCCCAATTCGGGACGACCAGCTTGATTTTTCATTATATTCCTTTTAGTGTTACAACACATATATATACATGCCGAAGCATACATAAACCCCAATCCATTAACCCTGGATTAGAACATAACCGTAGTTCCCTTGACCGGATCTACAAAATACCAGGGGCCGAAAACCATCGAACCCCAAAACCATGTGCAAAACCATGCACAAAACCATGGGTGGATCCACCTATGAGTGGGTCCGCACAAAAACCAATTTTGGCCGGGGCGCTGCCCCGGACCCCAACGGTGGGGACTGCTTCGTCCCTCGTGACCCCCCCAGCTACGCCCGATGCAACATACAGCGTAACCAATTTTGGCCGGGGCGCTGCCCCGGACCCCAACGGTGGGGACTGCTTCGCCCCTCGTGACCCCCCAGCTACCCCCGACGCAACATACAGCGTGTGGGGCTAATCGTGGAAAGAATATAACACATACCCAACATTCTCCCACTTGTTGTTTTCTTTCCACGGGGGGCCACAAGAGAGCTTAGTCATTTGCCCAATTCTTCAACACCCATTGTTTCTCTACACCAAGAGAACTTCTGAGTGCTCACAGACTTTGTCAATGCATCTGCAACATTCTTCAAAGTGTCCACCTTTACCATCAACACCCTTTTAGCCTCAACCATATCTCTAACAAAGTGATATTGAACATCAATGTGCTTTGTCTTTGAATGATAAGCAGGGTTCTTAGCCAAGAAAATTGCACTTTGGCTATCACAGTATATCCTTATAGCTTGTTGTGCCAACCCCATACTTGAACACAATCTCTGCAACCAAACTGCTTCCTTGCTTGCATGAGTGGCTGCTATGTATTCTGCCTCTGTAGTTGAAAGAGCCACTACAGACTGTCTTTTACTCATCCAACTGACTGCGCCTCCAAATAGGCTAAACACATACCCACTTGTAGATCTTCTTTGATCCAGATCTCCAGCCCAGTCTGCATCAACAAAACCACGAATGTCCAACATTCTTTCCAATCCTGGTCTTCCCTGGTAGCACAAGCCATAATCACTAGTACCACGTAAATATCTGAAAACCCGCTTCACTACTGTCCAATGCTCCTTCCCTGGGTTTGACATAAACCAGCTCAATACTCCCACTGCATGTGCAATGTCTGGTCTAGTACAGACCATTGCATACATCAGGCTACCCACTGCACTTGCATATGGAACACGAGACATATACTCCTCTTCTTCTTGTGTCTTGGGACACTGTTCAGCAGACAGCTTTACACCTACGGGAATAGGAACATTCACCGGTTTACTATCCTGCATATTGAACCTCTGCAATATAGTCTCGACATACTTCCTCTGGTTTAACCAGAGCTTCCTCTTTGCCCGATCTCTCTTAATTTCCATGCCCAAAATATAGTTTATAGCACCAAGATCCTTCATGTCGAATTTGGAGAACAGTTGGGTCTTCAAATCTTGGATAATTTCTTTGTCATTTCCAATCAACAACATATCATCCACATACAATACCAAATAAATAACACGGTCACCAATTAATTTAAAATAAACACGGTGATCCTCCTTGCTTCTGGTGAAGCCAAGTCCCCGTATATAGGTATCAAATTTCTGATACCACATCCTTGGTGACTGTTTTAACCCATACAGAGACTTCTTCAACCTGCATACTAGTTCTTTCTTACCCTTCACCATAAAGCCTTCAGGTTGCTTCATATAGATCTCCTCTTCTAGATCCCCGTGAAGAAATGTTGTCTTCACATCCATCTGTTCTATCTCAAAATCAAATGCAGCAGCAACAGATAAAAGTAATCTAATAGAAGTAACTTTGGCAACAGGAGAAAAAATATCACAAAAATCAATTCCCGGCACCTGGGAATAACCTTTCGCTACCAACCGAGCTTTGTATTTCTCCACCTTGCCTTCTACATTCATCTTCTTCTTAAACACCCATTTGCTCCCAATGGGCTTCCTTCCAGCCGGCAACTCCACCAGATCCCATGCATCGTTTTTGTGCAAGGATGCCATTTCATCAACCATGGCCTCCTTCCAGAGTTTTCCATCCTCTGAATCTACTGCCTCCCTGAAAGTTTTGGGTTCATCATCAGTTATAGTTAAGGCAAAACCTGAACAGAAAGCAGATGGACTATACCTTTCTGGTTTCCTTCTTTCCCGAACTGATCTTCTCAAAGATGGAGTTTGTGGCTCTTCATCTTCTGAGTCTTCTTCTGTTGTAGAGTCTGATTCATCCTCCTTTAGCTCAAACTCTATCTTCTCAGGTTCCTTTGGTAGGACTTCATGTTTAACAACATCTTTCCCTTCTCTAAACACCACATCTCGGCTGTACACAACCTTCCTTGTTTCTGGGTTCCAAAGCTTGTAACCCTTTAAACCATCCTTATACCCAATAAAGATGCACCTTTCAGATTTATTATCCGACTTGGTCCTTTTCTCCTTTGGAACATGTACATATGCATCACATCCAAATACCCTTAGATGTGAAAGAGAAGGTTTCTTACCAGTCCATACCTCATGTGGGGTCTTATCCTCCAACACTGATGAAGGTGATCTGTTAACCAGATAGCATGCAGTCTCCACTGCCTCTGCCCAGAATTCTTGTCCTAACCGGTACCACTGAGCATGCTTCTTGCCTTTTCCATCAGTGTTCTGTTCATTCTTTCTGCAACTCCATTTTGCTGAGGTGTGTATGGAGTAGTCTTCTGTCGTGCTATACCACACTTCTTACAGAACTCTTCAAATTCCTTCTTGCAGAATTCCCCACCATTATCTGTCCTCAGCACCTTTATCTTCTTCTCTGTCTGGTTTTCCACCAGAGCCTTAAATTCTTTAAATTTGTCAAAGACTTCAGATTTCTTCCTCAAGAAATATATCCATGTATTCCTTGAGAAGTCATCTATGAATGAAACATAGTACACAGACTTTCCCAGTGATGGAACTGACACGGGTCCAAACACATCACTGTGCACAAGTTCTAATATCTTGTTTGCCCTCTTAGCACCAGAAGGAAAACTCACCCGATTCTGCTTCCCATATACACAATGTTCACAGAAATCGAAATCCAGAGAAAAATTAGACATACCTTCCACCATACCATCTCTATGGAGTATCCGAAAGGCCCTTCTCTCCAATATGTCCAAGCCTTTGATGCCATAGCATGGTCTTTTCTCCGAGACGACTAGACTTTTCCATCCCACTTTCAGGAACCACAGAACTGTTACACCCATCAATAACAGTGCTACCTTGTAGCTTTTACAGAGTTCCAGTCCGAACTCCCCGCATTAATACAAATTATCCCCAGAGATACTGCCAGGCCATCTTTCTCTTTCGAATTTCTTTGTTTTACACTGCATGTCATCGGCACACAATCAATTCCACGGCCAATGTAAGGAATATCACAGCGGAGGAGCAAAACCCCGAGAAGTGTTCTAATCCTTCCACCTTGCAGCTTCAGCTTAACCTTTCCACGTCCGATGATTCTGGCCCTCCTATCATCCCCTAGGAAGACATCACCACCATCATATTTCTCATACCCGCAGAACCACTCCCTATGGGGAGTGAAGTGAAAGGATGCACCTGAGTCAATCAACCATGACTCATGATCTACATGTGTATTTGAAGAAGAAGCCAAATACACATCCCCACCTTCATCCGAGGTGGTTTTTGCCTCTACAGAAGAAGCATCATCAGATCCCTTTCCTTTCTCAGGAGCTTTAGATCTGCATTCCCTTTTGTAGTGTCCTTCCTTTCCGCATTTCCAGAACACCTTTACAAACTTTCCGGGAGATTTAGATCTCCCTCTAGATTTAGATCTCCCACTCGAAACCTTATTCTTGTTTTTTTTTTGGGACCTTCCTCGTACAGATAAGGCATCTCCATTCTGGCCCTCCATATTTCTCCGTCTCATTTCCTCCGACAACAAGGCTGAGACAATGTCATCAAAATTCAAGGTAGTTGTATTGCTACCTATTGTAATAACTAGACTGTCCCACAAGTCTAGTAGAGAAAAAAACAAACTGATGCACTTATCTTCATCTGAGATTTTAATATCAACAGATGACAGCTGACTTACCACAGTATTGAAGGCGTTCGGATGCTCTGTCACCGAGTCTCCATCCTTCATCCTCAGGTTGTACAACTTTTTCCACAGGAACAAATTATTCACCAGAGACTTAGATTAGTACAAAGTCCCAAGTTTTTCCCACAAATTTTTCGCCGTAGCTTCCCCAGATACTTTCAACAATAATGAATCTGAGACACACAACTGTATTGTGCTCTTAGCCTTCCGATCCATTTTCTTCTAGTCTTCATCTGACATTGCCGTTGGTTTAGTATCTGGATCTACCGCGATCCACTGATCTTTATCCACCAGCCCCACCGACGAGATCCTCCATATTGAGCTTCCACAACTCAAAACTCGACCATTAAATTTCTCGATCTCTATCTTTCCCGCATCGCCATCTTCTTTCACCCTTAAGAGCTCGATCCCGCGAGATCTCCCGGAGAACGGGGTCTACCACGAGGCAGGAGCAAAAAACCCTCAACAACAAAACGTCCCCTTGAAGTCGAAACAGCTCTGATACCAAATGTAGGTTTTAACCATGAACATAAATTATCTACACACGAATCTTATAACAGAAAATAAACAATAGCGAGAGCATAAAACATAAAACAGATAAACACAGAGATTTTCCCCTGGATCCCAAATCGGGACGACCAGCTTGATTTTTCATTATATTCCTTTTAGTGTTACAACACATATATACATGCCGAAGCATACATAAACCCCAATCCATTAACCCTGGATTAGAACATAACCGTAGTTCCCTTGACCGGATCTACAAAATACCAGGGGCCGAAAACCATCGAACCCCAAAACCATGTGCAAAACCATGCACAAAACCATGGGTAGATCCGCCTATGAGTGGGTCCGCACAAAAACCAATTTTGGCCGGGGCAGGATCCCAACGGTGGGGACTGCTTCGTCCCTCGTGACCCCCCAGCTACGCCCGACGCAACATACAGCGTGTGGGGCTAATCGTGGAAAGAATATAACACATACCCAACATGAATTTGATAATGCGACTCTATGATATCTATTATGTTATGAATGATTCTATGTTGAGCTACAAAAGTAATTGTGTTAATTTATTATGTTGCATTAACAATTGATCTGAATCTGTTTGTTATACTTTATGCAAGAATAGCTGCGATAATTTCTTTATTGTCATGTATATGTTGTTTACTGTGATTATAAGTGGTATTGCACACGTGGATGCGAAGGGACTGTTAGATCTAGGTTCTGTAATATGTGATCTGATATTTTTGAAGACGAACACATCTCTCCCTGACTTACTTGCCCTCTACCAGGGTGCAGAAACCTAGTTCAAGCACCCTCCCATACTGCTTTGGGTGATACTTTCACCTGCGCAAGCAGGTCACTCCCGAAAGGGCCAGTAGTATAGGGGTTTGTTGGCAAACCTTAACCTCTAAACCTGGGTCAGGACCCCTCAAGCCAACAAGTGTTTAGCATCAATTTCAGGCTAGAAACATCTTTCTTCAAGAGCCCAAAAACAATTCAATCATCAAATTACACCTCCAAGAATTTTTGGATATACTATTTGAAGGAAGCAACCACTACACGTGAAAATATGGCTGGCGCATTCTTCAATCCAAATGGCATCATCGTATATTGGAACGAACCCCATTCCATTGAAAAGGTAGTTTTTCTCTGGTCTTCAGGCGTGATCCTTATCTGATGATATCCTAAAATCCATCTGTAAATGAATAGGCTTCCTACCCTCCTACATTGTCTAACACCTCATTTGAGAATGGGGTCGGAAAAGGATCATGCACACAGGCATCATTCAATCTTCCTAAGTCATCACAGATCCTTATTTCACCTTTTGTTTTCTTTTCTTGGAATACCATGGGAGTCACCCAATTTGATTCCTCTACTGGCTCAATAATGCCTGGAATGACCATATTTTCTAGTTCTTCTTTAACCTTTTTCTTATACCTTGGGTTCAACCTGTAAGGGCGTTGCATAACAGGTCTAGCATTTGGTTTCAAAGTGATCCTCATCACAGCTCTGAAAACTTAATAGGGAACAAGTCCTGATACCTAGTGAGGAGCTCTACAATCTTACCCACTATACCTTCATCCCAATAATATCCTATTTTGGCAAACATAGGCTATTCTTCTATTCTAATATTAACTTGCCTGGTTTTAACAGGTTTAGTAACATCTTGGAGTGCAATCTCAGGTCCAACAACTGTGTGCTGACCCTTAGACTCAGGAATGTTAATATTTCTTAGATCCTCCTCATTGTCTTCAGTGGTCACATTTCGGCATTCAACTGTAGCCTCTAACTGCGCATTCCATTCTATTGAGGCCCATACCATGGATTCCTTTGGCATATCAAAGATAACATCTTGAATCTCCTATAATGACTCATCAATGCTCTGGAACCCACTTTGAATGCTGAAAGTCAAAATGAAGCTTTCTTTCAGTGCAATCCATTCAAAAATTCCATGTCGTAGCTCAGTCTCCAAGTACCAATTCATGGGTACCCTACCTAATGTATGGATGAATATGTGAACCTATTCTAGTTGTGGTTCTTATCCCCATACTGTAGTCCAATTAGCTAATTGAATGTGTAGATCCTCTATGCCTGAGTATGTTCCTTTCATTCGAGTGATGGGCTACCAAATCAAAACTGTAACATTCAATGGCAATACTTCCAAGTAACAATATTACCTTTGTGAGTTTCCCACCAACACACTTGGGTTGAGCACAAAGCTAAATCAAGTGTGCAGAACCATTGTTCCTCCTGAACATCCCTTTCCATTGCATCTAAAATAAATATTTTGACCACTCCAATGGAACATAATTTAAATATCACATCCGCTGAAGGAAATGAATTTAAGGATGCAAAAAAGTACAAACAACTTGTAGGAAGTCTCAACTACCTGACTACTAGCAGACCAAACATTTCATTTGTTGTTGGAATTATTTCCAGGTTTATGCAAAATCCTTATGAGGGTCATTGGTCTGCTGCAAAAATCATTCTAAAGTACTTGAAAGGAACTCAATACTTTGGACTTAAGTACACATAGGTGGATGACTTCAGCTTGATTGGATACTTTGATTCAAGTTTCGATGGAGATAAAGAAAGTGGAGTATATACTTCAGGCTATGTTATGAATCTTGGATTAGGAGTTGTATCCTAAAGGTCACACAAAAAATTAGTTCTAGTATATTCCACAACTGAGGTTGACTATGTGGAAATTCTAGAAACAACGAAGGAAATTGCGTGGCTCAGGAAATTCTAGAAGATATGCAAGATGTTATTGCTCCTCATTTTCCTAAGGCTGAGAAAGGATACTAAAGGAGATAACCTCAGACAACCTTTGGATTTGGTAGCTAGCCCTACCAAATCAGAGAGGGCTCTCTCTACAATCTCACAGCCAATGAACTGAACATAGAGAAAAATAGATCTTAGGCTAGATATTCAGCTCACTAGCGTTTAATTTTCAGGTTTTGTTGGATCAGGATCATAGGTCTAGGAACTAGCTTAGGGTTTCAAATGATCAATTGCAGGGATAAGATGGGGAAAGGTAGTTATGATTAATGACACAACTGGGTTTTCATTGTGGAATAGGGTTGAGTAAGAAAGAGAAAAATGAGCATAATACTATGAATTCATGTATCTGAAGATATGGAACACGAACATGAAAATCTCATCTAAACAGAGCATAAAACTATAAATTCTCCTTAAAAACTAATGAGATGATAATATGAAAGGATGATAATGGTAGTAAGAATAAGTAAATATTCAATGTGATAATAAAATAGAGGAAAACCACTTTCAATAAACATACCACAGGAATCCCAAGATAATAGCTGCAAATGCATGTTATATTACTATAAAAATGTTGTACACTAGCTCAAAACCTATAAAGCTTCAAGTCTGCAAAAAACCATCTCCAAGACACCTAAAAATTCAATCTCCTAAGACTACTCTAGAAGTGCAGCATGGGGTCAACAATAGTGGCAGAAGTATGCAAAATTGCTGATTTTTTGGCTTTTGCTTCAAATTTCTAAGCTGACATGAGAAGCTAAGTATATTTTTGAGATGTGGAGGTCAAGGGACACCTAGAAATTTGTGCCATTTTTCATTTGAAGGCTTTTATAAGAATCTAGTGTGGCTATGCTACGCTTTTGTAAATAAAAATTTCTTGTGTTACCAAAAACTAAAAATTTTCCAAAATTTGTCTCCTTCTCGACTATGGGCTGCACGGTAAAGAGGGATTCTTATGCCACCTGGGGTTGGCTTGTAATATCCCAAAATAGGAAAAGCAACAATATGGAGCATAAAACTGGAAATATCAATGAATATCAATACATCAAACATGGGACAATGATAGATCCATATTATTATGAATATCAGTAGCAAATAATTAAAATATCTCGAGGAAAAAATCGCTCAAGCAAGGCAAGACAAGCCTCTAAGGATCAATACACTCAAATGTGGAATTTTGATTATACACAAAATGTCGAAGAGACAAGACAACGCAGTCTCGATGAATACAAATACAACTAGAAAATGTAATAATATGGATCTACTGATATATGGCTCAAAAAGTGCTGGGAATAAAGATCTAAGTTCCCAAACACATTTCCAAGAAAACCCAGAAAGGGTTTCCGGAAATACAAAAAATACAACATGATGAAATGCAACCCTAGGGATGAATAATCTCTGTCACTAGATAATATGATAGGAGGTGATTGATTGGATGCAGAAATGGATGAAAATCCTCCAATAGATCTCCTAGATGAAGGGTTTCTCCCCTCACTAGAGATCTAACTCACCAAATGGGGCACTAACCCGTCCACTTCAAATTCTCAATAAAATAGCGCATTTTGTGAGGAAAAATATGTTATAGGGGATGGTAGCAGGTTGGCCTGATGTTAAATGACCAAATTTTTCCCAAGGACCCTCCTTGCTAGCCTCTTGGGTGAAGGGTTTCTCCCTCCACTGGAAAAAAAGCTCAGAAACTGACCCTATCAATCCTCCACTGCCTCTGCCCTACATAACAACACAACCCTGGAGGAGACTACGCTGTGGATGATGGCTAAAGCTTGGCATGATTCTGGATGGTGGAAATGGAGCTCAATAAACTTGTCCTGAGTAGGTACTCGAAGTCCCTCAAGGATGAGGGTGGGATTCCCACTCGGAAACACCCTTGTGCTAAACAATACAACGGACTTCGCTAAACAATTGAAGTGTGCAAGAAGTCATCAAAGAACAAGACATAAAAAATAATCATAATTCCCTCTAAGGCTAACATTCCCTTCCTTATATGCTTTTTCAGCTTCCTCACCTTGTGCCCCACACATAGAAGTCACTACTCTCATGGGGACTTCCTCCCACTAACATTGTGTTATCCCTCATTAACTCTCCACTCCCTCCATAACAGTGTTGTTGATTTGGTCAAACTTGACTCCATCCACATGCTTCAACCTCTATTCACACATGAGGGTGTATCCAGCTAATATGTTGATCCTCATCCACATTAGAAGTGGTTTCATTCCTACTAAGGAGATTTATGGGTCTCCCTACCCTCTTATTCATCTCTCTAAATGACAAAAGAAAATTTTAATATTCCAACTAGCTGAAAGATAATTAGGAATATTATAGTCCTCCCCTCCCAAATATTGCCCTTCCTCAAGAAACTATAAGGGTGAATGTTTCAAAACTTCTCCTCCTCCCCTGGTGTTACCCACATATGATAAGCTCCCCCACTGAACCATGTGTCCTCCAATCAACCTACCCCTTAACTTATCCTCCCAAGGGTCCAAGTTAGCCAAATGGTTCACATCATAAGGGGTTAAGAGATCTATGGCAGCAACCACATACTTTCCAAGGTTCTCACTGAAGAATGGGGCATAAGAAGTGTTGGAGATATCACTCCCAATGAGCAACCCCAAACCATGTGCCATTCCTCCAACCATGTAAAAAATAACGATAAAAACATCATCAACAGGTGGGATCAAAATCAAAGATACAATGACTTCCAAATGAAATATCGGAGGATGATAAGGGTCCCTCAAGGGGAACCAACGTAATTCTACTCCTTTTTGCGTCAAAACATGATGTGATAAGTGGGTTTCCAACCACTTTATTTCTTCCACTATCCTCTCACATGCCTGGAAGTAGTAGAGGGCATTTGGTGTCAACTGATCACACCTTGAATAAGTTATCATTTCCCCAGTGCCTCCTATGGAGTGGCCATTCCCATCACTGACTGTAGGCCCAAGTAGACCATGAAGTCTAAAGAAAGGATTTCCCCTTTAGGGAGAAATTTACTATAAATGAATGGTAAAGGAATACAAATACTTGGTTAATGATCATAATGCATAAAAACACAATCCTTACCATGTACCTTTGGCAATATGGTGAAGAGGTTCATAGATGAGCCTTCCCACGTATCTATTGGAAGGGGGAGTGGCTGTGACAACCCTGGAAGGTAGCTTTTTTCCTACTTGATCTTCAAACCAACCATACACTTCTTGATATGTTGGTGCTCATCCTCTTTTAGACCCTCCCAAGAGAATCCCTTCATAATGGTTTGATATGCCCCCATGAAATCTATGTGACCCGAAAGGATTTCTTCATGTGCTACATGTATAAGCTTCTCCATGAGCATAGAGTCTCTAGCCAAGAATATTCTACTCTGATAATATATGACTCCATCCATCACTATATACCTCTGATCTGTCACTTGAGCATTGATTATTTTTCATGTGAAGAGATCCTTGGAATATTCCACTAGTTGATGGTATTTCCAATAAGGATCTATACCCCTCAATGACAGCGTTGTTGGTATTTGTGGAAAAGCACCTAAAATTTTACTGCCCTTATCTTAACATGTTTAATTCCAAATTCATATGCAGAGATAATGTTATCTTGCCTCTGATGCCTCTCTTGTAACTACTTCTCCTCAAGTAGGGGTTGAATTTTATGGAGGTTAGCCTTCACTAGGGAGCTATCACCCATCCAAAACTTTTTGAGTTTGGCCAATGTATGCATGAGTGCCCACAACCCTCTAACATATATGGAATATTCCTCCCTATGTGGAAGTATCTTTTGGTTCTCAAAGGCCATGGATTAACCCCCATGCACCATGATGGTGCCATTATCCATCCCTGAAACATCTCCTCTCAGCGCAAGATGCTTGATGAGAGTTCGTAATACTGATACCGGAATAATGTCTCCCTCCTCCTTGAGCCTACCAAAGAATCTCTACACTGTACTAAGTTAACCCAAGGTTCTCACCTCATCTGGATCTATGAATGGTGTAGATTGTTGTGAGAACTCTCTAACCAATTCCTAGTCTGGGGGCCTTCTTGGTGGAATGCCTCCAAACAATACTACATCTTGGGTCGAATTCAACTACATAATTGAGTGGACTATTGTGTCCTTTCTCCCACTACGCAAATCTTGCTCTATTTTGTGTGTAGAATCTATTTGAGGGGGATAAGTGTGCATACCCCTAATCACCTGATGATTACCACTCTTCTTATCAACCCACTCCATCTGCAACTTCTCCCAATATGTGATGACCTTATCCAAAGTAATCAACCACTACACACCCAATATCACATTGGTGTCAGGAATATCAACCATAAATAAGTGATCAATCAAGGTTTGTGTTCCCATGGTGACAGATAATGCCAGAACATACTTCATGTACTGCATGGTTCTAGCTCCTGGAACTAAAAATGAAAATCCCTCAAAATAATTAGTGGGTATTGCTCTCCTCTATACTAACTAAGCATCAATAAAGTTGTGGGTAGCCCCACTATCAATCAAAAATGATAATCTCTGATCTGAATGGTACCTCAGACTCTCAAAGTTAGGTACTTGGGTACTCCCCACAAATATGCAAGGGCCCCTCCAACTAGAGAAAGTTACCCATTCCCACTTCCTGGTGGTGGTGGATCCTCTCCTATTATCCCAACGTTGTTTCCTCCTTTGGGTTCCTCTTCTTCCTCCTCCTCACTATCAGATAACTCCTCTATATAGTGTGCCTTCCTTGCTGCACATTGATGCCCTGGTGCCCATGGTTATTGGCATCTGAAGCAAATATTCCTTATTCTCAAGTCTCTTCGGACATCATCAATAATAGGTCCTTGGTTTTGGTTCTCTTTTGAATGGGTAACCTTCACGTATTTCCCCTTTTGTTGGAAGGGTGGCCTTGGCTGAAATGGAGCCTATGCCCTTGGAAAAGAATCTTGTAAATCTCTTGCCCTTTCAAAATCATCTTTAAGAGTAATTGGTTTAGTATATTTAACCAACCCATCCAGAGGCTCTACTAGCCCATCAATGAACATAGAAACCCTCCTAACTGCAGATAAATCAGGAACCATGATAGAAAGTTTTAGAAACTCATAAATATGGGTCTCTGGATTACCTAACTTCTTGATATTGGCTAGCTCAATAAGGGTACCTCTGGGTCTCTTCAATCAAACCTCTCTACTAACATCCGGGTGAACTCTAAATATGCAGTCACATTGACATGCCCCAATGTATAAATACCATGAAACCACCAATCATGTGCCTCACCTTCAAGTTGTAGCACTTCTATTTTGATGGATTCCATCTCCGGTACTTAATTAAACTGGAAGTATATGTCTAGCTTCTCCACCCAAGACTTGGCTGTGCACTTGGATGATCCATCAAAAGCGAGAAAAAAGAATCTACCTATGGTCCGTTGTAGATCATTGTTCTGTGTGAATCCTCCACTTCTATTTCTATGTTAGGGTCTCCTATTGCCCTTGATCTGACAAAACTCCTAAAAGCTTATTTTATCTTTGAATCTTTGAGATTGAGACTCATAATCTAGGAAATAATCTTCAAGAGTTTCTTGTTCTCGAGGTCCTCCATTTCCCACTGCTAAGAATGTAGGCATAGTGGAGTGTTAGGAAACTGGCTGCCTCATTGGTTGATCATACCAGTGATCTGAAATGCTAGAGCTCTCTCCATGTATAAATCCTCTAGGGGATTCTTGGTGCCTCTCCATCCTCATCTCCTTGATTTCTCGAGAAATGTCCTGCATGGTTTGAAGAAGAAGTTTCGGAAAATCCTTCTCATCCTCTTCTCCTAATATGGAGTTTTTCCCTTATCTTATTTGTTAGCTGTATAGTCATATTTCCAGTTTCTGTTAAGATACCTCTTCTCTTTTTCTGTGAGAGGATATCCTTCTTATGATGATGTAGTTTTTGTGATACCTAGGCTGACCCAAGATTATGCTCTAATACCACTGTAATATCCCAAAATAGGAAAAGAAACAATATGGAACATAAAACTAGAAATAAAAATAAATATAAATACATCAAACATGGGAAAATGATAGAGACATCTTATTATGAATATCAACAGAAAATAAGTACAATATCTTGAGGAACAAATCACTCAATCAAGGCAAGACAAGCCTCCAAGGACCAATACACTCAAATGTGGAATGTTGCTACTACACAAAATGTCGAAGAGACAAGACAACATAGTCCCAGTGAATAAAATTGTAGCTGGAAAATGTAATAACATGGATCTACTGATATATGGCTCAAAAAGTGTTGGGAATAGAGATATAAGCTCCTAAGAACATTTCCAAGACAACCCAGAAAGGGTTTCTGGAAATACACAAAATACAAAATGATGAAATGTAGCCCTAGGGATGAATAATCTCTTCCACTGGATAATCTAATAGGAGGTGGTTGATCGGATGTATAAATGGATGAAACTCCTCCAATTGATCTCCTGGATGAAGGGTTTCTTCCCTCACTAGAGATCTAACTCACCAAATGGGGCACTAAGCCCTCCACTACAATTGCTAAATAAAATAACATAGTTTGTGAGGAAAAATGCATTGTAGCGGATGGTAGGAGATTGGCCTAATGTTAAATGACCAAATTATGCCAAATGACCCTCCTTGCTAGCCTCCCCGGTGAAGGGATGCTCCCTCCACTAGAAAACAAGCTCAGAAACTGACCCTATCAATCCTCCACTGCCTCCACCCTGCAAAACAACACAACCGTGGAGGAGACTACATTGTGTATGATGGACGAAGCTTGGCCTGATTCTGAGTGGTGGAAATTTAGCTCAATAAACCTCTCCTGAGTAGGCACTCAAATTCCCTTGATGATGAGGGTGGGATTCCCACTTGGAAACACCATTGTGCTAAAAAGCATAGAAAACTCCGCTAAATAGCTGAAATGTGAAAGAAGTCATCAAATACCAAGACATAAAAAATAATCAAAATGCCCTCTATGGATGACATTCCCTTCCTTATATGATTTGTGAGATTCCTCACCTTGGGCCCCACACATTGAAGTCACTACTCGCATGGGGACTTCCTCCCACTAACACTACATTGTCCCTCATTAACTATCCTCTCCCTCCATACCAGCATTGTTGATTTGGTCAAACTTGACTCCATCCACATACTTCAACCTCTATTAACACATGAGGGTGCTTTATCCAGCTAACATGATGATCCTCATCCACATTAGAAGTGGTTTTATTCCTAATAAGGATATTTATGGGTCTCCCTACCCTCTTATTCATCTATCTAAATGAGAAAAGAAAATTTTAATATTCCAACTAGCTGAAAGGTAATTAGGAATATTACATGGCTGCATGGAAATTTTTCCTCAGTGGATACAAATAAAATCCAGATGCAGCACCAACCTTTAGTTGCTCAAGACCATCTCTATAAGTATTATTATGAGGTAACATGCCCAAGTCCATTGAGCCTATAACATGTTGATTTTCTATTGGATTACTATACTTTATGTTGAAACTCTAGAATATGAACTCTCGTGGTACCAATTTTTGTTGAAGAAATATCTGCTTCTTATACAAATATGCCACCACCACCTGCAGGTCCATTGCTATAAAGAGATTCAAATTCCTATGTAAAATGAACTGCATGATTCTTCAGATCAAATAGAGCATCCATTCACAATATTAAGTCAATAAGCTCCATGGAAAACAAAGGATGTACATTATAAGAATGTGCCAACAAGCTATCTAATCCGATAATATATGAAACTATATTCTCATGAGTTCCATGTGCTCTCCCCTCCATCTATGACCGAACCAAATAATCTACTGTTGATGCACACTTCACACACCCCAATCCCCCATATGATATTTCTCACCAACCTTTCCAGCCACATTCCTTTGGAAAAAACTAAAGAGTTGTCATAGGACGTTTTTGAAGGCTTGGTTATGATCCTTTGGCAAAAACCATATCTTTATACAAAGGAAGAAATAATACATTTTGAAAATTTACTACAACATCTGGAGTTATATATGCACTAGGATCTCCAAGATTGTAAAGAAGTTGTTGAGAAAAAGTTCTAAAATTGATTTCTCCTCTAATGTTCTCAGCTTTGGCCAAATATTCTTCTCCATCAAAATTGATGTGATCTCTCTTATATTGTTTTCAAATTTCCATTGGTCCAATAAATAAATCAGCATCAACCAGATCTGATGTGATTATTGCATTTGGTTGAGATTCCTTCAATACATGAAAAATAGGAGTTGCTCCAAGGTATGTACTGACACACCCTTGTGTAAATATGGAACTGGGAATAAAAAATCTCGATCTTATATGTGTTTCAAAGGTTTCATAAGCAACAAAAATAGTGATAGGAAGAGAAATCCTTTTTGACACCATTAATACTTCTTGTGCTCCAAGCACATCAATTTCACGTATGTTTGTTATTATGCGAACCCCCTTTTCAACTACTATTTGAAGCAACTTTAACATCCATTCTAAAATCCATGGATCATATCCATGGCCACCGGATATCATCATATCATAGTGAATAGGCAAGGTTCTTTCATCCAAGCATTCAACTACAAGGTAATCTAAATTTGGCACTCTTTGAAGCAACTGTAATGCAACAATAATCCTGTCACCTCCAAAACCAACACCACATCCTATGAAAACTATTTACTTCTGCTTGGTAGTATTTTCCCTTTGTTTAGGAGTGTTGAAAACTTCTTGGATGATAAATACGTTGTTTTCTACTTGCTGACTTGATGAGGTAGTGTACTGCAGCTTTATTAATTTGTTTGGAAAGTTTGCATTACCATATGAGGTAAATGTACCTTTGATGCCTTCTTGACAAACTTTTCCCTAATTACTAACTCCCATGATGATGAATATGGTGATTACATGACTCCATACATGAATTTTGATGACATGAGCTAATGATGACACCAAATTCATAGCTTAAACCATGTTTTGCAACTTTGAACCCTTAAATTATGCATTTTATGATTTGATGACCAAAATCATGACCAAGACACTCATTTTATGACCTCTCATAAGGAATTATGACATGACCATGATGACATTTTATGACCTTGAAAATGGAGGGAGTAGTAATAATACCTAGAAACTGAGCAATGACCATTTGATAGCCAAGAGATGTCAAATTTTATTTGAAACTATAACAATTTGACCTAATACCCTATTAATCATATGGAAATAGTACATTTGATCATTGGTGACTCATAGGCACTAATTAGCTCCAACTGGGGATGACTACTCGTTTAGGAGGTGACAAGAACACTGTAGACCAGGTAGCCTCATCCATTTGGTGACGGAGTTAAAATAAAATTCTAGACACTCAAATGACTGACTAGATAAACTTAAGAGAAATTAAAACTGACTTGACTTGACTCAAAAATGGATTACTAATTTAACTTACTTATGGAAGAAGACCATCGAGATCATAGGGCCTTCACCTCAGGCTTCAGATCTTGATTATATCCGCCCACCTACTATATATATATATATATATATATGTATATAATCATGTGAAATAACCCCTGCAGTGTAACTAATCCAGCAAATGGCTACTAACTTGAATCACACTCACACTTTCCTTGAGCAGGCAGAAAAAACAAAAGTTAGGAAACCTCAAGTGTCCACTTAAAATGTGCTCATGATCCATAAATACAAGAAAATACATCTTCCTTGTTGACTGTAGAAAATCAGTAAAAGGATCTTCAATAATCTGAAATGTTACCTTGCCCTGAAAGTCAGTAGAAGTACAATTACACCCTTCATTTTCCAATGAAAAATTTTTGTCAGGATGAAAAAAGAGAATATGTTCATTGAGTTTGTTATTTGCATTAGGATAAAGGGAAGTTTGTTCTTGAAAATTTGTGTTTGAGGCAACCGTATTATCAATAGTAAAAATGTGTACATCCATAGGATCTGGGACAAACTTCTCTTCTTCAACATACTCTTCATTTTTTTATCATGGAGTAAGATCATAATTTGCAAGAGGCTTTAAAACAACCTCTTATTTATCATTGCTCTCCTCTTCATAATCTCCTTGTATTTTTTGATGATTATTCTCTGCCATAATTGCATTGTTTGAAACTCCCACAAATGGCAATTCAAATTATGATTTGCACAAATCTTCCCTTGAAATAGTGCTTCATAAAATGGATGAGCTGGAGAGACATAGGAGTGGTGAGTATCTCAAGATCCTTGTTCATTCATTTCATCGAAAACCTCATCTTGGTCTCCACAATCCTTATCTTGAAATAAAAACCAAGAGAAAGAACAATCTAAAAAAACTAGTGAGTTACTATTTTCATACCTCTCACCCAAAATACAAGGTTTTGGATGCTCATGGAAAAATTTAAATGCATAAACCACTTCAAATATATTTGATTCCTCATGTGCTTCAACAGGAAGAATATCAATTTGAATGTCACAAAAATCAAGGAAAAAAAAAATTTGTTCATTATTTCCTGGAAAAAGTATATGATCATTGCCATAAGATGGTTCACTTCTTAAGTTTTTCGTACATGAAATTTCAGAATCCTAAGTTGGAACAATTTCTTCCTAGCTGTTAGGATGAAGATCTATTTCATATTTAAGAAAAGAAGGATTTGATGTGTGTTGTGAATGATCCTTTGTATCAAAGTATCTAATCCATGTTATTTTCTATTGGGAAGAAAATTCATAAAGGGCTTCTATGATCTCATCATCTAGACACTCTTCATCACCAAAAGCGTTTTCAAGGTATTGAATGAAATCTTCACACAATTCACAACAATCTTCAACCAACGAGAATGAATGATGATATTTTCCATAAAACTCAAAGAAGCTTGTGTGGAAATCTTTAAGAGAGAATAAGCTACCTAGCTTCAACCCTTCATACCATGATCTTGATTTCCCTTCTAGGGTAGACATAAACATTTTCATCAAAAAATCCTCATGAAAGCTAATCCCAAGCTTATTTATATGCCAATGAGATTTTATTAAATGTATAATAGCCTCATCCTAATTTCCATATATGACTTTGGGTAGATAAGTTTTCCAATATATGCAAGGTATTCTATTTGGAAAACCAGGAACATGAGAAAGATTCATAGGAGCATACCTTCTAGCAATTGAATCCATCTTGAGAATGGTAAGGCATCCTTTAGGCTATTGATTCTTATTCCAGTATAATTACCAATAAAACCTTGATTTCTGGATCTCGATTCTAGTGTAGTCTTTGAATCAAGTTAGAGTCGCCAGGTGAAATATTTAGCCTTCCTTGTGTCTGACCACTATCCACCATGAGAAAATTTGATCTAAAATTTGATGATATTTCTCGGGGAATAAGAAACTATTTTCTACCGGAAAATGGGACCAAAATTTTATCGCTCCTCAATTTCCCAGGGTTGATAAAGGAGACCAAAGGAGGTAGCCTTAGACCAAATTTGGATTTTCTAGCTAGTCCTACCAAATTAGAGAGGGTTCTCTCTACAATCTCACAACCAATGAAGTGAGTGGAGAGAAAAATATATCTTAGGCTAGATATTCAACTCACCAGGGTTTGATTTTATGGTTTTATTGGATTAGGATCATAGGTCTAGGAGCTACGCTAGCGTTTCAAATGATCAGTTGCAGGGATAATATTGGGAAAGGTAGCTATGATTAATGACACAATTGGTTTGGAATTGTGGTATAGCGTCGATTAAGAAAGATCAAAATGAGCATAAGACTATGAATTTTGCTTCAAAAATAATGATACGATCATATGAAATCATGTTAATGGTAGTAAGAAGAAGTAAATATTCAATTTGATAATAAAACAGAGGAAAAACACTACCAATAAACATACCACAGGAATCCCAAGATAATAGCTTCAACTGCCTGTTATATTACTACAAAAATGGTGTACACTAGCTCCAAACCTCTGAAGCTTCAAGCCAACAAAAACCCACCTCCAAGACACCTAAAAAGTCAATCTCCCAATACTACCGCAGAAGCGCAACGTGGGGTCAAAAGTAGTGGCAGAAGTATGAACATTTTCTGATTTGTTTCCTTTTTCTTCAAATTTGTGAAATTACATGAGAGAGTAAGTATATTTCTGAGATGTAAAGGTCAAGAGCCACCTGGGCATGTGTTCCATTTGTCATGTGAAGGATATGAGAAGAAGTGTAGCATGGTCATGTTGCGCTTATGTACATCAACATTGTGTGTATTGCCAGAACATTAGGGGAATTTTGAGGTCTAAAATGGGCCTCATAAGAAAAATGTACAACAAAAATAAACTTTATAAGAACCAATAGGATTCAAGATGATGATGTCAACCATGGGGGGTGATTCACCATTTTTTAAGTAAAATGGTAAAATGATTAAAGAATAATAAAATAATAAAACTACTTTTTCAACGTGTATTTTCAAATTATCTCCCAAATGTTTAACTCAAATTTCAAGTGGGAGTACTCGTTGGATGCAAAATTTAATTCCTCATCCAAGGAGTATGCATGTTGCATACTTTTGATGGACCATACTACACGAAAAATGAGAAATACATAAAAAACGTTATTACAATCACGTTTTTCATGTATTTCCCATTTTTCGTGTAATAGGACACATCGAAAGTATGCAACATGGGTACTCCTTGGATGAGGAATTAAATTTTTCATCCAACGAGCACTCCCACTCGAAATTTGAGTAAAAACGTTAGGAGATAAGTTGAAAATATGAGTTGAAAAAGTAGTTTTTTCTTTTTTCCCTGTAAAATTTGATGATGTCATCAAACCTTATTTTATTACTTCCACTATTATTTTATAATATACTTAGGAGGCCCATTTTATACCTCAAAATTCCCCTAATGACTCAAAATTTTCCAAAATTTGTCTCCTTCTCGACTATGGGTTGCACGGTAAAGAGGAAGTTTTATGCCACCTTGGGCTGGCTGCATGGAAATGTTTCCTGAGTGGATCTAAATAAACTCTAGATGTTGAACCACCCTCCAGTTGCTCAATACCATCTCTATAATTATGCTTATGAGGTAACATCCCCAATTCCATTGAGCCTATAACATGTTGAGTTTCTACTAGATTACTATACTTTATGTTGAAGCTCCAAAATTTGCACTCTCATGGTACCAATTTTTCCTGAAGAAACATATCCTTCTTATATCTCGATGCCACTGCCACCTACAGTTCCATTGGTATAAAGAGATTCAAATTCCTATGTAAAATGAACTACATGATCCTTCAGATCAAATAGACCATCCATTCAAAATCTTAGGTCCATAGGTTCCATGGAAGACAAAGGATGTACATGAGAAGAATGTTCCAACAAGCTATCTAATCCAATAATATATTAAACTATATGCTCTTTAGTTCCAGGTTCTCTCTCTTCTATCCATGACCGAACCAAATAATATGTTGTTAATGCACATTTCACACACCCCAATCCCCCATATGATATTTCTCCCCAACCTTTCCAGCCGCATTCCTTTGGCAACAACTGAAGAAGTGTTTCAATACATTTTTGAAGGCTTGGTTATGATCCTTTCGAAAAAAACCATATCTTTAGACAAAGGAATAAATAATACATTTTGAAAACTTACTACAACGTTTGGAGTTATATATGCACTAGGATTTTCAAGATTGTAAAGAAGTTGTTGAGAAAAAGTTCTAAAATTTATTTCTCCTCTGTTGTTCTTAGATTTGGCCAAATAGACTTCTCCATCAAAGCTTATGTTTTCAAATGGTAGATATGCATCAAGAAGTCATCGAAAAGAAAAATTTCGATGTTGATTAGTAGGATGCATGTAGTGTCCCCCTGTTACCTGACAACCACACTGTAGAAGGTGACTAGCCAATGTTCCTTGTGTGAATTCTTTCTAGTTATTCCAATTCGAACCAAGCTCATATACATATATCCTTTTATCATAACAAAAAAAACCTCAAATTGATGTTATCTTTCTTCTATTGTTTTCAGATTTCTATTGGTCCAACATATAAAGAAGCATCAACCAGATGTGATGTGATTATTTCTTTTGGTTGAGACTCATTCAATATATGAACAATAGTAGATGCCCCAAGGTATGTACAGACACCCCCTTTTGTAAATTTGGAACTAGGAATAACAACGACTGATCCTGTATGTGTTTGAAAGGTTTCATAAGCAACAACAACAGTGATAGGAAGATAAAATATTTTTTCCACCCTCAAGACTTCTTCATGTGCTTCAAGCACATCCATTGCACCCATGTTTGTTATTATGCAAACCCACTTTTCAACTAAAGTTGGAAGCAAATATAACATCCATTTTGAAATACATGGATCATAGCCATGGCCACCAGACATCATCATATCATAGTGAATAGCCAAGGTTATTTCAGCCAAGCACTCAAGTATAAGGTAGTCTAAATTCGTCACTCTTTGAAGTAATATTAATGCAGAAATAAGCCTATCACCTCCAAAACCAACACCACATCCTATGCAAACTATTTATTTATGCGTGGTAGGATTTTCCCTTTCTTTAGGAGTGTTGAAAACTTCTTGGATGAGAAATACCCTGTTGTCTACTTGCTAACTTGATGAGGTAGTGTATTGCAACTTTATTACTTTTTTTGGAAAGGTTTCATCTCAAGGATACATCTCCATATGGGGTAAATGTATCTTTGATACCTTTTTGACAAAATTTTCCTTAATTACTAACTCCATGATGGTGACTATGGTGATGACATGACTCCCTACATGAATTTTGATGACATGAGCTAATGATGACACCAAATGTATATCTTAAACCATGATTTGGAGCTTTGAACCTTAAAGTATGCATGTTATGATTTTATGACCAAAATTATGATCAAGACACTCATTTGATGACCTCTCACAAGGAATGATGACATGACGATGATGACATTTTATGACCTTGAAAATGGAGGGAGTATTAATAATACCTAGAAACTCACCAATAATCATTTGACAACCACAAGATGTCAAATTTTATTTGAAACTATAAAATTTTTACCTAAGACCCTATCAATCATATTGAAAGAGTACATTTGATAGCAGGTGACTCATACACACTAACACAAGAGAAACAAGTGCATTATACTCCTCTTTTGATAAACAATGCTCCTGCAATAAAGTTGGTCTAGGACCCAAAGTTCCATGATCGAACTGAGCATATCAATACAAAGTATCATATTATTTGAGATCATGTTGAGGCCAAGACTATTCACCTATGTTATTGATCAATAAAGAAGCATATTACATACATCTTCACCAAAGCGCTTGGAAGAGAAAAGTTTGAAAGATTGAGAATGATGCTTATGCTTAAACTCACCAACATCCCTTCAGATTAAGGGAGGGAGGGATTAAGGGAGGGAGGGAGAAGAATGTTGACACCTAATATTTGGGATTAGGAAAATCCTATAAATATTGTAAATAGAAAAATAGAGAATATGAAGAGACATTGGAATACAAATTCCAGTAATCTCCCACTCCTTGTATATATTCATGATTTACCTTAATGAAAAATACCGATTCGTGGAGTTACTCAAACCTAACCTGACTTGATTCACCATCTAAACCAATTATGATTGCACCAACATAAAAAACTCATAGATTTGACATAAACGTTCCCTAACTATATCCATTCATGTAGTCTTTATATAGATGCAACCTCCTACCATAATAATGTTGACAAAATTTTTGGTTCTATTTTTCATCAACCTAAGCATTAGAATCTAAGTACTCTCACACTCCACATAAGAAATGATAGGCTAGACACCCTTCAAGACACATAATCTAGTCTAACCATAAAGGATTCTCTCGAACCTCTAACCATAGAGGCTCCTCCCCAACCTCTGATGGCACATGCTAGGAAATTATAAATAAAAACCATCACCACTTAGAATCTACACATTAGCCTGGCTTAATTTTTTATTTCAATTAAGAAATATATATTGAAACATTTTTTCTTATCACGAAAATTTACATCCTTTTTAGTATTAAAACATTTTTATTATAAATCGATTTAAAATAAGAATATTAATAATTAAATTTTACCCATATCAATTTTTATTTAGATATAGAAATTTTTTCCATAAAATACATTTTATTCCATGTAATTAAATTTCTTAATATTATTTCAAATGAAAGAAATTAAATATATACAATTTTATAATTTAATTTAGAAATTAAAATTATTATATAAAAAAATAATATAAATATGTTTCAAAGTAATTAAAACAAATATTAAATTGTAATTTAATTTTATTAGGTATTTTAACTCTTTCTTGTGATGATAATGATGAACAAGAATATAATTTACTAAATCTTTGAGAAAAGTAATACATTAAATACATCATTTTAGAATTTTTTTTCCTATGCTCAGAAAACAATGTTCCAAAATTATTATACTTTTGATAATTTAATTTTGAAAATTGATTTTAATGTGTTCATTCCCAAAGTACCATAAGAGATAGTACTTTTCATTTTCAACTTTCATGATAGATTCTTGACTTCTTGAGCATGTACTCTCACTATATAATTTTTTAGAGTTTTTTTATATTTTAGTAATATTGGTTTTCTTATTTGTACTAGTCAAATATTATAAATGATTTATATACTTTTCATCTTCTAGATTAGGGTTGACTACCTCATAATATTTTAATTTTCTTAGTTTTTTTATTATTTAAATTCAAATGTCCTGATATTTTGTATAGTATCCATATTATATAGATTTCCTTCTTTGTGTATTATTCATTGATTTATTCATGATTTTCATCTTTATTATATATTTTCTTCAACCATTTATAGTTTTGGCAAGAATTTGAAGCAATTTTGAGAAGTCTCTTCTCATCCTTATTGTTATCTTGTTCCTATAACTGAAGATGATGATGATGATGATGATGACAACGACAATGAATGTCCACTAAAACCAATGTGATGTAACATATATTAATAAGAAGAATAATCTAATTTTAATTCTTTAGAATCTTATTTCTATGCTCAGAAAGAAGGTAAAAGAAGCACACAAAGATCACTATAGTTGGGGTGACTTAATAAGTCAAGAAGATTTGAAGTGTGAAAATTTTTAAATGAGAGCGGATGTGAGTAAGGGCCGTAAAATCTAAAATAAAGTTATTTTCATCCTCCACCCTCTTATTATTGCAAAGCTAACAAATTCTATCGTCACAGGGAGTCTTGGGAGTAGACCATTACCTAGTTTCACTTCAGATCTCATGAGAATTAGTTCTAATCTTAGCGATGTTCATATTTTCTTCAAGCTAGTCAAAACATAAAGGTAATTTTGGTTCTTAAGGTTGGGATTGATCAAATACTTATAATATATTAGCTTCCTTTTACCCTAAAAATCCTTATCGTCCCATAGCTTACCCTTAAATTTGGAGATGACAGTATATTTGACACTGCTCTTTCTTCCCGGGATGATCTCCTCATTTATCCCCCAATGGTGAAAGAAAGACTAGGCATCCTTATGCCACCCACACTTGAGGCAAAGGTGGGGGTTTTGACTAAGTTAGAAGAAAATTTAGGAAACGTCTTGGATTCCATGTTATAAAGCTTCTTCTTGTATATTATATACTTAAACATAGCCCTGCATTCAATAGGGGAGATGCCAACTTCGATTAGGAGGATAGGATATGGGATATTTCCCTTGATCGTGAGATTGTAGGTTATCAATTTCTTTTGAATCATCTCAATATTTCTCCATGATTATTTGGATATATTGCAGGCCCAGACTTCACAACTGTATAGGACAACTTCGGTGACAACGATATCAAAGAGGAATCTTTTTTTATTCCAAGTACTGAGATCGACAACCTTAATTTTTTTTTCAAGTTCATAATAAGATTTCTGGTCTCCAATAATCCTTTTCTAAAATTTGTAATTCCAGTTGCGCTGTTAAGGAATGTCAATACCCAAATATTTATAAGAAGAGACCTATTCCAATAAATTTTTATCACAGATGAAATTTCCATGGGCAATATTTTTGGATTTAATTATAATGGTTTTAGTCTTGTCGGTATTAACAGTCATGCCCATATTGGAGCAATAGTCATGAAGAGCCTTAAGTTTCTTTTCTAGGTCCTCATGGATTCTAGAAAGAAGAATGATATCATTGGCATAGAGGAGAAGAGTAAATAAATACCAACAAGCTTGGTCCCCTTGCACTCCAAGATTTCCAAACAATCCTCTAGCTTATCAATGTAAATACCAAAAAGGGCAGGGGAAAGGGGACACCCTTGCTTAACCCCTAAATTGAATTTAATATATTTAGAACACCCTTTGTTGGTATTAATCTTGATAACAACAATCTCGTAATGGCGAATCACAACAATATTAAACTCAGGAGGAATCGTTATCTCATCAAGTCTTTTCCAAAGCTTGTTCCGAGGAATAGTGTCAAAGTATTTTCTAAGACCCATGAAGCAACAAAATAGATCAAATTTACTATTGCAAAATTCCTTGGCAATGATCCTAAGAGTGACAAGATGTTCGATATCTGAGTGGTATCTCCTAAAACCAACTTTCCCTTTATCTCCTTTACCATGTCTTTCCATTCAATGGCTAATCTTCTTATCCAAAAGAGACCGTAAAGCTTGGCTAAGATGTGGCTAATCATAATGGTCTTGTAGTTAGAAGGAATAATTGTGTCTCTATTTTTAAAGATAGGCACAATAAGGCTTTCCATTGAAGGTTTAGGGAATCCATGCTTTACAAACAAATTGAGAAGCTTGTGGAGATGAGGAATGAGGATATATCTTCCCAGCTTTAAGATCTCAGCTTGGTATCCTTCAAGATCTTTAGCTTTCCATCAACGAGCTTATTAATCCCAGAATCAATGTCCTCAAGAGGAAATATATCATCCTGGACAAGAGTGTTAATGATGTTTTACATGCTGTTTGGGGAGTCATACAACTTCTTAAGATAGATGTCCCATTTTTCTATGGGGATCGAATGATTATCTTTAGATTTTCAAAAAAAAATTCTATATATTTTTTAAATTTTATTTAATCCTTTTTTAACTTTTATTTTCTAAAATATTAAATCCCCACTTAATATATCAAATAATAATAATTATGATAATAATAACAAATATGAACTTTCCTTATACAATAATACTGTGTAAATTAATTTGTAATTTGTTTTCTTCCCAAAATCACGTATCTTTCTTTAATAGTATAATTTTAGTTCACCTTATACTATTTTGTAATTTTAATTTAAAAAATATATTAATTTAATAAAAAATATTTTTTATTATACACCAAAGATTTTCAATTTCAAGAGATTAAACAACATGAAAATAATTGATGCTTGAATAAAGTAATTTTGAAATCCATCTCCTATACCGTTGGGTAGTCCAATACTATTGGAGATCAATAACCATTACAAGGAAACATTGTTGTAAGGAGCCAAAGTGGACATGTTATCACAATAAAACCTATATTACTAAAGCATTGGTCTAAATAACAACACGAGATAATAGAACTACATTAATAAAACTAGATAGAACTACATAAATGAAACTAGATCTGGTTGCGGTAAATTCCCTGTACATAATGACCCAACACAAGATATTTGGAACTGAAATTAACCTCCATATTTGGCACCCGAAATTAACCTCCATACATTATACAAGCACATCTTTCGAACTTGAACCAATTGAGGTAACTCCTTGCATAGAAAAATGAGATAACCTCCTAACATAATAATAATTAAATAATTCTTATTGTTCAATTTTTTACAGATTACCTAGGATGCAATGTTGTCTACATAAACTCAGGATATGAAATGGGAGATTTATTGAATGAGGTGTTCTGAATATTAAGATTGGGGTTGTAGCACATATAATCCATGTTCTTCTTCCTCCAGAACAACCTCAAAGCTTTTCCCATTCTTCTTTAACAACTCACAGTACTCTTGATATCGATATCTCAACATTTCTCTACCACCGATGGCTACCAACAAGGGAGGCAATCACATATCTTCCAACATTGGCGCTTTGGGGCTCCAAGGATTTCTTAATGAACGATCTCTGTCATTTCCCACTAAGAGAGACAACCACCAAAATGTGTTATTCAACTCCATATTGAGAACTATGTCACGCAGGCACTCGCTCTTCGACCATGTGTGTTGCTTGCCACAAAAGAAGGGTTGCACCAGTATCCGCCCTCTTAAAGTAATGGGGTTCCATGCTTCCAAACTACCATGCAACACCACAACATGATGTGCAATGTTGGCACCAGCACTGTCTCCCATTAGATACACTGCAAAAAAAATTCATGGGAATTGAAGCACGAGCCATGTTGGAAGTCTTATATGCCTCCTCCATGTAAGGTAACCTAATGGAGTGTCGTGATGCAGTCATCGAAGGTTGTGGGGAGGCGGCGCTTTGGAGCCAATATGTAAGCCACGAACACAACGATCACACACAACGATAACACTTAGAGTCGCTGACAATTTGAGATAGAAGTTGTGTTACTCTGGTAGGGAGAGGGAAACAAGTTAGAAGCTGCCGACATGGAAATAAAAGATTACTGAGATTCGACGCATTTGTGGTTTTTGTTGGAGGTCATAAGAGGGAAAGAAGATTCAAACCCATAACCCTAACTTCTCATTCAACATCTTATATCTACTCACAACCTCAAACCTTTAACTACTACATCATGAAGAAGAAGAATATTTCCTTTTGAAAAGTAAAGCCTAATTTTTTTTATAGTGTTTTGAATGTCTTCTTCAGATACAACGTTTTTATTATTAATACCATGGGTTAATGCCGAAGGTGAATAAAATGGAAAATTACCATGGGTGGATGCCACTCTTCAGTTTCCACTCTACCTCCTCCAAGTGTCACAGTATAAAACATCCTAGATGAAATGTTATACTGAAAATTCCAAGATGACTCATTCACCCCATAAATCACATTCAACAACCCCAAAAATATTCCTTAGCTCCTCTTATGAATCTCATATCTCTTCCTCATTTGATACAAATCATATGAACTCATATATCCTTTATTTATAGTGTCTATATGTTCATTAATGGGGCCAACATGTAAAATTGGTTGGATCGACCTGCTTGTACTTTGGTTGGATCATCCTAACAAAATCCTTCATATATCCTCATTCCTATGGATTCAGAGGCAGTGACACCTTTGGAAATGTATTAGAATAACCATTACAACCATATATCCTATTCTCCAATTTTATCTAGGAAATTTTAGTAAAAATTCCCTCAAATATAAGGCATCCAAACTAAGCATCAAAATCTCAAAAAAAAAAAAAATTCTAACAAAAGTCGCTTTCAAATATTTATCTTGGAAATATGTAGTATCCCCCTATCTTTTCCATCAATGAAAATAATATTTCCACCATTATTCCCATAAATATCACTTTCATGTTTCTTCCAATTTTTGTCCCATTCAATGGGAATCAACCCATAAATTTTGTATAATAATGACCAATTCCTTGAACACTCTAAAACATATTATTTACTAAACATAATATTTCTCATGAACTCTACTATGATATATGCTTCCTTACTCATAATGTAAATAATAAATTCTTCATACTACATGGTTACACACATTGTCAAGTGAAAGAATGAATAGGCATGATCATCCTCAACAAAAAAAAAAAAAAACATCCCAAGGTTTTGTAACATGACTTCAACTTCAAACTATGAGATGCCCCTATCCTTATCACCTTGTCTAGGTACAATTGGCTGCCTCTAACCTTTTTTTAATAAACATTATATTCTAATGTTTCACATTATAACATTTTCGAGAGACTATTGAATATAATGTATCCCACCTTAACAATCAAGACTTTCTCTTAGGAATGTCCTAGAAATGTCACCATATTGTAGTATATGACATTGCTACAACATTTATAAGACCTTTAAATAAGGAAAATTATATAAAAATTTGTCCTCATAATTATATAGTCCACACATTACACATGGATAAATTCCTTTACCTATCTATCATAACTTGCACATAACAGTCTCCCATAGTCACATCCTCTATTTCCTGAAGCTTGTAGAATAATAACCCTCACTTAACATCTCCTTCCATATCCATATCTTATGCCCTTGGTGGCATTTTGTAGTCCCCACATTTCCCATTTGTAGTATCGCATCCTTCTCTTTTCATTCTCATAACACTATCAAATAACATCATAGAATCTTGTTTAGATTCAACAAGATGATGAGCTTAGCAAAAAATAAGCACCTTCACTAAGTGGGGTCCGCAGGCTATTTTTAGGTGTATGTCTATTTTTAGACATGGTGAGAATATTCTATAAGTTGCAGGATGTTATTTGTAGATGGTTGGTTAAATGTGGAAAATAGATGAAATTCTGTTTTTAGAATATTGGGCGAAGTCTATTTATAGATCTTCGATCTAAAAATAGGTGCATGTCGATTATTATTAGCTCTTAATAATAATCCGACAAAAAACATCAACTTATTCTCTTGGAGCACTTTATTTTAGTGAAAATATTTGGAAAATCAGTGGGCTGAAGGAATTACACAATTCCTAGGGTTTATTGGTGGCTCATGCATGGAGGACTCAGTTACAAATGAAGTGGAAAAGTTATGACAGAGTTGGAAGAGTAGTTTATGGAGTTGTTATTTAGTTTAAGTCAGTTAAGTGAGTTAAACTCAGTTGAGCTAGTTATATCTAGTCTAACTGAAAGATACACTAGTGAGAGTTAAGTGAATTAATTAGTTAATTAATTCAAAACTAATAACTCACTAAAAACTGAACAAATACATCAGTTAAATATAGTGCATGTTAGTTCTAGTGGAGACCCAGTGGAGAGATAGGTGAAAGTGTGAGATGGACTATCCGTTGTGACTATAGTGATGGATTCAATGCATCTAACACACATTGAAATTTCAAATGAGGATTGTGAAGTCAAGGCAAGGCCAATTAAAATTCATTCAAGGGTCTTCTTCAGCATGGATTGCGCAGTGGAGGCAGGCTATCAGGAGGCAAGAAATTGGTGCATGGAGATGCAAATTTCTGCATGACAGTGCGTAATGAATATACATTGTACTGAGAGCTTGATGTACTAAAATTTGTATAAGATTATTACATGATTCCATTTATATACATAATATATGATAGTTTGGATTTTTAACTTTAATATTTCCCGTTAAACAACTGTTTTATGTGTGATTGAATTTATTCACATGTGTTTGCAATTGAGTTTTAAATTTCCGCAATTTTAACAGTGGAAGGATTCTGTATTTAGCAAGAAGATAAATATTGTTAGATCAGGAGAATATGGTAATAAATCAGTATTAATAAATTTCTACATGGTATCAGAGCAGTATTGATCACTGTATATTGCAATTGTGAATAAGTGCTGAGTTTTGTGCTGGTGGACAATTCGAATTTGCTGCAGAAATTTCTTGGTGCGACAATTGAATATTCATTAAAATGTCTTTCAATGGGTTGTGATTGGAGTATGCCCTTGAGGGTAGCTTGAATTACATATCCTAGAAGGATAGGATGGAGGCAGTGCTTGAAGATAATGGATTGAAGGAGTTCATTAATAGTGATGTTCCTAAGCCTGCTTCTAACGATGCTGCAGGACTTGACGCATGGAAAAAGAAGGTATCAAAGACAAGAAGAATTATATTGGAAGGTGTGAAGGACCATATTTTGGCAAGACTTCACAGGAAATGCACTCCATTTGCAATTTTTAAGGCATTGACATATCTTTTCCAAAGCAGCAGCGACCAGAGGAAGTTGGCACTAAAAGATAAGCTCAAAAAAATAAAAATGGAGAAGGGTGACAATATTCCAAAATATCTCATGAAGTTTGTCCATTTTAGGGATGAGCTGGGAATTATGGGGATTACAGTTGATGATGATGACTTGGTGAGCTTGGCTCTCCTTGGGCTTCTGAAGAGTTGGCATAGCTACGAAGACTCTGTCAATGGATGGGAGAAACTACCGGGTTGGGAGTGACTTTGGTCAGATCTTGTGTAGGAGGAGATAAGGCGAAGTACAAGGGATGGCTCTTCATCAAAGAATTATGATGAATAGAATTGCGCTTTGGCTTCCAAAGTAAGGAAAGGGAAGGGGAATAAATCCCATCCAAAATCTGAGGCTAAAGGACAGAAGCTGGATTTGTCCAAAGTGAAGTGTTTTCACTGTCACGAACATGTGCATCTCGCCACTAACTGCCCACAGAAAAAGAAGAACAAGAAGGTTGCTAGAGTTGCAGCTGGAGAGGCCTTAGCATCACAATTTGAACTTGATTTCTCTTTGAACCCATGCTTGGTTTCAAGCTTAATGGGATTGGTGTGGTATCTTGATAGTTGTGCGTCTTTCCATATAACGAGATACAAGGAGTTGTTTAGTGACTTGGAGCAGAAGGATCTCCAAATGCATATAGAGATGTGTGACGATGGTAGATATAGTGCGACCGGAATTGGAATCATTACCTTTGAGAGGGATTTAGGTAAACCATTTCTGTTGAAAGATGTTATGCATGTCCCAGGTCTGAAGAAGAACTTGGTCTCGATTGCAATGTTGGAAGACAGAGGTTATGACGTTGTTTTCAACGAGGGAAAATCTCTCCTACGACACAAAACAATGGGTCAAACCAAGAGGATAGGGATTCGAGTTAAGAATCTCTAGAAGCTAGAGGTAGATGGTTGCATTGCAATGATGGGAAAAGCAGAAGAAGTGGTGAGCTGGGATGAGGGCGAATTATGGCACAGGAGATTGGGCCATCTTCACCATGGCACCTTGAAGATTTTGCAGCAGATTTCTATTGGACTTCCCAGTGGTATTCTTTCACAGTCAAATCAGGGCAAGGGATGTACTATGGGTAATTTTGTGAATACTACCTTTCATGAGAAGGAGAACCATGCTTCAGTGATCCTGGAGAGAATTCACACAGACATGTGTGGACCTTTCTCAGTTGCTTCAACAACAAAACACAAGTATTATGTTATATTTGTTGATGACTATTCTCATAGATGCCCGATCTTCTTCATGTAGAAGAAGAGTGAAACATTCTCAAAGTTATATTAGTTTAAAGCATTGGTGGAGAAGGAGTCGGGGAAGCAAGTGAAGGCTCTAGAGAGCGATAATGGTGGTGAATATATCTCGAACGAATTCAAAAAAATTAGTAGCAAAGAAGGAATTCAAATAGAACTCATAACGCCTCATAACCCACAGCAGAATGGGGTCATGGAGAGGAATAATAAAATGATCGTGGGTCTTGCATGAGCTATGTTGCATGACTAGGGCCTACTGATGCACTTGTGGGTGGAAGCATGCAACACTGCGGTTTATGTGCAAAAATTTTGTCCTCATAGAGTACTTGGCATGAGTACACCTGAAGAAGCTTTTACTGGTAAGAAGCTTGATATTTTTCATTTGAATATTTTTGGCTCATCTATTTACATTCATGTGACAAAGGATGCCAGGAAAAAGCTGGAGCCAACTATAGAAGTTGGGATATTTTTTGGGTACACAGAAACACCCCATAATTATCGTGTGTATTTTCCAAATAGTCTAATGATTGTGTTGCGACGGGATATAAAATTCAATGAGGTGAAAGCCATGAAGTTGTCGCTTGAGAGGGAGCTACACTTGCATGCAGAGGAGGAGCTACTTGTTCCCAAAGATGAACCTCTATATGTGGATCAGCCACAGGAGGAGATTCATGGAGTGCAGGAGTCCACTCATGCAGAAGAAAACATTAGAATAGGCAGAAATCGTACCACAGAAGTTGAGAGACTGAAGCTTGATGTGGCAGAGAATGTAGGAGTCCCTACATCACAGTGCAGACAGAGACGGTCACCTGACTAATTTATTGGATACATGGCTCTTATGAGAAAGTGTGTCATGACAGAGCCATATTATTTTGAAGAAGCAGCGAAGAAGCCCACATGGGTAGATGCCATGGTGGAGGAGTATGACTCCATTGTCAGAAACAGTGCTTGGGAGATTGTTCCAACTCCAGTGGGTAAATAAATGGTAGATTCAAAATGGATCTACAAGGTAAAGCAAGCTGTTGATGGGAGCATCAAGAAGTATAAGGCAATATTTGTTTTCAGAGGCTTCTCACAGATCGAGGGGATTGATTATGAAGAAACCTTTGCACCTTTCGCATGGTATTCTTCCATAAGGACCATCCTTGCTCTCTCAACATAGATGGGTTTTCACATTCATCAGATGGATGTGAAGACTGTGTTCCTTAATGGGATCATTGAGGGAGAGGTGTACATTGAGTAGCCTAAAGGATTTGAGATCTTAAATAGCGAGTCGCATGTGTGTAGACTCAAAATAGCGTTGTATGGGCTGAAGCAAGCACCACGTGCTTGGTACAGACGAATCGACAACCATTTCACTGGACTTGGCTTCACCAAGAGTGAGGTGGATGCAAAACTGTACCAAATTGTGGTGGAGGGTAAGCTTTTAATATTTTTTCTTTATGTTGATGATTTAATACTAACAGGTGATGAGAAGTTGATACACTCATGCAAGGCATATGTTGCAAAGGATTTAGAGATGAAGGATTTGGACCTCCTTCATTATTTCCATGGATTGGAAATATGGCAGTAAGAAGGTGAACTGTTTGTGTCTCAAGGCAAGTATGCTCAGGAAATACTTGGTAAGTTTCATAGGGAGGATTGCAAGCCCATGGATGCTCCTCTTCCAGGAAATTGGAGGAAAGAGGATGCTACATCGGAAGAGATGGTGGATGCCACTATTTATCGACAGCTGGTGGGTTCACTCATGTATTTAGTTAATACAAGACCAGACATATGCTATGCGCTGAACCAGATTTCACAAGCAATGGTTAAGCCTACCAAGCTCTTTTGGAAGGTAGACAAGCATGTCCTGAGGTATCTCAGGGGCACATATGAGTATGGATTATGGTATAGATAGACAGATGAGGTGAAGTTGCATGGCTTCACGGATGCAGATTGGGCAGGCAGCCCAATGGACAGAAATAGCACATCAAGAGCGGTTTTCAGTATCAGATCTACAATAGTTTCTTGGTACAGTAGGAAACAAAAATCCATGGAACTCAATTTAGCGGAAGCATAATACATGGCAACAATTCAAGATTCATGTGAGGCTATCTGGATGAGGAAGATCCTGGTCGGTTTCTTCGGTTCACATTTAGATCCTATAGTGATACACTGTGATAATCAGAGTTGCATTAAACTCTCGATTAATCCTATGTTTCATGATAGATCTAAACATATTGATATCTGGTATCATCATATCAAAGATTGTGTGCATCGGAAGATCATGTTGCTTCAGTACATTCCTATTGAAGATCAGGATGCAGACATTCTGACAAAGATGCTCGGCAGGAGAAAATTCGAATACCATAGAGGCAGGATCAGGGTGAAGAATAATCCCTATCTTTTTGAGAGGAAGTGTTGAGATTCAACAAGATGATGAGCTTAGCGAAAAGTAAGAACCTTCACTAAGTGGGGCCAGCAGGCTATTTTTAGGTGTATGTCTATTTTTAGACATGGTGATCATATTCTATAAGTTGCAGGATGATATTTGTAGATGGTTGGGAAAATGAGGAAAATAGATGAAATTCTTTTTTTAGAATATTTGGCGAAGTCTATTTATAGACCGTCGATCTAAAAATAGGTGAATTTCGATTATTATTAGCTCTTAATAATAATCTGACAATAAACATCAAATTATTCTCCTGGAGCACTTTATTTTAGTGAACAGATTTGGAAAATCAGTGGGCTGAGGGAATTACGCAATTCCTAGGGTTTATTGGGGACTCATGCATGGAGGACTCAGTTAGAACTGAAGTGGAAAAATTATGACAGAGTTGGAAGATTAGTTTATGGAGTTGTTATTTAGTTTAACTCATTTAAGTGAGTTAAACTCAGTTGAGCTAGTTGTATCTAGTCTAATAGAAAGATACACTAGTGAGAGTTAAGTGAATTAATTTGTTAATTAATTCACAACTAATAACTCACTAAAAAATGAACAAATACAATAGTTAAATATAGTGCATGTCAGTTCTAGTGGTGACCCAATGGAGAGATAGTTGAAAAGGTGAGATGGACTATCTGTTGTGACTATAGTGATGCATTCAATGCATCTGAAACACATTGGAGTTTCCAATGAGGATTGTGTATTCAAGGCAAGGCTAATTTGAATTCATTCAGGGGTCTTCTTCAGTAGGGATTGCACAGTGGAAGCGGGCTGTTAGGAGGCAAGAAATTGGTGCATGGAGATGCAAATTTTTGCATGACAGTGTGTAATGAATATACATTTTACTGAGAGCTTGATGTACTAATATTTGTATGATATTATTACATGATTCCATTTATATACATAATATGTGATAGTTGGGGTTTTTAGCTTTAAGATTTCCCGTTAAACAACTGCGTTATGTGCGATTGAATTTATTCACATGTTTTTGCAATTGAGTTTTAAATTTCCGCAAGTTTAACAGTGGAAGGATTCTGTATTTAGCAACAAGATAAATATTTTTAGATTAGGAGAATCTGGTAATACATCAGTATTAATAAATTTTTACAAATACATCAAGATCCCTACACCCATGTTGTCAATTCTATCTCAACCCCTACCACGCCATCAAGCATTATTTTCCATAGTGCTCTTAACTAATAAAATATTTATATATATCACATTTTTATCAAAATAATAATCTCAAGAGAATCAACATCTCATTTGAGGACAGCCGTAGATTTCACTTGGAAAGAAAACCTGGGATTCCTTTTATGAGAAGAGAAAAATAAAAAAACATAATACCGTTAAACACAAGCACATGATCAAAATTAGGAATAAAAAACTTCCGCTTTCCACTTAGATGTACAAGGCCTTACATAATATTCCTACACCCTTTTAGATGAATATTCACTATAGCTATGCTCCTCATTATCTCTAAAAGTTAACACACCACACCCTACCTCTTTCACTCATTTATCATATCAAATATTTAGGGTGCAATTTGTTGGCACCTAATCTTTGGGATTTAGGAAACTCTTGTAAGTATTATAAATATAAAATAGATAAGATGACGTGACATTGGAAAAAAAATTCAAATAGTCTCCCTCTCCTTGTATATATTCATGATTTCCCTTATGCAAAATACAATTCGTGGAGTTACCCAATCCCGGCCTGACATGGTATTAGAGCGACAAGTCCCAATTTAGTAGGTAACTCCTATTCCTTGCCATATTTTTTTATTTTGTCTCTCTACATATATTATTAAATACTATAATTTTCTCAGTTTTAATTCACTATGCATTGAATTTTGATTGTTTCTTGTGTTGTTGTTGGTAATGAAGTTGGAAGCTTGAAATAATATTCTACACTGGTATATTTTGAATACATTGAAGTCTGTGAGCTAAAGTTAAAGTTAATGTAGTGAGGAAGATTAAATAAAATGGTTATATGAGAGTTTCACACTACAAGGCTGATATATTGTGCATGCTAAGTCCCATGTTCTGTAAATTTTACCAAAGAAATTGTCATTTTTGCATAAAGCTCATTAAAACTGGATATATCACTGTTGTGATTAACGAGATCGAAGAATTAGTCATAGTAATAGGAACAATGAGTGATGACTTTGGTGATTTCCTTTTAATGCTCTTGAACCATGCTATGTTGAGTTCCATTCCATGAATAACATGAAGTATCTATGTTGTGCATTGAATTTTTTTAAGATATGTGTGTTGGCCCTTTATATATTGAATTCTGCATTTTTTTATATATTATGCGTTGGTGAATGGAGAATATTTTTTGAAGATCGTGTTATGTATATGTAGGAGAGTGTGTTGAATTTTTTGAGGGTTGTGTTTGATAATGGTATGATGCTTATGTAATGTTTTTTATATATGCGCCCTAATAGTGCATATGTATGGTTGGTAATGGTGCATAGTTCATATATATGTTGCTTCATACATATGGAGTAGCTGCTACTTAAATCATATATCTATATATATATATATATATATATATATATATATATATATATATATATATATTTGAAATGTATTACATAATATACATGGATATTTAAATATTTTTATTCAAAATAAAGTCAAATTCCAACATGATTCTGAAGACAATTGTGAAGACATATCGGATTTTTGTTGCAAATATTGTGATTATTTTGTCCCAGTTCAGAATTTTATGATTCATTCACTCATCTCCATAGTTGGAGTAGTTCTCTCTAGAAAATATAACTACCAAGAATGGTACAGGAAGATAAATAAAACCCTAATTTTTAATGTATTGTGGAAAGGAGTTTGTGAAGGAGGAGGAAATCCTCCTGATAAGCCCAATTCAGACAAATAACTCACCATATGGGAGAATAAGAACAACAAGGATTATGATTGTAGCATTATTTAATGAAGAGGTGAGTCATCAAATTTCACCTTTTACAAATTATTTTGAAGCCTTAAATAAATTGAAAGATTTATAAGACTCGCACTCTGAGCTTGAATTTGTCCAATTAATGATCAAATTGTTCGATTTATACTTAAAGGATGATGATACCCTTTCCTTATCCTCTAAAATAAGAGCCATTATGCATGATAGAGAAGCCAGTAGTGTTAAAATATATGTTCCCCTCACATATTTTGTCAAGGAAATACATCCCACTTACTCCCATTACCTAGAGTCATTACAAACTAGTGGAAAACTTTGGGAGATTTCCTTTGAATCTCTCATGGAGAATTTTGTTGAAAGAGAGAAATATTTTGGGAAGAAGAAGAAAAATTCCCATTCTCCTAAAGGATTTTAGTTCCTTCCATAGAAAGAGAAGAATCAGGAACATGATTCTTCTATAGGAATATTTGGCCAAAGAAGATGTGGAAAGAAGAAGAATAGAGGTAGGGGGGTCAGACATTACCAAGGAGGAAAACTTAATATTCATTGTATTTGATGCAACGAAAATGGACATGATGCTTCGACATGTAAGCTCTCTTGAGATGGGATCAGAAATGAAAGATATGAAGATAAATGAAAATCGCTAGATCAAAGGAAAGGTAAAGCACCCAAAATTTCTCATTATGTGGTGGCACATTGAAATATTGGAGTAACTAAAGACTTTTTTAATGCTTCACTTGCTTCGTGGAAAGATGCATGGTTGCTTGATTTAGGAGAAAATTTCCACATGAATTTTATAAGAGATTTATTTGAAGAATTCACCAATAATGTTGATGGAGCAATTGACATTGCATACAAGTCGAAACTCAAGCCATCAAGCTGAAATTTCCTAGTCTCCTAAAATTTCTTCTACATGATGTTCTCTACCTCTAAAGTTTTAGAGAAACTTGTTGTCTTTGGTTCAAATCCTCCAACAAGGACACTCCATTCACATGTTTGATGGTATGGTTGAGGTCATCAAAGCATCAGAGAACTTACTTTTCATTACTGGGACAGGAGAAGAAAGACTCCTAAAACTACAAGGAACCTCTTCTCCTGCACAAAAATTTTCATACAATTCTCAGTTTGATGAAGGTACAATACCATCCACTCTCTTATGGCATGCTACATTTATACATTCGAACTATGAAATTTTGTGTTTATTGAAGAGAAATGGTGTTACTATTTTTCCACCATTCCTAGGAAACTTAAGCAATGCGATGCTGGTATATTAGGTAGTAACAACAAATAATATTTTCATGTTTCTCGTTCTAGAGCACATAGAAAACTTGAAATCATTCATTATGACTTTTTCGGACCTATCCATGTTCCTTCTGTAAATGGAAATAAATACATAATGAATTTTATAGATGACTACACCAAAATGTGTTGGGTTTATCTATTGAAGAACAAATATGAAGCTTTTGAAATTTTCAAAAAATTTCAACATGCATTGAAAATGATGCACAAACCCATATTGACTCTATTCATACTAATTATGGAAAAAATATACTTTAAATGAATTTAAAAACTATGTTATAGAGCATGGGATCAAGCATCAAAAGACAATGCATTATAATCCCCAACAAAACGGTGTAGTTGGAAGAATGAACAAGACAATCATTAATACGATACGTTCAATGATGCTTTTAGGCAGATGCAGTTCTGTGTGTTGTGTCTATTGAGAATAGGTATCCATATCATGTTCTAAAAAACAAGAATCCCTATGAAATTTTGTATGGCCACATCCTTCAGTGAGGTATCTCCAAGTTTTTGGTTCTACTTGTTATTCCTTGATACCTAATGAACAAAGAAACAAAATCTAGGTATAAGGAGTAAAAAATGTATCTTCTTGGGGTACTTAGATACCTACAAAGCATATTTTCTCTATGATGAATTAAATAATAATTTTATAATATATAGAGATGTGATTTTTCATGAATATTCCAAGACTGGCAATTTTTTTGAGTGGTAGCTTGATCACTTAGACAAATTTTGGCCTAGAAAGTCTTTTTAGGAATTTGATAATGAGATTCCATGTCTTGAAGGGGGTATCCCTATCCTGGATTAGTTTGTGGAATATCCTTCTGGAGCACTCTTTCCCCCTCATGAAGCTACAACCATTGATCAAGAAGACACTTTGAGTGATGTGATTGAGAGAATTTTAAGGATAAATCTTGATTCAGCCCCATGTCAGTCAATTGAGCAATCTAGGCCATATCATAAATGTCCTCCAAAATGGCTCTCCAAGACACTTGAAAGTGTTCATCCTGATGAGGTTGGAAATAAAGGAACAAGAAGCTCTTCTAGATAGAATGGAGGTGATGTAGATTATTTTGATTCACCTATTAATATGGATGTTTCTTATGATCATGAATTAAATTTGTCTACAAATTTCAAACCAACATCCTTCAAATAAGTTGCTTCTCATGATGAATGAAAAGAAGCAATGTAGAAAGGGTATGATGCTCTAATAAATAATGGAACCTAAAAGTTGGTTGATCTTCCATTGGGAGCCAAATTGATATGCTGCAAGTGGGTATTCAAGAACAAGTATAAATAAGATGGCTCACTTGACAAGAATAAAGCTAGGCTTGTGGAAAAAGGTTTTTCACAGAAGGAAGGGTTCGATGAAGAGGATAATTTTTCCCCCACAGAAAATTGGGCTACCATTTAGACTCTCTTTTCCTTGGAATATTGGAACATTAGGAAATTCCATCAAATGGATGTAAGAATTGCTTTCGTGAATGGAGATCTAAAAGAGAATATTTTAGTATCCCAGCTAGAAGGATTGATTCTGAAGGAACATGAGCATAAAATACATAAGATTTTCAAATCCTTGTATGACTTCAAATAAGCATCCTGAGTCTGGTATGAGAAACTGACTAAGCATCTTCTGAAACTAAATTTCAAACACTATGATCTTGATGATGCAACTTTTCTTGTCAAGAAAGTTGGATTTTTTTTTTATATATTGTGGTGTGTATGTAAATGATATTTTGATGATAGGGAACAATAAAAATTACATCCATAATGAAATAATTGAGGAAAGGTTTTGAAATGATATATTTAGGATATGTTTACTACTATCTTGGTACTGAAGTAACACAACATCCAAAGTTTTGATTCTCCTCTGAAAAGAAGTACATTGGAGATATGTCGAACAAATTTGTCATGAATGAGTTCAATCCTTTGACCACTCCAATGGAATAGAATTTGAATCTCACATCCACCAAAGGAAATTAATTTTAGGATGCAACAAACTACATGTAGCTCACATGAATTCTCAACTACCTAACTACTACCAGATTGGAAATTTCATTTTCTATTGGAATCCTCTCCAGGTTTATGCAAAAGCCTTGTGAGGGTCATTAGTATTCTAAAAAAAGAGTTCTAAAGTACTTGAAGGGAACTCAAGAATTTAGACTCAAGTATACACATGTGGATGACTTCATCTTGATTGGATACTCTAATTCAAATTTCAATGGAGATAAAGAAAATGGGGTATCTACTTCATGTTATGTTATGAGTCTTGGATAAGGGGTTTTCTCCTATAGGTCACACAGATAGTCAGTTCCATTAGATTCAATAATTGAGGTTGAATATGTGGTAGCTGCTGAAACAACGAAGCAAATTGTGTGGCTCGGGAAAATTCTACACAATTTGTAAGAGAAATAAGTGAATTATACTCCTCTTTTTATAGACAACACTTCTACGATAAATTTGGCCACGGACCCCAAATTTCAATGATCAAACCACGCATATCAATACAAATTATCATCTATTTTGACATTATTTTTAGGCCAAGACATTTCACCTATGTCAATGTTCCACAAATGAGCATATTGGAGACATCTTCACCAAAGCGCTTAGAAGAGAAAAGTTTGAAAGATTCAGAATGATGCTTAGACACATGAGCATCCCCCGAGATTAAGGGGGGAAATGTTGACACCTAATCTTTAGAATTAGGAAACTCTTATAAATATTGTAAATATAAAAATAAAGAATATTAAGAGACATTAGAATACGAATTCCAATGATATCCCTCTCCTTGTTTATATTCATGATTTTCCTTAATGGAAAATACAATTCATGGAGTTACTCAAACCTAGCCTCAAACAATTCACCATCTAAGCCCATTATGATTGTACCAACATCAATAACTCATATACATAGACATCAATGTTCCCTAAATACATTCATTCAATTATTATTTATATAGATGCAACCTCCTACCTTAATAATGTCTACAGAAATATTAGTTCTAATTTCCATCAACTTAAATGTTAGAATCTAAGCACTTTCACACTCCACGTAAAAAAATGATAGGCTAGCCACCCTTCAAGACACATCATTTAGTTTGAACATATAAACCTCTCTCCAACCTGTAACCATAAAAGCTTTTGTCCAACCTATGGCACATGTTAGGCAATTCTAAACAACCACCATCACCACTTATAATGTACACATTAGCATGGTTTAAAAAAAATTATTTCAATTGAGAAATAATTTTTTTATTTAAATTGAGAAATATATATTAAAATATATTTTCTTATGAAGAAACTTTGCATCCTTTTTAGTATTGAAACATTTTGATTAATATTTGATTTAAAATCGGAATATTATTAATTAAATTTTACCCATATCCATTTTTATTTAGATATAATACTTTTAGAAAATTTTCATAAAATACATTTTATTTCATTTAATTAAATTTCTTAATATTATTTTAAACGAAATAAGTAAAATATATAAAACTTTATAATTTAAAATAATATAAATATGTTTCAAAGTAATTAAAACAAATATTATATTGTAATTTAATTTTATTAGGTATTTGATCTCCTTCTTGTGGAGCTAATGATTAAGAAGAATTTTTGTAATGATAATGATGAAGAAGAATAGAATTTACTAAATCTTTAAGAAAAAGTAAGAAAAAGTAAGACATTACTTTTATATCGTTTTACAATTTTTTTTTTTATGCTTAGATAACAATGTTCCAAATTTATTATAGTTTTGATAATTTAATTTTGAAAATGAGATTTAATTTGTTTATTTCCAAAGTATTATAAGAGATAGTACTTTTTATTTTCAATTTCAATTTTCATGATAGATTTTTTACTTCTTGAGCATGCATTCTCACTCTAGAATTTCTTAGAGCTTGTTTTTATTTTAGTAGTATTGGTTTTCTTATTTGCACTAGTGATATCCTTGTAGACTGAATTCTTACAAACAAGTTGAGGTTATACTTCCTGTAGCTCTGTTCTGAGGCTGATTGACACAAGATCTCCAATTTTTGTCACTAAAATTACTTTAAAATGTAATTTACAGATTGTTGAAGGAAGAATGAAAAAAAATATATGCACTAACTCAAATCGAATTTGTTGGTACTACTCTCTTCACGCAACATGTAATAGCATTACAAAACCAGAAAAATGCAACAAATCGAACATAACATCCAGGGTATAAAATATGTCTTCAAATAACATTTAAAAAAAAATCAAACTCATATTACATAGCAATCACACCCATCTATACGTACTCAGCAATAAATAACCTTTTTAAGAAACTCGACACAACCTCTTCTTTGTTTTCTGTCTACGCTACTCTACCCTTGGAATAATGAATTCCTCTCCTCTATTACACTAAATATAAAATATTACAATCAAATCCATGCCAATATCTTGGAAAAATCATGATCCCTAATTATTTGCACTCCTCAAAACCTATGATAACAACCTTAATCTATCACACATGAAAAATAGATTTTGCAACCAGCTTTTGTGTCAGAATAATGAATTTACTAAATTGAACAGGTCTCCTTTGATTTGTTCATGCATATCATGCTATTAACCGAGCTCTTTGACCATTAATTACACATTCTCTTAGAATATTTGGGCATAGTTGAGATGACACATCAGTAAGTCAATCCTACATGCTCGTTTCTCATCATGAAAACTTGGCAGATAAGAATCAGGAAAGTGGGAACCAGAAACAAACTACTGGAACAAGAACATAAACCAAACTATTTGAACTGGAACTTAACTGTTGGAACCAGAATTTAACTACTGGAACCAAAATTTAAATACTGGAACAAGAACTTAACTCTCTCTTTCAAAAAGGACATTTGACCGTGAGGTCAATCTAGAACATTGTAGTTTGATGCTCCTACATCAGACTCCTGGGGAAGAAAAGAATTATCCATCAAAACTTTAGGATTTATTTGATATTTCTTTAACTCTACTGCAGCCATCCAACTAGCATCTTCAATTGGATATTTGTTCCACTTAATTAGATATTGATAATATGTCTATCCTGTAGTCTTCTTTGTCACTTTCCTCTTCAAGACTTCTTCCACTTATTTCCTTACTGTCTTTGGCATTTGTTCTTCCCAATTTAGAGTCTGAAAATCCTCTTCTACATTTTCATATTGTGATTATGCTTCTATTTCACTATATGGGTACAAGTCTACAACATTAAAGATAGGAGATATTCCAATTCCTCCTGGTAGCTCAATTTCATAAGAATTAGCATAAAACTTCCTCGATATTTTGCATGGTCCTATATTTTTCATTTTTAATTTGTTATAAGTCCCTATAGGAAATATTTCTTTCCTCAAGTAAACCATAGCTAAATCACCAACTTGGAACTCCTTTTCTCTTCTCTTCAGAACCCTTTGTTTATACTTACTGCTACTTTCTTGCAACCTTTTTAATTGACATCTTCCTGCAATTTTTGCATCTTTTTTGCAAATTCTTCAGCCTTTTCACTCTTTTTCTCAAGTTTTCCCAAATATCTAAGCTCATATACTCTTCTAGGATTTATTCCAGAAAAAATCTGAAATGGGCTCTTTCCTATACTCCTATTAGGAGTATCATTATAAGAAAATTCAGCTTAATCAAGTGCTAAATCTGACTTTCTTGGATTTTTATAAACCAAGCTTCTTAATATGTTTCCCAAGCTCCTATTCACCACTTTGGTTAGCCCATCCATCTAAGGATGATAGGCTAAGATAAAACTGAGTTTTGTTTCAAGCTTCCTCCATAGAGTCCAAAAGTGTTCCGCGAACTTAGTATCCCTGTATGAAACAATACTCACAGGTAGCCCATGTAATCTTACAATTTCTGAGAAAAACAAATTAGCAATATGAGTTGCATCACTAGTTTTCCTACAAGCAATGAAATGAGCCATTTTTGAAAATATATCTACAAAAACATAGATAGAGTCATGTCCTCTTTGAGTTTTTGGAAAACCCAAAACAAAATCCATGCTCACCGCATCCAAAGGCCTGTTTGATATTGGAAATGGATGATATAACCCAGTGTTTTGGGTCCTTCCCTTGTCATGTTGACAAATCCTACATTTCTCAATAAAAATTTTAACATCATTTTGTAATTTTGGCCAATAATAGAAAGCATTCACTTGAGTGAATGTATTGTCTTGTCCAAAGTGGCTAGACAATCCTCCACTATGTTTCTATTTAATCATATTTTCTCTCATGGAGCACTTAGGAATGCACAATTTGTAGTTTTCTGAATATACATTTCCCAGATAATATTAACTAATTACTGAGAGGAATAATTAAACATAACTTTCAACAAATCATAAACATAAACATAGATGTTTAACCGGGAAAAACCATAAACTCCAGGGAAAACCCATCCTAATAAATTTCATTAAGAATTGGCCAAAACCCTGGCCATTCCGGCCAAGTGAGCCTTCACCGCTCACCTCCAAGCCTGCATTACAATGAAGTCCTACGAGCCTTTTATAGGCTCCATTACATGAAATACCATGAGCTAAAAACCATGGGTGCACAATACCATGTTCCCCAAAACCATCACTATTTAACTCAGTAAAACTTGACTATAATCGCAAGTCAATTTACCTAACATCCCCCCCTTAAACTTGACTTGGGGTTTCTTGACTAAATCCAGCCAAAACTGCTAAATGAGACAACCCCGCTCACTCTAGCTCCTACCCCCTCAAATTTTTACCTAGGGTAATTATTAACTTGACATCCCCCTTATCACCTAGGTCTAACCCAGACTTTACCAGTGATTACCCAGGGGTACCCATGCCATACGAGGTCTTAAAACAGTATTCCCATTTACATGTAATAAAATTTGACTCCATTGTAATATTTTTATACCTTGTTGCTATCTTCATATAATCACCCTCTCAACTTGACAGACTTCATGTGTGATGCTCTCCTAGCCTAGAAAAATTTTGTGGCTTCCCTTTTCATCTCTATCATGATTACCTTTGGCATATGTTTCCTCGGATCCAGTGTAAAGCAATGTAATAATCCTCTCAGAACATCATTGTCATTGTCATTGACGATGATGTCCAACTATTTTCTGCCACAACAATTAGATATCTCCTTTGCCAACACCACCACATGGTAGCACTCTACCTGCTCATGGTGCTTCATGGATTTTTTGATAACACATCAGCTTCCACCCCCAACTACTAACATGATTACTCCTCGATCTTCTTCAACAAGTCTTGGGCTATCACTGCGAGCAACCTCTGCCACCACTATTAGATCCTTCAAAACTTTGTAAACATGTCACATTGCTGATAGAAGCATTACTCGATCTTGTTAATGAATACCTTGGTGAACATGGAGGGGAGCTCATAGATATTGAGGTGGAATTGGTAGTACTCAGCGGCTGTGGGTTCCATCTCGATTCCATCCACCTGAGACCGCAACACCATTTGTGTTCCCTGCACCGTAGACCATTGTGTCTTGGAAACCGCAATGCAAGAAGATGGCAAGGGGACTGCTGTCAGAATTTCCTTAACTGCCTCAAAATAGGTTCGCTTGTCGAGCTTCGAAATCCATTTTGCAGCAATATTTTCCCTTCCATTCAACATTCTCCCAGAAAAACTCTGCCTCAACCATGCGACCATGCCGCATGAACCAAATCTGATGGATAACCTAGTTATCCCTTTTAGTAGGCTGCATTTCACCCTCATGTAAGCCACAATTCGAGTTAGCATGCGACACTTATTCATTCCACAGTTCCCTGTGGTTCAAATATTTGGCATCGACATTCGTGGGGCACATAAATATAACTCATAGTTCAGATCCCGTGTTAATTGATTGGATCCATTGTCCTGAAGGTGACACATGACGAACATCAGACAGACCATTGCGCTACTTATGCAGACCGTGCCATAAATTGTCACCTGTTCCTTACCACGGAGACCGCTCTTAGTTTCAAATCCTAAAGAGATCGTTTTGCAAGAAGTAGACAAAAATCGATGTTTGGTTTCCAAGCCTCACGATGGTTCTTCTCACTAGCTACTTGCGCCTAGATTTGATTTTCTAACAAAACCAACGCCGATCTCTATAACGTGTCTGTGAACTCTCCATCGCAACTTTACCACTAGTCACAAAGTAGTCCCACAACCATGCTACCTTTCCTGGGCTACTGGATACATTTTCCAGCTCTTCTAAACCCTTACATTCCAAATCTAGATCTGCATCAGTGCAACATATCATATCTCCATTCACATCTCCATTCACAGGGCAATAAAACCCTTGGCTACAAAAGCGTCCCTTTGAAGCCAAATATGGCTCTCATACCAAATGAAGAAACATTTTCTGGAGAATATTAACTAATTACTGAGAGGAATAATTAAACATAACTAGCAACAAATCATAAACATAAACATAGATGTTTAACTGGGAAAAACCCCAAACTCCAGGGAAAACCCATCCTAATGAAATTTTATTAAGCATTGACCAAAACCCTGGCCATTCCAGCCAAGTGAGCCTTCATCGCTCACCTCCAGGCCTGCATTACAATGAATTCCTCCAAGCCTTTAATAGGCTCCATTACATGTAATACCATGAGCTGAAAACCATGGGTGCACAATACCATGTGCCCCAAAACCATCACTATTTAACTCATTCAAACTTGACTATAATCGCAAGTCAATTTACCTAACATTTTTTAACAACAAACCTCCTTGAATCATGTAGTTCAACCATTGAATTCTATTATAAATTACATTATTTTGAACAACTGCATATATTTCTTTAAAATCTGTATCTTCCTTGTACATGTCAATCATTTCTTCAAATCCCAAAATGCCAATCTTCATCTCACGTACAACCAAATTTAGTTGACTCAAAGCATCAAAAACTTTATTTTACTTACAGTTGGTGTGCTTGAATACAAAGGTGAAACTTTGTAAAAACCATACCCCCACTTCACATGATTTTGGCTCAACTTTGGCTAATTACTTATGAACTGCAGAGCATGATTATCATAATAAATTCTTTAGGCAACAAGTAATGGCTCCATTTTTTTAAAGCTTGCACAAGAACATAGAATTCTTTATCATAGGCTGAGTACTTCTGCTTGGCCTCAATCAAATTTTCCCTAAAATAAGCTATAGCTATTTACTCCTGGCTTAGGACAGCTCCAATTTCTATCCCACTAGCATCAGTCTCAACTTGGAAATTTTTATCTAAGATTGGTAAGGCCAAAATAGGTTTTTCAGTGATATTTTTTTCAAGAGTTTGAATTTTCGGTCTGTTGCCTCTGTCCACATAAATGGTTGTTTTATCTCCTTTATTTTTTCAACTATCAATGCACAGATTTGACTAAATATTCCCTGTAATGTTCCAAAATTTTCATGAAGAAAATTGGAACATCAATTTTTTCTTATTTCCTCTAGGAGGTGAATAAAATGGGTAAAAGGCCCATAAGTAGGAGTAATATCCTTCATAATGTGAAAAGGATCATTGGAGGAGCTTATTTTTCACCTTCCAGTGTGAAAAGGGGCAATTTGCATGAGGACAAGGTCAAGTTTGACCAAGTCAATAATGCTGCCTAAGAGGTGTAGCTTGCATGAGAAGACAACACAGTTTTGGTGGGAGAAAGATTCCTTGTGGATGAAACCCTAATGTGTGGGGTCCATGGAAAAGAGGCATTCACTTGTATAAGAAGAGGAGGAGGAAGCCATATAGAGACATCTTGGATCATTTGATTATTTGTCTATTTAGACAAATTGCACACTCCGGTTGTTCAGCAGAGTTGCAGTGCTGCTTAGCACGAGGGATTCCTGTTTAGGATTTCCTCTCCTTCTTGAGAGTCCTCTTGGAGGATTGCACTTCATCTTCTCCACATCTTAGCTCAAGGCCAAAGCCATTCTTCAGATACTGCGTTATTTCTTCTCAAGTATAATGCAGTGTTGCTGGGGCATTACAGTGGAGGGTTCCACAACACTTCTCTTTGGCTTATATTTCAGGGCTTATATTTCAGAGGAGGGAGTTTCTCTTGCTCTGAGAGGTTAGTAAAAGGGATTCCAGAGCTGATTTTTACATCTTGGCATCAAGGCCAGCTTCTCCCATCATCAGCGGCGCAGTCCATCTCTATGACTACGTTATTCTAGAGTGCATCGGCAGTGAGAGGTTGCACCGGCATTTTGGAAGGCAAGATTTCCAGTATTAGGATCAGCCTTGTACTTGGGGAATATATTGGAGGAGGTTTGATGCATATTGGACATCTTATTCAACCATCTCCATATTTTATAAGTTTGAGTTGCAGCTGCTGTCCAACAACTCCGGCATTTCTACAGAATTTCCATTTGTACATGTATTGCAGCCAATCCTTCTAAGGATTGTGTATTGGTGTTGTATTAGTGTTTTCAGGGGTTGAGAGCTTGATCCCCTTATTTATTTGAGCTGATATTGATATATCATTGTATTTACATTTTGTATGTTTCAGTCTCCATTTATAACTACAGAGTCATATCTAGGGCATAATTACATAGCAGTGTTTTGTCACATTTCATGTACTTGTCTTGTTGAGGCTTTCATTGCCAAGCTTGAGTGATTTAATCCTCAAAGAATTGTACACATTTACTGCTATATTATTTATTTAACTAATATTTACTTCTTCATGTGCCATGGCTCAGTAAAATAATGCTATCTTTTCATTGTATGTTCATACATTGCTGCAGTCCCTCATCGGGCATTTTCTGAGGACATCTAAGTGTGGTAGATCTATTTAACCACCTTAGAAGGATTTCTTTGGAGAAATATCTTGGAATTAATTCTTATATGCATTGATCTAAGGGATCCAGGTCTTGGTTTCAAATCCTGCTGCCTCCATTTCTGGAAAATGCGTTTTCCAGCCATGGATTGCTAGCTGTTCCAGATTTGGAATATTACAGTGGTATCAGAGCTGCTTTCTTGGCTCAACCTATGAGTCTAAGCACAAAAATATTAGAATATTGAAAGGGATTGGATTCATCTCATCATATTTTAGATCCATGAAGAACCTCCCCAAGGAGTATAAGCAGAAAGAAGAGGAAGTACCCTGCACTTCCTATTCTCATCAAGGAGACAGAGAAATACGCAAGAAGAAGACTCCATCTTTTGGAGAAGAAAAAGGGGATAAGCTCACAAGGATTCTTCCTAAATATATACATATGATTCATGAAGAGTTAAAGGAGACCATGAGGAAGATACATGGAGAATCTCCTAGAGGGTTTTATTCTAAAGCAAACTCTAGATCTGAGGAGTGTGAGCAAGCAGCTACACATCCTAATACTCAGCGCAATCACATGCTCAGGATTGCCAGCCTTGAGATGGAAAGAAGAGAAGAAGTTGCTAGAGGGAAAACCTTAGTGATTTCTTGAGGGAGTATGAGTTTCAAACTCAGAAATTCCGGGATCATCTCAGTTTTTCAGAGTTTTGCAAGATGAAGGTGAAAGAAAAAGAGCAGCAAGATAGATTTCATCTATCTACCTTTGAAGGTTCACCTGTATGTTCAGCCAAAGCTTGGGTGGAGGAGTTAGAGACCTTCTTGCAGCAACACCAAATGCTAGAGGATGAATCCATCAAAGTTGCAGCACTGCATTTGAAAGGTAAGGCTTTTTCCTAGTGGATTTTTGAATCCTTTTCTTTAAGAAATGTAAACATTGCATCTTATGCTAGTTTCACTAAGGCATTAGTGAAAATATTTGATGGAAGGATTCATGAAACACATATGGTGGAGAAAACCAGAAAACTCAAGTAAAACCCTTGCATACAAACTTGCACCATACTTTTCCAAAAGAAAGGTTTTCATCTCACACCTTTGAGCAAAGGAGCATGGAGATCTCTTTTTCAAAAAGGGATCCAATCATTAGAGACTTTCCCATACATGTTGCAGAGATTGAGGGCAACAATGCTGTTAGATATGGAGTTGATATAGCACCTCATGCAGAGGAAGGAGGAGCCCTTGCTCCAAATAGAGGGATTATTGCATCTTTGCAAGGTATTCCCCAAGATCTCATGTGTGGATATCAAGGCACAACTCATGTTTTACATGTACCATTGTTGAGGAGGTGTAGAGGGAGACAAAAAGAGGAGGTAAGGAGAAGACCCAGCACCATGAGATGAGGAGCACACATCCCTATTCATTCTTGGAGTTTGATGCACCTAAGAAGGTGATTGGATTGCATAGTGGAAGCATGGAGAGTTTTCTCCATTCATTTATTCAGTCATCTCTTGATGATGATGTCTCATTTCATGGAGACATTTTTCTGGGGAGACCATTGGATCAACAGAGGAGGATGGATGCTTCACATGTTGGGGCACCAATCATTGATTTCAGGAGGGTGGAGAGATGGAAACCTAGAGAGAGCTTGATACGATCTTTGGGAGTACGGGTAGACTCAAGAAGAGAGAGAGCATTCTCTCAACATCAGCATCACCCCTTCCATTTCAGATTATGCGTTGTGGAAGAAACGTTAAGGAAGTATAGCAACCATCTGCATAGACCAGCAACAACCCCCTTTTATTTAATATTAGTAATAATACTAAATAAATGGGGACCCTTAGTTAAAAAATCCAAAAAATCAATTAGGATTTGTTTTCCTTTTCAAATAAAACTTTCTATCATAAACTTAGAAAAATCCCTTAGAAAGAACCTTAAGAAACACTTAAGTTTATGATAGATTACAATAAAATTGTTCTTTAAACAAAATAGCGCATCCATCGCAAAATGGTAGATATTTCCTGTTGTGACCAGCAACAACCCCCCCCCCTTTTATTTAATATTAGTAATAATACTAAATAAATGGGGACCCTTAGTTAAAAAATCTAGAAAGATCAATTAGGATTTGTTTTCCTTTCCAAATAAAAATTTCTATCATAACTTAGGGAAATCCCTTAGAAGAAACCTTTAGAAACACTTAGGTTTATGATAGACTACAATAAAATTGTTCTTTAAGCGAAATAGCGCATCCATTGCAAAATGGTATATATCTTTTGTAAAACTGAAATTGCGATAACGCGATCCCAAAAAGCCTATACAATAACATATTGGTCGCAGATCACATAGCGCAGAAAAGAGAAATGTTAAACGAATACCTTTTGCGCTATTTACAATTTTGCGATTTGCGCTTTTGCGCTATTTACAAAATTGCGATGGTTTCATTTTGCGATATTGCGATATTGCGACATTGCAATATTGCGATATTGCGCAGAAAATCGTAGATCGCAATGTCACAGATTCATAAAAGCGCGTTTTTCAAAGA